>JAWWES010000037.1:9440189-9563823 GCA_035583135.1 Lophotriccus pileatus
AACCTGGGCTGGTGGAAGGTGTCCCTGCCCATGGCAGGGGGTGGAATGAGATGATCTTTAAGGTCCTTCCAACCCAACCCATTCCATGGTGGCTCAGTTCTTCCCTGTCTTTCGCTGTCCCAGCTGTTTGATCGCCATGGCTCTGAAGAACAGCAAGACCGGGAGCCTCCCCGTGAGCGAGATCTACAGCTTCATGAAGGAGCACTTCCCCTACTTCAAGGTACCTGTGCAGCCCCAGGGGGGAAGTGCAGCATCCCAAATCCATGGCTGGTTTGTCTAACCACCCCCCCTGCACTTTCAGACAGCCCCAGATGGCTGGAAGAACTCCGTGCGCCACAACCTGTCCCTGAACAAGTGCTTTGAGAAGGTGGAGAACAAGCTGAGCGGCACCTCCCGCAAAGGGTGTCTGTGGGCCCTCAACCCCGCCAAGATCGACAAGATGGAGGAGGAGATGCAGAAGTGGAAGAGGAAGGACTTGGCTGCCATTCACAGGAGCATGGCCAACCCAGGTAGGGCTTTTATCTCCCTGCCCCACCCCAAGCATCCACGGCCTTCCCTGGGGATCCCGCTGCCTCCAGTGTTACTGATTATAGTGTCACATTTTGATGTCTGTTCTTCTGCAAAACCATACCTTTTTTAAGCTTTTCTCATTCTTGTTTATGAAGAAATGTGTTTCTGAAGCTTTCAGGAGCTCAGCATTGACAAAATCAGCTGGAGGTTTTTGCTGCAAAAACAGTAACATAGGATCAGTGATAAATTAGTTTTATTTGTTTACAAGCTAAAGGGCCACTGAAACTGCTGGGAATCACTTTTATGAGTCTTATTTAAGAGACAAGCAGAATTCAGAGTGTCCCTGTGAGCAGGGGACCTACTGAGGACATCTAGTTCTGCACCTGAGGGTGAGCTGCCATCAGGAGTGGTTTGGTTGCTCTGTGTAAGTCTTGTGATCATTTCTTTAGCTCAGTCAGGGTAACTAGGAAAGTGGACTTGGGTAAGGACCAAGGGTAAGGAAGTAGATGGCACTTCTTTGCTCCCTGCACAGTCTCAGCCTGTGCTGGGTCTCATCCAGTGACAGACACTGCCAGTTCAGTTTTATGGCAGAAATGTGTGAAACCTGGGAAACACTTTGGCCCATCCCTGCTTCAACAAATGGGTTAAACTGTCTTTTTTCCTCCTTGGGAATGGGCATTGCCCGTGCAGAGGAGCTGGACAAGCTGATCACCGACAGACCCGAGAGCTGCAGGCGGCCCAGCAAACAGGCAGAGCCCGAGGTGGCCGCCCTGAGCCACATGGCCACGGCCCAGGGCCGGATCCCCGTGGCCCAGCTCCAGCCTCAGCCCATCATGACGCTGTCCCTGCAGTCCCTGCCCCTGCACCACCAGCTGCAGACCCAGGCTCGCATCGCCCCCAACTCTCCTGCCCCTGCTCAGACGCCTCCCCTGCACACCCTGCCCGACATGAGCCACAGCCCCCTGCCCCACCACGCCCTGGGACGCGCCCCTCCGGAATTCCCCAGCGTGCCGGCGGACATGAGCACGGAGGTGGATGCCCTGGATCCCAGCATCATGGACTTTGCACTGCAAGGTAAGGGACGGGGCCTGAGGGAGGGCAGGGAGGGGTTCTGTGGTTGGGTAGTCACTGAACATCCAACCAGGGTCCTCTGGGGTGGGGTGGGACTGAGCTGATAACTGATGCTGGGTGTTGGCCTCTGCCATGTGACTTCCTCGGCCTTCCAGGATGGATTTTGTCCCTGTGCCAGGTAGGACAGCAAAGCCCCTTCATGGCTCCAGTGCAGGCACTGCAGAAGATTTAAGCAGGGATGTGGGACACCTCACCTCACTGCCTACGGGAAACCAGTAGTGCCTTGGTGTTCCTCTTGTGTGCAAGGAGAACTTTCCTGGTTTATGGCAATGCCTGGTGTGGTCCCTGGGTGTGTGGTTAGCTCAGGTAAATAGGTTCTGCCTGGAAAGGGCTGGAACCAGAGGATTTGTGGGAAACAGATACACTTGCTGCCCTTGCCCCATAGTGGTACCACCCTCGAGAAGTGAGTGAAGCCCTTTAGTTACCCTTGAAGTGGGTGATCTACACACAGCTCCCAGGGGTGTGGCATGTGCTTCTGTGAGCAGGATTTAATCCTTTCCAGGTAACATCTGGGAGGAGATGAAGGACGAGAGCTTCAGCCTGGACACCCTGGGTGCCTTCAGCACGTCCCCCCTGCACCTCTCTGACTGCGACCTGGGCACCCCCGGCCTCACGCCCGTGTCCAGCAGCAGCGACCGCTCCTTCCCAGACCTGCAGGTCACCGGCCTCTACACCACCTACACCACCCTGGACAACGTGGCAGCTGCTCAGTACATGACCCCCCAGGGCAACAAACCCATCCCTCTGCTCTGAGCTTTGCACCCTTCCATGGATCCCGACACCTGGAAGCAACGAGAGCTCCTCCTGCAGACACTTGGGATGTGTCGGCTACTTACAGCGTGAGAGGCCAAAATAAATCAGACTGTGACTGGTAGAACCACTTCCACCTGTGCCAACCCTGAGGAAGGGGCGCAGATACTTGTGTTGTGGGGCTGGTCAGCTCTCCAAAAGGACCTGGAAGGCGCAGCAGGAACTTTCACTGGAATGGAACAGAGCTAAAACTAACCCAGTTAAGGGAAGTACATTTAATCTCCCCCATGATCTGGTGGAGCTGGTTGGTCACCACCTCCACAAAAGCCAACAGAGTCAACGGGCTGGTGAGAACTGAGTTGGAGCCCAAAATGGCTCATCCTGCACCTGGTGAATCATTTGCTCTTAATTTGCCAAATTCCTGTTGCTGTTGAACAAAGACCTGACCCAGACCCTGGAGACGTTTGCACCACTAACACTTTTCTGACTTTACTGTTGTTAATTTATTGTTCTGAGGTAGGAAAAGAGGAGCAAAAATACTGAAAATGAAAACCCCATAGCAGACAACTGCTGTATCTAGATTTAAAAACAAAGTCCTCACCCCTGAGGGAAGTGGTACTACTGAATTATTAAACTGACTAGAATATTTAGGAATTATGCCTATTTTTAGGATTTTTAAAAGAAATAGATTTGTTTATAGACTTGTGTATTGTGCTTCTGTCTATTCTTGTGCTAGGCAGTATTTCTATTTGTAAATTTATTTATATTTATTGTTATGAAGAGAAAAGAAATTATTGAGCACTGTTCAAGTTTTATAATGCTGCAGTACCCTGGTTTACAGGCACTGAATTATTCAGCATCAAAAATACAACCAGCTCATCGCAGTCTTTACACTACATTTCTTTAATAAGCACTTTTGATACTGTGAAACTCCTTTTTTAAAAAAATTCAGAGACCAAATATCGTCACTGTACCATTTGTAATAGTCTGTCTTTCCTAATTAACTAAGAAAAACTGATTCTAATGTAGCTTTTTTAAAAACTTGCAAACCCTGCTTTGTACTTGGTAACATACACTGAAAAATGTGATGAAATATCTGAAAGTAAGCTGGGATGTAGCGTTCAGTCCACATACACCTCTGTGACCCCAGTGATATTTATATGTCGGGCTTTGTCTTTCCTGTGCATTAATAGAATTTTCCAGTGTCATATCCACGTGCTCACAGGCTCCTCTCTCCCACCCCCATCCATGGACTAAACCTGGAGGGTGCAGGATGCTGGAGTGACCCAGTGGGCATCTTTTTGCTTGAAAGTCCCTTCTGTGAAGATCAGGGGATAGAAAACAACTGTGCCTGTATCCTCCCAGCACATCCGTGCGTGGAAACCTCCTCCCAAGGGCAGGATGCTCCACGTCATAATTTATTGCTCAAGGACAATGTGATTGATGATCATTTGCTGTGACTGGCGTCATCTATGATGTCTGTGTTTTTTAAATAAATATTTCTTAGCACTAAGCCTGGGTCACTCTGGATGTGCTGGGTGGTAACTGCTCTGGTGGCAGGGAGTCCCTGCCATGCTGGGCTTTCCCAGGATTCATTCCCTTCACAGACATGGTTCTATAAGTGTATCCTTGGCTCAAATCCTCCAGGAGAATAGGAGTTTACAGGTATTTGGTGCCTCCCTGTTCCTCACACCCTCTGTAGCCAAATTCCTGGATGAGCTCTGAGGTGGGAACAGGGGCTGGCAGGAGGGATGCTCAGAGCTTGTCCACACCCAAATGGGTCCTGTGCCACAGGAAGGGGCCAGAGGCACCAGCCCCTGCTCAGATCCACCACATTTGTACAAGGACAGAAGACAAACAGGTCAGGAGTCCTTCCCTGGAGCTGAGCCCACTTTATTGCCATTGATTTGGCTCCTGTACATGAGGATCAGCAGTGACACCTTTCAAACCAGGGAGTGTCTCACAAGGCCCTTACTAATCCCACCACAGGACAGGGAGATCTCCCCACAGACCCCAGGGTGACCCCCCAGCCCAGGCATGACCAGAGAGGTCTCCAACACCTTCACTCCACAATACCAGCACTGCGCTTGAACAATGGGTCCCACCTTCCACCACCATCCTGTGCCTTCTTTGTGAGCCAAAGGTAACCCTGTGCTGGTGAAATAGCCAGAGGCACTGCAAAGCGCATGTTCAAATGTCCTCTCCATGACCAAGATCAGTTGAGGCCACCTGAGAAGCAAGGTGCAGGTCCAGGCAGGTGACAAGTCACCCGTGAGCTCTTTTACTCTCCTGTGCTTCAGAGGAGGAACCAGGTCTCTGGGGCAGCAGCACCTGGAGCTGTGTCCTCCCTCCTCTCCATCCTCCACGGGAGCCAGAAAGGACATGAGACAGGCGAGAGGAACAGTTGGGTCAGTCAGTGATGGATCCTTTGACATTCCTGCTGCAACAGCTCCCAGATCAGCTCACTTGGGTCTTTTTTGGCCATCAGCTACTCGCAGTCACATCTACTCTTCGCCATCCAACAAGGGGAAGGACAAGACAAATTGCTCGTCTCAGTTTCTAAACCATCAGTTTGAGGCTACTGCTCCACAGAATGTTCATTTCCTTGTGCTGGTGCCTGGGCAGCTCCTTTGTCCTGCTCCTTGTGGCCCCTGGGACAGTGGGTTTGAACCTCCAGCTCTGTCCAATCTCACAAGATGTGTCTGACCTGGTGTTTGTTTTAAAGATCAGGGCCAGGCTTTGCAACTAAAACACAGTAAAGGATTTTAGATTCTTGTTAAAACCAACTTCTGTACCAGGTCCAGACTCCAGGCTTGGCTCAGGACCAGTTTATCTTCTGCCAAGCTGCCCCTCCGGTGAACATCACTGTGCCAGAGGGGCCTCTGCATGGATGGCAAGACCACCTCCATGGCTTAAAATACAAACACTGGCGTCCTTTATTTAGGCACATGAGGAAGAGTCCAAGGCTTCAGTTCCAGGGCTGAAGAGCCATGAGGGAAGGTGAGGCCATGTCCTGGTGCCCCTCCTGCCCCGTGAGGATTGCCCTGGGCAGTGCTAGCCCTGGCTCAGGAGGGGTCATCCGTGTCCACCGTGGACAGGAGATGGGCCACCTGGGCCTTCTGGGCACCGGTGATGTGCTGGGCCATCTGCACCATGCAGTCCATGGTCACCTCGGGGTTGGCCTGGAGCAAGCTGCAAGGCAGATTGGGAGAGGGCAGCTGGCTGGGAGGCTGAAGGAAAAACCACCTTCTCTGCACCCCCCCGCTGTTCCCACCCCAGGGATCAGCATCAGCCTCCTCATCCTGGCTCCAGTGGCCCCTCACCTGCGGATGTGTTTGAGGATGTAATCCCTCCTCAGGTGCTTGATGTTCTCCCTGATGACTGACTGGGTGCCATCATCCTCCTGCATGTGCTTCTCCAGCCACTCCACCACCACCTGGTTGTTGTCCCAGAGATAGCCCTGGGGAGAGCAGCACAGTGGGCAGGGAGTCCTGCTGCCTGCACAGCCTGAGCCCCCTCCTTCCTCCTGTGGCCTCAAAACCAGGCAATGGGAATTTCCTTCCCAGTCCTGCACATATGGCACGGCACAATCTCCCACTCCCATGTCCCAGCCACGGGGTTAAAGGTTCAGTCGGGAAACTGAAATTCATGAAACCCTTGCAAACTGTTTAAAATGCAAAAAGTTAAGGTAAAACATGTTTCCTTTGCATGTCATCACTTCCTGGCTCAGCAAGCAGAGGACTGGCACAGTGACATGTGTGTGTCACTTCAAAATAGCTCAAATGCAAAGACCCCAAGTCTCTCATCTGCCCTGGGAAGCCCCGTCAGGTTAGAAGGTGTTTATTTCGGGACCACTTTGCTATTGCTGAGCACCAGCACCCTACTGGGGTCACCTGATTTGGAGCGACATCTCCAGCCTCAGGGCTGCTCAGCTGCCCACCCTGACACGTTCCCATCACACATTTAAACCTTCAAGGAGGCACCACCAAAACATCTGGGTGACGGGAGAGCAAGGTGAGAGCCCTTGGGACGGCCCGGGGGTGTCTCTGGAGGTTGGGGAGGGTACCTTTTCGGCTCCCTCTGTCTCCATGAACCAGCGCCGCAGCATGGACTGGATGTGGATGTGGCTGAGCTCACTGTTGGCCTTCAGCACCTCCGCCTTCACCCCCTGCTCCAGCAGCAGCCGCCGCAGCCGCCAGTAGAGGAAGGAGCGGGCATTCCTCCACTCCAGGATGTCCTGCAGGAACAGGCACAGCCGGGTTTGCCTTTGCAGGAGGAGGAGGAGCCGATGTACTCGCTCACAGCTCCAGACCGAGGGGCAGAGGGCAGTGCAGGGGCAGGAACAGTCTGGGATCCGCAGCCCTTCGGGAGGAGATTTGCCTCCTGCCTTTGTGCCGCTACCGCAGAAATCCCTGCCCCGAGCCCTTCCCCCGGCCTGGTGCCCTCCCAGCTCACCGTGATGACTCCTTTCTCCTGCATGCGGCCCGGGGTGTCGTGCAGGTCGGCGAAGCACACGGCCACCTGGTGGTACACGGGCAGGAGCAGCTCCTCCCGCGCCTTCAGCTGCTTCTCCAGCTCCCGGCGCTGCGCCTCCGACAGCTCAGGGGTGCCTGGGGGACACACCGTGCTGAGCAGCCCCAGCGGTATCTCTGTGCTCCCACATCAGCCACCCCCACTGGAAAACGTGTGCTTTGGCACAGTTACACCAGAGCCCAGCCACAGGGGCCATGGCCACAAAGGGGTCACGCCGTGTTTGGTGTCTGCCACAAGAGAGGGGAGGTGGCACTGCCAAGGACTGTGGGACTGTGTTGTGGCAGGGTGGAAGGACATGGGGGCAAGGACCACCCAATGCTGGGTACTATTCAGCCTGGCCATTGCCATTCTTCATCTCAAAGTGTGAGAGTAGACCCCAGCCCCAGCCCTAGGAGATACAGGTGTCCTAAAGTACCACCACATCCTCTTGACAGGCATGATATCAGAAAAGCCATGAAGAATTTTTCCAAAGGAACACTACAGGATTTCCTGGTGGTTGCCATCATAGTGCTTGAGCCTCATGTTTTAATTTACCACCACCAATGCCCTGAAACCCCCTCCCCTTACCCAGCTGCTCAACAAGCTTGGCATAGACTGTATCAATCCTTCTCATGGTCTTCACCAAATCCTTCTTCCTGAACTTAATCTCCACTGTTCCTCCAGGCTCCAAAATGCCTCCCCTGGAAGGAAAGTTTGGTAAAGCAGGGACTGCTCTTCATTGGAGAATAAATCCTGGGAGAAGAGAGGCAGATCTCTCTTCTGAGAATTAATGGAGAGAAAACCTGAAAAGGATTTTGCTTCCCATGTGGGATTCTTGTCTACCCTGCCACTCCTCACAGCTCACTCCAGTGTGCAGATTAGAGAAAAGGCCTCCTGACCGCAGAACTGTGTTTTACTCACCCACAGCCTTTGCTGGAGGCAGGAGGATATTCCAAGCAGACACCTTGGGTATACCCCAAACCTTTCCATGATTCTATGATACCTGCCACGCTGCTCTGCAAGAACCTTGGAACTTGTTCACTGATGGCTTTGAAAGGGTTAAAACCAGACATCTCAAGTGACAGAAGGTCCCTGCCAGGGGACTGTGGCTCTGCAGCCCCCACTCCCCAGCTCTCCCTTCCCACCCAGGGGCTGTGGGGGACACCCACGTGTTTGGGGTGCTGACCTGCTCTCCTTGTCGGCGTAGAGCTCCACGTGCAGGGGGTTGATGGTGGAGTCGATGACCACCCAGGAGCCCCCCCTCAGCTCTGCATGAGGGGGGATGTAGACCAGCACCGGCTGCCTGAAATCCCGCAGGCTGTCCACGATGAGGGCGCCGAACTTCAGCATTTGGTCGTACATGTCTGAGAGCCAAATGGACCACCCAAAGTGGCTGGGTAACCCCACTGCCATGGCCAGGCCACTGCCCCGGCCTCCTCCAGCTGCCCAAAGCCACCTTCTCTACTGGAGATACAAACAAGCTCCCCAAAACCAGCCCAGCAGGGAGCCACCAACCCTTGGGACTTGGGTCCTGCGATGCCCCGTCACCTGCCCAGCCCAACTCCACATCCCAGAGTGGTGCAGGCAGGACCTTGGTAGGCTGGGATGGCCCAGGACCCTGTGGGGTGGCAGGGTGCTGGCAGTATGTCACAGCATGGGAATCTGGGCATCCTAAGCACGGGTACCTTTCATGCCGCTGGAGAAGCCTCTCCAATTGGCGAAGATCATCAGTGGGAGGTGCTCCCGGTTGAAGTCCCGAATGACCTGGGCTGTTTTAAAGGCAGAATCTGGGAACCACACCTGCCCAGCCTGCTGGATTATCTGGAAAAGACAGCAGCAGCTCTGAGAATGTGCCAGTTCTTCCCAGCACACCACACAGTAGGCGAGGAGCACATGGCGTGAAATAGCTGAAAGGATAAAACTGCCCCAGCACCCTTGATTTCACCAGAATTAAGGAAAATCCAGACATGCCAAAGAATTCCACTAAGCTTTTTGCCCACTCTCCCCTCCAGCCTCCTCTCAGGTGCTGCTTGGCCTCACTAAAGTCTCCCCACACACCTTTGCCTCCGAGTCCAGGTTGGCAGGGTCCGCAGGGATCGTCACCTCCACAGTGCGGGTCTCAACAGCGATGACGCCCACAGGGAGACCCCCCAGCCTGCAGCAAGGCAGGGTGGTCTCAGCAGAGGCCAATTCCCCTCTGTGCTGCATCCCAGACTGCAGAGCTGCTCCCCCTCCACCATCCCAAGAGCAGTGCCGGGGCTCTAGTGTGCCTGGCCACACATTCATGTTCCCTGCCCCAGGCTCCATCCCCTGCTCCCGGCAGTACCTCGCTCTGCCAGCCACAACTGTCTGAGCCCACGGCTTCATGATCTCCATGAAACTGCCCTGGTCAAAGAAACCGCTCTGCCAGGTCCCCTTGAGAGCTGTGGAGCACAGGAAAACATGGAATGGTGCAAAGTTGAGCAATGAAGGGTTCCCTGTGCACCGACCCATGGCAAAGAGCACCTTCTGCACCAGGACAAGGTGGGTTGCACCTACAAGATATGTTTGGGAGCAGTGCTGCAAAGGTCTTGGGCTGTCCTCACTTACTTGGATGGGGTCTCCCTGCCAGCATCCACCTGGGGTCGTAGGGGAGTTTGGAAGGGATAAAATCAATTTCTCTTTCAACAGGGTCACTTATGGCAGTGACAGGCACCGGGCTCTGGTTATCCTGCAAGGGAGACCCCAAAGGGCAGGTCACCAGCCAGGTATGGCGTAACACACCCTACAGCACCACCCTGCAGCACCCTCCTACCTTGGGTATGTACGAGAGCCACTGCAGGATGGTGTAGACCCCCTCGAAGTCATCTGGGACGGTGACGTGGGAAACACCGTTGTTGTGCATGATCTGCACTCCTCCCAGCTGGTTATTGGACGTGTAAACCTCCCGGCCCAACACCTGGACAGAGTTACCAATGGAAACAGATGGGGCTTTGATACCACAGGAGCTGCTCCCTTGCCCTGTTTGTCAATCCACACCTCTGCACAGACACGTTGCCTTTGGTCTGAGGCTGAATTTCCCCCCTCCATCCAGGCTGATGTTAAACCAAAGGGATCCTGCCTTACTGCACGGGTTTAGTGCAGCAGGTTTGAAATCAGCTCAAGCCAGCATGATTTTGCCCAGAGGTGGGTCCTGCCCCTGGGGCTGGAGCCCAGCAGACCCTGAGGCAGCTCATCCATCCCACCCTGCCCCAGCAATGATGCCCTAGCCCCTGAAGCAACACTGTGGGATGACATGGTCTCCCTGCTCAGTGAGACCAGCACAGCTGCAGCTCTTCCAGAAAGGTTCCATGAGGTGATGAGCAGGGAGGTGCCACCTCTTCCCATGGGAAAGGGAAGGAGCCCACACAGGGAGCAGTGTGAGAGACAGTGCCATGGAAGACACACAGCTAGACTCAGTACCTTATTGAGAGCTGTGACACCCGTGAGGATGATGTGGGAATTCTCCACTTGGATGACACGCTGGCCCAGCCTCACCAGGTAGGCGCCGATCCCGATGGCACGACAGGTCACCTGAGCACACACACAGGGACACATGGGGTCACTGGGGGGAGAGGGAGCACGACAGACCACAAACACCTGGAGAGAGATGCTCTGAAGGGATCTGATCCCCTCCAGAGGCACCATAAAAGCGAGCAGGAGAGGGGAGGAGCAGGGGAGGGGCCCCAGCAGTACCATGCTGATGGTCACTATCTCGTCATAGGCGCGGGAGGACTCCCCAGCAATGGTGCCTGCAGCTCTCAGGTTTTCCACTCCAAATCCATTGTCCTTCCCGATGATGTCCAGGATGACATACCTGTAGGGAAGGCAGAGCCATGGTGTGGGTGGGACCAAGGGAAGAACTCCCCTGTGTAATGTGTCTGTCAGGATGCTGAGCAGGGAGCTGGGAGATGCATCATGGCAGGATGTAGGGCAGGGCTTGGGGTGTCTCTGTGCACCCCAGGGGATACCAAGACTCACCTGGACTCACCACCTTCCTCCACATGCTCACAGCGTACCGAGTTCATGGTGCTGATCTTTGTGTAGTCCTGGGGAGTCAGGTACAGGTACCTGAACCCCTGAAAATGAAGAGCAGGAGGATGAGTTGCAGAACTCCTCATGCACACACTCATGAGGGACACAGCCCCTCTCCAAACCTATCCCAAACCCTCATCAAGCATCACCAGTGGCTGAGGGACCAGGGCTGGACAGAGCTGTACCTCTACCCTGCTGCAGAGAGTTGAAGGAACTATCCCTGTGGTGCTGGGTGCAGGTGTGCGCTCACTCCCCGCTCTGATCCCACAGCTTGATGTCCCAGTTCAGCCCTTGTCCTCCCTTCCCCAGCTAAGCCCTCTGTTGTTTTCTGTGCTGCAGGGGGAGAGGTGCCCACACACCTTGTAGGGCTCGGCAGGGTCCACCCAGGCCACCTGGAACATGTGCTTGATCTCATCAGCGAAGCCGATGCGGGCGCCGCTGTTGGCAGCGATGTAGACGCGGGGGATTCCCTCAGCCCGCGCCAGCTCCGAGGCCCGCAGGAACACCAGGTCCTCCTCGGGCCCGAAGGAGCCGATCTTGTGCGTGATGTCGTTGCAGATGAGCACGATGTCCCGGCCTTTGGGATACTCGGGGGTCTTCAGCTTCATTTTGAAAGCAACCATCCCCACCTGCCCCGAAACAGCACAAGGTACAGAATTCTCCAGAGAATCACAGAATCGCTGAGGTTAGAAAAGGCCTCCAAGATCATGGAGTCCAATCTTGGACTGATCACTACCTTGTCAACTAGTCCAGAGCACTGAGTGCCATGTTCAAGAGACATGGGGCTGAGCTGCAGGTAGCATTAACCAACAGACAAGATGCTTGAGGAGCATCTCCCGAGCTTTGAACACAGATGGACTGAGAACCAGCCATTCCCATCTGCTTCCCCCACCCCATTCCCAAATCATCCCCCACTACCTCGTTCCCTCCAGGGACCCTGTTCATCTGCACGAGGTGCCCCTGTGGGTCCAGCACCAGTTCAGTGTACGTCAGGATATCCTTGGGGTACTGGTCTGAGGAGCCCCACAGTTTGAAGAGAGCCTGCAGAGACACAGTGCTCGGGATGAGCTGGTGCAGGGGCTGGGCAGCTCCTGGGATATTGCCCAGCACAGACACACTACTGCAGCAGCCTGGGATTGGGAGGAGCAAAACTCTGTGTCAGAGCCCCCCAGTGCTGCAGCCCTTCCTGCATGGGGCCTCCTGGTTCACAACCTCCCTGAGTGTAACCACGGCAAGTTGCAAGAGTCATCAAACCCTGGAATAGCTTGGGTTTGGAAGAGACCTTAAGGACCATCTAGTTCCAACCCCTGCCATGGGCAGGGAGAGCCAGGAATTCCAAGAGCTAGGAATTTGCTTAGAAATATTTCATATAGCCAAAAATGTTGCAGTTTGGACTCTTTTCCTTTTCTCATTGTCTAGCTCAGGGCAGAGGGGCCTTTTCCCCAGATGGGAATATTCAGGAAGGGTGAGGTTGAAGAACAAATGCAGTAATTCAGAGCTCTTTCTGCTCAGACAGACTCACCTGCCTGATCATCTCTGGGAAGTCATACACGTAGGTGGTGCCCAAGGACTGCGCCTGGAACCGTTTGGCCTGGAGCAGGTCCTTGGTAACGTAGGGGGTGTTGATGAGCATCCCGTGCTGCGGTCCCTGCTTGTCTCCATATGACTGGAACATGATCTGAGGAGAAGGGCAGAGTGTTGGCTGCCTGCCCCCAGTGTCATGGTGAGTCTTCTGCTGGAGCACTGCTGAGCCCTGCCTGGCCAAGGTGCTTGTGCCTGTGTCTCAAGCATGATTTTCCTCCCCGCTCTTTGCTATTGAGGGGTCAGTGTCACACTGCTGTGCTGCAAGTACCAGTGACACCATAACCTTCACCTCCCAGACCCAAAACTGTCTGACCGTGCTCCAGCATCACCTTGAAGAGCCCTACTGGATGGAGCTCAGAACATTTTGGAGCAAAGTATGACCATGAGGAACTCAACTGGATGCAGACAGAGGGGAGTGAAAACAGGCCAGCCATGGGAATGCTGGTGAAAGTCTGGGGGCTCTGGACAGACCAGCATTGCAGATGCACAAGGAGTTTGGCAGAAGCCCCCCGAGAGCTCTGCCATAGCCAGCACTGCTCAGGCAGTCGTGGTTGGGTTCTTGCAGCTGGTGCTGTGGTTACTCACACTGCCAGTGCTGGGGTCGCTGACTTCCTTGTAGAGGCTGATGTCCAGGTAGTACCCAGACTCGTTGGTCAGGAAGAGGCGGATGGGGATGGCGGTGGCAGTGGGTGTCAGGCGGATGTTGATCTTCACCTCGGCCTGCAGGACCCGCAGCTTCCAGAGGCGGCTGCCGTAGCGCATCACCATGGAGCGCACCGACTCCTCGATCTGGGCATGGCATGGCACACGGATGGGTCAGTGGCTCCAGGGACAGCACTGCCCTCAAGTGCATGATGCCAGGGCTGCAACAGCCCTGTTGCATCTCTACCCCAGAAAGCCATTTTGGATTTGCTTTGGAGAGCCCCTTCCCTCTGCCCATCCTTCCACCCCCAGGGCCTGGTACTGACATCCAGCCTCTCCACTGGGAAGAGGGAAACAGCTGTGGGTTGGCTGTCCATCCCTGCAGTGGTACCGAGAACAGGGGGTGACAGAATCTCCATCCACAGATCAGCAACACACAAATAGCAAGAAGCAGAACCCCGAGAAACACACCTTGGAGGGGTCCATGATGACGGTCGGGACGAAGTTGAGGAAGATGTGGTTGCAGTCGGTGCGGACGATGGTGTTGTTGAAGGCCACCTCCAGCTCATCCATGGCCTCCAGGAGCAGCCTCTCACCCTCATTCTGCAGGTACTCGAAGGAGGCCTCCTGTGGTGGCCCAGGTGGCTCAGTGGTGCCCAGACCACCCCTGCACCCGAAACGTGCCCACTGGGGACACTTGGCACCGCCTTGCCTTGGTGATGAGGTCGGAGTGGCGCACGATGGCGCGGATGAAGAAGCGGTAGTCGGTGGTCTCGGCGCCTGCCCGCACCTTGGCAGCCCCCAGGTACAGGTGCATCTTGTGGTTGGCACAGGGAATGGCTGTCAGGTCGAAGTTGCGCATGCGGCTCAGCTCCAGCTGGAAGGCGAGCGCCGGCTCCAGGTGCCGGTAGATCCGGTCCTCTGCAAACTGCCCCGGCACAGCCGTGAGCCCACAGGGAGCCAGCACGGAGCCAGCGGTGAGCCAGCACCCGGGGGGCTCTGCTCCCACCTGCTCTTACCTCATCTCTGGCTCTGAACGTGAAAAACTTCGGGAATTCTCTCTAATAAAAAAGGGAGAGAGAGGACAATGTGAATAGTTCTGCCACGCAGAGGATTGTTCTGATTCTCAGTGGATTCATTAAAGGGGAAGAACTTTGCAGGCTTCACTCCCCAAAGGGAAAAGGGCTGGGAGGAATTGATTAGGTTTTAGAAAGGCATTCTTCCCTGTGAAGGTGGTGAGACCCTGGCACAGGTTGCCCAGAGAAGCTGTGGCTGCCACATCTCTGGAAATGTTCAAGGCCAGGTTGGACGGAGCTTGGAGCAACCTGGTCCACAGCAGGGGGGTGGAATGGGATGAGCATTAAGGTCCTTCCCAACCCAAACCACTCTGTGACTCTATAATGATTCTATGATGCCTTTTAAAAGCTATGGAGTGGCCCTGCAGGAACCACATTACTGGAGACATGAGCTACATAAAGGCTGACACAGGAGATAAATCACCTATTGAATTCTTCATTAATTAATTCCCAGCTCCTCATGCACAATGGGGCCAACCATCCCTCAGTGCTGTGTCTATAAGGTATTTAGAGATGTTGAAGGCTCAGTTGCACTCACCTGCTGGGCAATGAGGAATGTAATTCTCCGGAGACCACAGTCCACGAGGATATTTTTCTATATGGAAACAGAAGATTCCACCAGTCATGGGAGCTTAACCATCTCCACCAGGGGAGCAAACAAAACCCCAGCTATAGCATTTTGGGGAGCCTCATGTGGAGATGAGGCAGTGCTGTGGGGTACAGTGCCCCAGCTTGAAGGGTCTGCAAAACATGGTCCAGCCCCAGTGACAGACCTTGGACTGGGCAAAGGCCCTGAAGATGGGCACCAGCTTCTCATCTTCCACATGGTCAGCTGAGCAAAGCGCGATGTTGAGGATGTGGATTGGCTCCTCTCGGATGTTCTGGCAACAAAACCCACCAGTCAACCCCAGCCAGCAGCACCACTGCCAGACCAGCACCACGGGGGAGGTCAGCAGCAGCACTGTGCCCACCTTGGTGTCCTCCTCTTCATAGACAGTGGCTTGTGCCTCGCTGATGAGCCCGCTCTCTGACGGAGAGTTGGTGAAGCAGGAGATCACTTCATCGAAGTTCCTGCCCAAACAGCAGGGATGGGGTGACCAGCCAGCACATTATGCCCACCCCTGCCTGAGGGGACAGCATCAGATGCCCACTGTGGCAGGGACAAGGGTACCAGCCCAACAGCCCAGGGTGTGTGCCAGCTCTGCCAGCCCATGGCAAACCCACAGCTCATGAAACAGCTCTGAGCACTGCTGTGTAATGAGCAGAGATGTTTAACCTGGGCCATGTAAGCTTTAGCCATGCCCCACATGTCCCCAAAAGCCACATCATGTCCCCACCAGGTAACTGTTCTACTGAGAACACCCAGCCTCCAGCTGTGGTGGAAACTGGAGCTGCCTCAGGCACTGCCCAGATGTGGCTCTTCCACCCTGTTTTGCTCTCCAACAACTGCAGTGGCACCCAAAATACACAAAAACAGACAGGCATGTTTCTGCACCCCCACCTTGTGAAGTCCTCAAATCTTCTGAAAGCCACCATGACTCCCATCCGCTGGCTTGGGGGGGAAAAGCCGTTGTCCATGAAGAGCTCAGTGCTGTGCCGGGCCAGGTCAGGGTTGGAGATGCTGATGGGGACGGATATCCTGTCAGGGGAGCAAGGCAGCCATCAGCCATGGGGAGAGGCAGCTCTCCAGGGCCCAACCAGGACCACGCAGGTCCCACACACAGGACCCTGGCCTGGAGAGAGCTCATTCAGCTCCACTGGCAGCAGGACAGCACAGTGGGCAGTTCCTGCCAAGGGTCCCTGCGCTTCACATGGAGGGGATGGTACAAACATAACCTTTTTGCAAAAAAAACCATGCCCAGGGGAGCGGGACAGGTGTGTGGGACTCCTCTACCTGTTGGGGTGGGAGAAGGGCAGCATGAACTGGAACTCCACCAGGCAGGTGCCATCCGAGAGCTGCCGGTGCTGGAGGCTGTTCAGCTCGTAGGCGATGTAGCCCCGCCGCACATACACCTGAGGGGGACACAGGAGGTACCATCGTGTCCCTGCTCCCCCCACACCCCTTGTGCCACCCCCAGACCCCCCATGGCCCCCCAGCCCTCACCTCCAGCGCTGCCATGCGCACCACCGTGTTGGTGTGGTAGAAGAAGACGGGAAGCACATCAAAGATGGAGGTTTCTGACAGAATCAGTTTCTGGGGGGAGAAAGCAGAATTTGGGGCAAGGATGAAGCGGGACCACCTTGCCCCATCACAGGATGGGGGAGGCACGTTACAGAGGGGTCCCTCAATGGGAGGTGAGCAGGACTGGCCACTGGGGTGCCCGCCATGGGGTCACAGAGCCAGACATAGATCCACATGTCAGTTCCCTGCCAAATGCAGTGCAGAGCAGGGGATGGACACTGGCAGCACCCCCTCCTCTGCTCCCCACAGCCACTGCAGCAAGGCTCTGAGTGCTATTTTAAGATTAAACCACTTGCAGCCAGACCCCCTCCCTGAAGGCATCCCAATTCCCTCTGGAAAAATGCACAATTCCCAACCTTCAGGTTCTCAGGACAGTACTCGTGTCCGTACATGTCGATGGCAGAGATGAAGATGGACTCCACCTGGTTGTGCCGCAGCTCGTAGGAGGGCATGTTAGAGGCAATGAGCACCTGCAAGGGGAGAGATGGAGCTGGTGTGTGAGGCACAGGGCTGGGGACAGGGCTGGGGATGGCACCACATCGTGCTCACTGACCTGCCGGGCCCTCAGTGCCACTTTGGAGTGCTCGGTCTTGCTGAGCTGTGTCAGCTCGTGCAGGATGGCTGTCAGTTCATCTGTCAGTGTGGGGTCACGGCCACACAGCTGGTCCTGCAAGGCCACACCACCACGGCTCAGCTCAGGCCTCTGGGATGGATTCATCCCAAACCCCAGCACCACAGGGGATGGCTTTATCCTGCACCTCATGCTCTCATGGGATGCCTTCATCCTGCACGGGATGGCTTCATCCCAAACCCCAAACCCACACAGGCAAAGAGGATAAAACCCAAGGCTCTAAAATGGTGCAAGATGCTCTTTGACCAAAGTGACCCATGGAACAGCGGAGAGATAATTAAAATAAAGGGGCAAAACAAAGGGATAACAAGGCAGGAATGGACACTTGAATGCACTGGGATGCATTTAACACAAGAGCAGAAGAGCTTTTTCCCAGGTGTCCTCATTTCAAGGAGAAAGCACAGGGCTGGGACAACTGCAGCCATCCTGCAGTGATGCAGAGCTGCCTCGGCACACAGGCTCTTCCCTGCCACCAGCAGGAGTCTCAAGCATGGGCTGTACTTACAATTAACATGATCACCAGCAGGTTCTTCTTGGCCACCTGGGCATGGGAGAAGATGCTCTCCAGCACAGGGGTCATGTCAGGTTTACACTTCTCCCGTAGGGTGATGACACACTTGTCATAGTGAGCTGTGGGGCAGGGAATGGTGAGCTCTGCAGCTCCCTAGAGCCCCCCAGACCCTTCCCCAGAGAACCCTGAGCCCTCACCATGCTGGAACTGTGTCTCCACTTGCAGGTAGCGCCTCAGCAGGTCCAGCACCACTGTCTTCATGTACCCCCGGATGCCACTGCGGTACCTGGTGACCAAAGACCCCACTGTGCTGCAAGGAAGTGGCCACGGTGGAGGCACCAGAGGGTCACAAACAGCACAGGGCTCACCTCTGCACCAGCTGCACCAAGCTCTGCGTGTTCATGAAGAAGACCTCCCGCTCAGCCTTCCTCTGCAGCGTGGCTGCGTGGGTGTCCAGCACATTGGCAATCTGTGGGGACAAGGGACAGGCTCTGGGGCGGCTCAGGGGCACAAGGCCACCAGTTCTCCCCTCCCCTGGGGATGGGACTGCTGCACCTGGAGCCTTTCCCTTGTGTTTTTTCTCCCAAACTGAAAAATGCAAAGTGGCAAATACATACAAAACATGCAGACAGAAACAAATACACAGATAGAAACATACATATAGAAACACGCATATTTCCATCGCCCCTAAGATCTTGGCAGCACAAATCCAAGCAGAAGCTCCAGTTAAAAGGAGTGGGGCAGAGCTGGGTGGTGCTCACCTGCTGGCTGGGGAAGCGGCAGAGCACCGAGGTGATGTTGCTGGCATACTGTGCCATCACCTTCCGGATGGACTTCTCCACAGACAGTGGGATTCTTCCCGAAATGCTCGTCATGATCTCCTGCAGCTCCAGGAGGGGCAGGGCAGGGTCCCGCAGGGTGGTCATCAGCTGTGCCACCCATTCCTTCACCTGAGGGAGGAGAAGCTGGTGGTGCCTGCTCGCAATGGCACTGCTGGGCTTGCCGTCGTGGCAAACATGTGGCAGCAGGACAGGACACCTGGCACATGGCACACACCTTGGCCTTGAAGTAGGGCTCGGGCAGGCAGTACCCGTTCATGATGTTGGTGAGGTTGTCCAGCACGTTGCGGAGAACCTGGTGCTGCTTCTCGCCAGTGATGGGGAGGGTCTGCTGGGCTGGGAGCCCCCCCGTGAACAGCTGTGCCTGGAGAGGGCACAGGGAGGTGGGCTGACTTGTCCTTGCTGACCTGGGACAGACCCTTCCCAAGAGCTGCAGCTGCCCCAGAGGAACCAGCACGACCCCTCCCATCTGCTTTGTGTTAGATTCAGAGGGAGCACTTGACATTCAGGTTCATGGCTGTGCCAGTGCCTCATCATGGAAAAAATGCAGAAAACCTGGACATTTTAGAGCTATAGATGCATATTTTTAGTGCATCTGAGCCTCTGCACACCGAGCAAGCACGTGTGGGACACTGAAACAGAGCAATCCACGTGCAGCAGTGCTTAAGCCCAAACACAGCTGGCTAAAGGGACATGGCATGAGCCCCCCAGGCACGGGGACACATCCCTGTGCCACCCTTGTCAGGGCAGCTCCTACGCTTTGTCTCGCAGGGAGCATCCCCGGGATGCCAGCTGGGAGCAGGCAGGAGGGGAGAGCAGTGTTGCAGGGTCCCCACAGACTCACGGACTTCACTTTGGTGGGATCATCGAGCTGGAGGCGGGCGATGACACAGCCGGCCTCCAGCAGCGCCCCCGGCCGCTTGATGTAGTGCACCCGCCCGGCCTCCTCCACCGTCAGCGTCATGACGATCTTCATCACCTGGGCGGGGAGGGGCGAGACCATCAGCGTGACAGCAGCACCCCCGGGCTGCAGATCCCACGAGCATCGAGGCAGCGCGGGTGGGTTCCACCTTTGCCGTCCCCCAGAGCTGCATGTATGCTGCTCCCCCAGCTCTACTGCAAAACTCACCTCAATTTCTGCAAAAACCTTCCCCTTGTCCACGTGGCCACCATCTTCCACCACGTACTGCAGCAGCTTCCCCGCGGAGGGCGAGCGCAGCACCGTCGGGTCCTTCTCCTTCTCGAAGGTGCACGTTTTGTTGCCGATGGTGATCCGGTACCTTAAGGAGAGGGAAAGGTGTCACCAACCAGCTGTGGGTCAGCAGGGAGCGCCGATGGGGCCCTGTGAGCAGGGAGGTACCTGTCGATCTCCTCCTTCATGTAGGTGGTGTAGCTGCAGCCGTTGTAGGACAGCAGCAGCCCGCTGTCGTTGAGCCGGTGCACGTCTATCTCGATGTGCGTGCGGTTCATGATGACCACGTACGTTGTCAGTGACTGGCGAGCGACCTGCGGGCAGGGAGACCCCTCAGTGCAACCCCAAAACACCACAAGGGTCGGGCTGGGGGCTGCTGGGGGTGGCAGAGGGTGAGGAGCATCTCTCTGCACTCCGTGCAAGGGCCTGTGCCACGAGATGGGGATGTGCCAGGAGAGAAGAGGGCAGCAACCTCCTCAGGCTGCACCAAGGAGCTGGTTTAACTCACAGCCTGGAGCTGGTACAGTTCACAGGACAGAATTAATTTAACTCACAGCCCGGGTCTGGTTTAACTCATACCCCAGAGCTGGTTCAGCTCACAGCCCAGGGCTGGTATAACTCATGGCTCACCTGCTGCTTTCATTGTGAGTATGGAGTTTTGCATGAAGTGCAAATAATTGGGTTTAAAATCAAGAAAAGGAAGTCTTTTAATAAATTCAGGGCAACAGGGTGCATGAAACTGTCTAGTTAAAATGAGGTTATTAAGGTTATAGGGTTATTAACCTCGTTTTCATTCTGCACTGTTTTAAAGGACAAACTTGTTGCACCTTTCTCCCGGAGGGCAGGAGCACGTCCCTGTCCCTGTGGAAGCACCATCGGTTCAGGGGAGCACAGCCCTGCCCTCACCTGCAGGATGTACTTCACGCCCTCATAGATGAGCTCCACGTCGACAATGTTCAGCAGGGAGGCTGCTGGCAGCACCTGCCCCCTGGAACACAACGGAGGGCTCAGGCACCACGGCATTCCTTGCCTTTCCAAGCGTTGGGATGCAGTGGTGCTGTTGGGGCGTGTGGGCTCCCAGCTGGCTGTGGGAGGGAACAACAGTGACTGGAGGGGACAAATGTCAACTTTCAATGACCCACGTGAGCACCATGTACAAACAGACATGGAGGGAGGCCAAGCACTGGGAAAACACTCAGATAAGGTGTGTGGGAGAGCCCTGGGTGCCTCCAAGGCCAGAGGAATAATCTTGATATTCAAAAACATAAGCAAGCTGCACCAGCCAAGCCACTTTCCCTTGAAAGCTGTTTTCCCAGCCATGGGAAACCTTTTCCACTCTCCAAACAGAGCAATGGCCAAGGAGCCAGAGCTGTGAGTCACAACAGATCCCCATCCCCAGCTCTCATAGGGCTACTGCCACTAGATGTGCAAAGCTTTTGCAGCAAAAGAAGGAAGACAGTCCAGGAGAGCAACACTCAGGTCTCCATTGTGGCTGCCCCATCTCTGGAAGTGTTCCAGACCAGGTTGGGCAGGGCTTGGAGCAACCTGGTCTAGTAGAAGGTGTCCCTGCCCATGGCAGGGAGGCGGGGATTAGGTGGTCTTTCAGGCCGCTTCCAACCCAAACCATTCCATGATGTTCACTCCCTGTGCCCCCCTCCGGGCAGCCCCCACCCCACACCTCTCCAGCGTGTGCAGGAAGTCGGTCATGCACGTCCTGAAGGCAGCATCCGCCACGTTCAGGGCACCACAGACAACCCCCAGCATCGTGTCCGGCTTCTCTGCCTGGGGGGGAAAAATAACAGGGTTTGGGTCCTAGATCAGGAGGGGAGTGGTGACCCCAGAGACCCCGGTGTGCCTCACCTGCACTTTCTCGGCGATCAGGTGGTCCAGCCAGCCCGTGTGTATCTCATTGTTCTGGAAGCTCTCTGTCTCCAGCAGCTTAATCAGATACTCCACCGTGGTCCGGAAATCCCCACGGATAGACAGCTCCTTCAGGGCAACCACCATGTTCCTTTAGGGAGCAAAACCCTCCATTAATGACCACGAATACACTGCTTGGCTTTCAGCAGAGAAAATGGGGGAGCCACAGGGACTGGGAAGATGAGTTCCTGAGATGATGAGCGGCTGAGCCCTGGGCACCTTCACAGAATAGAATCACGGGATGATTTGGGTCAGAAGGGACCTTAAAGATCACTCCATTCCACCCTCTGCCATGGGCAGAGACACCTTCCACTATACCAGGTTGCTCAACGCTCTGTCCAACCCGGTCATGAAACAGCCCTGGACGAAACAGCCCCACAGTCAGAATTCTCTTAATAAAACACTTAAACACCCAAGACAGCCTTGCTACAGGATGTTCAATTCCTGAATGGACACTGCTGCTCACAGGCACTCAGCAGTGCTCAGGACATCACTACCATGTGTCCTTGAGGATGAAGTTGATAAACTGGGGCCATAGCACCACAACAGTCCTAAAAAGTCTGGCTTTGGCCAGACAGCCCCTGCAGCACAAGCCAGCTGCTCAGCACAGTGGCACTGTTCTGGACCTCTTGGATAAAAGGCACTTTTCCCAGCTCATGCACTGATTGTGACTCTTCCTGAGGACACCCACCCACTCTAACCCATCCTGCCACACTCACGAGATGGCTTCCTCCCGGTTCTCTCCCCAGGAGAAGCAGTGCCCGAACTGGGAATCAGCGAACTCGTGCAGCCCGCCCGCCGCTGCCACGCTGAAGTAGCCCCAGACGTTCTTGCTGCTGCGGAAGTTCAGCTCCTGCACCGTTCCTGAGCTGGGCTTGAAACCCTGAGCCAAGACAAAGCAGGAATGGAGGAACCTGGATTGAGACCTGTGCAGTGAGACAGGAAAGGGGAACCCCAGTAGATTTCACGTGGACATTGTCTGTCTGGAGAGGACCGTGCCCAGATCAACCCCACAAATGGCAGCGTCCCCTTGTCCCCACGTGTGGGGCTGGTGCACAAGACCCCGATCCCAGCTCACCTCCTCAGGGTTCTCACTGGTGATCCGGGCAGCAATGACGTGGCCCCTGGGCACAGGGGGCTTGGTGGGGCTGTGGAAGCTGATGGGGGTGTCGCCCCAGGGGCTCTCCCCATACAGCACCCGGATGTCTTTTATCCTGTGCAAGGGGATGCCCATTGCGATCTGTGTGAGAAACAAGGGCTTGAGCTGCCAGAACAAGACTTCAGCATCAAAATTAACACCGGGAGACATCAATAGGTGGTTTAAACGGAAAGCTCCCAGAGAATGCCAAAGGAGAAAGAGGGATGCTACATCACATCCACTTGTGTCTTCCATCCTGATATACGAAACAGCTTCCCTCAGCCCAGCACTCCTCTCTAAATCACTAAATCCTGTAACACACCTTGGATTCCCCCGTGTGTGCAGGTACCTGCAGCTGTGCCGCTGGGAGGTTCACGTCCGCCACCATCTCCGTGCACGGGTGCTCCACCTGCAGGCGCGGGTTCAGCTCCAGGAAGTGGAAGCTCCCGTCCTCGCTGTACAGGTACTCCACGGTGCCCGCGCTCACGTACCCCACCATCTGGGCCAGGCGGACGGCACACTGCGGGACAGGGGAGACCCCGCAGAGATCAGGGAATCAGGGGGACCCTGGCTTGGAAGGGACCCACAGGGATCATCGACCCAACCACTGGCCGCACACAGGACACCCCAAAAATCCCACCCTGTGCCTGGGAGTCCAAACGCTCCCCGAACTATGTCAGGCTTAGGGCTGTGACCACTGCCCTGGGGAGCCTGTTACAGTGCGCGACTACCCTGGACAGGGAGTCCCTGCTGGGCTGGGGAGTCCTTCCCTTCCTTAAAACCCCAATAAACCCAGCAGGGACCAGACCAGTCAGTTTCCCACTAAAACCTCGTGCTGCCCCTAGACCAGGCCGCCCACCTTCTCCATGACCTCGGTGACGGCAGGGGCTGCGATGGTGACCGGCGCCTCCTCGATGATCTTCTGGTGCCGGCGCTGGATGGAGCAGTCGCGGCCGAAGAGGGAGATGGCATTGCCGTACTCGTCGGCCAACACCTGCACCTCCAGGTGCCGCGCGTGCTGCGCCAGCTGCATCAGGAAAATGGGCGAGCCAGGCGCCTCCGCCTGCACCTGCAGCGGGGAGAGGGTTGTGCTCTGCCATCACCCCCCAAAATCCATCCCAGGAGGGAGGCAGAGTTCATGCAGAGAGACGCCCAGGGTGGGAGCAGGACCTGCTGTGTGCCCCAGGGTGGGATGGGGATGGGGATTCTGGGCACCTCCTACCTGACGGAAACAGGCACCGAATTCCTCTGCTGCCTCCACCTTTCGGATGCCTTTGCCCCCACCGCCCTCTGCCGCCTTGATCATCACTGGGTAGCCAATCCTCATGGCCATCTGA
This sequence comes from Lophotriccus pileatus, assembly GCA_035583135.1. Taxonomy (NCBI): domain Eukaryota; kingdom Metazoa; phylum Chordata; class Aves; order Passeriformes; family Tyrannidae; genus Lophotriccus; species Lophotriccus pileatus. The sequence goes on from JAWWES010000037.1 coordinate 9,464,198, forward strand.
GGAGGGACAAGAGCTGGGGTGACCACAGTTCTTTGGACCTCGATCCATCACCCCGACACAGCTCCATGCATCCCCGAACAGGATTGCACCAAGCCATGGCCATGGAGAGGGACAAACTGCTGCTGCCACAGCTTTGTATCACTGTCACAGGTGCTGGAAGCCTCAAGGGCCAGGGCAGGTAGGCTCTGAGGAGAAATCATTGGTGGGCAGGAGACAACCAGCTGCTCATGGGCTCAGCTTTACCTCCAGGCCTTCCTCCAGGTCCTTCACACAGCCCTGTGCGTACGTCTCGAGGGGGATGCTGATCGTCTGCTGATGCTTCTCGTCCTCCTCAGACCACTGGGCCATCAGACCTGTGGGCATGGCCAGAACTATGGTCACCCCCAGGGTGGCATGGCTGGTGGGGCATTCTGGCTGCGCCCAGAATGCCGGGGATTCTGCACTGGCACACACCATTTCCCGTTCCCATGCACCCCATCTCCAGAAACCCCTCTGCCCAAACCAGCAGCTGCAGTGGGGTCCCCAACACCTGCAGCCAGCCAGGACAGGGACCCCAACCCTGGTGCTTGTTTGGGGGGCAAAGAAAGGCAGGGAGATTGAATGGGGGAGCAGGCAGGATGTGGGGGCTGTGAGGGGCTCTTACCGCTCCCGCTCCACGGCAGTGTGGGGATCTCCAGCGTCTGAGCCACGATGGTGGAGGCGACTTTGTCCCCCAGTGCCCACATGGCATCACTGGGGGGACCTTCAGAGAGGACAGAAGGGGTGAGGGGGTCAATCCAACCCTATAGGCCCATTCCCATCATATGGAGGCTGCAGGGAGCTGCTCCCCACTGAGTCAGCACCACCAGCCCTCCTGCAAGGAGCAGGGGCATGGGAAACACCCCCAAACCCACTGCCCAGTTCAGGATGGAGCTCAACCCTTCTCCAAGGGGAGCCGAGGCTGTCCCTGGTTGGAAATCCCACAAGGTTTACTCCCACCTAACACTGCTCCATGAATACTGCATCAGCTTGAGAATTACAGAGAAAACTCAGAAAATAGTGGGATTCCCGGGAATGTTTCAGGAAACTAGGCTGGGGACTGCCACTCTGCAGGGTGGGCATGCCAGAGGCACCAAAGGGGCATTCCCAGTGCGGTGTCCCTGGAGCGAGAATGTGCGCACACATCAACCCAACCCCTGCTGCTCCCTCCAGCACAGGGAAGCAGTGAGACCTTACCTAGGAAAGCTATCCCGTTTTTCTGCAGCAGCTCTGGCAGCTTGTGGTTCTCTGAGGCGTGTCCCCAGCCAGCCCACACCGCCTGGCACACGGAGAAGGAACAGTGGGAGTGTTACCCCTGTGCTGGATCTCCCACTGGCCACACGCTGTGCCCAGCTCCTCAGCATGCAGGGACATCACCCATTTTTGGGTGCCCCCTCTGCCCAGCTGCTTCCCTTGGCAAAGAGGTGGGAGACACATGAGCAGCCACTACCTGGACTGGGATCCGTTTGGAAATGTCCACAATCAGCTCCACGTTGGCGTAGTTGTTGTTGTTTGTCCCACCGGGGACGGGCACATAGTGATCTGCCATCTTGATGTACTCTGAAACACAGCACGTGGGGGTGGTGGGAGCCACTCTCCTGAGCTGCACCCCCTCCCCAAATCCTCCACCCCAGGGAGTCTGGAGGGGAGGAAAATTATTTCCTCCTGGATTTGGCTGCATAAGAGGAAAGTGTGTGACCCTGGGCTGTGCAGACCCCTGGCAACCCTGGCAGGAAAGGGCTGCCCCCACGCAGCCCCAGGCAGGGAACTTCCCTCCTGGGATGCTTTCAGGAATTACCTGCGTTAGCCTTGAGGTCCTCGGGGGTGACCATGACCACGAAGCGGATGGCGCGCTCGTTCCGGAACATCTCGTATGCCCAGCGGCGGATGGAGCGCATGCACTTCACAGCAGCGATGCCGTTGTTGGCAATGAGGACCTGGGGGTGGGACAGGGGGTGGCACTGTGGCCCTCTCCTTGCTGCTGGGGTGCAGGACTGGGAGTGTGGCCCCAGGGATGGCAGCAAGGGGACAAGTGATGGTTGTGGAGCAAAGTGGGTGTGTTAACCGGGCACTTCCCGACAGTTGGTTGTACATGTGGCAGAGCAGGAGGCTCCTCAGCAGCATCCCTATGTCTGGCACTGGGGATAACCAAGGATGGGACACTGGCCATTGTTTGTGCCCACCAGGCAAAGCCTCTGCATGGTGTTCCTTCTCCCAGCCCATGAGAAGTTGGGGGATGAACAGCTTTGTGCTGCCCTGGGCTGCCATCAGTCTGAGCCCAAAGGACATGGGACACTTGGGCAGTGCTCAAGGGTGTCCCTGTGAAAAGCAATGACCCCCCTGCCCAGTCCCAGGCAGGGGTGTGTGGGGACAGACCTTCTCAATGACGCGGTTGCCCCCAAAGCGGGTGACGAACTCTGCTGGGGAGGCGACGGAGAAGTCCCGCTGCAGATCCATCTTCCTGTGCTCGCGGCCCCGCTTCGGCAGGTTTGTCCCGGACATGCTGGGCCTGCCGTGGGATGTGATGGCTGTCAGTGACCCCACAGCCACCCCAGTGAGCCCACAGCCACACCTCTGGGGCGAACAGGGCATGTTCCAAATGCCATGGCACGAGCACCCAGCCTCTGAGGGGTGCAGCCAGGCTGGGGCCTTCCCATGGCTCTGCCCAGAGTTTTAAGCAACTTCTAAGTCTAATTAGCAGGTTCACATCCCCCCTCATAGCTCAGCCAGATATTTCACTGTTATTCCATAGATGAGCTATAAATAAAGGAGGGAAGACCACCCCTGGAACCCCCTCAGACAAGCACATGTTGTACAAGTAGCACTTGGCACATTTATTTTAAGGGGATATGTGTCAAACGCCTCCGAGATGATGGCAAATGTACCAATCTCTGCATGCACTCAGGGTGTTTCCCAAATACCTGGAGCACCTCACTGGGCAGTGCCAGGTTTATCTGCCCTCCCTCAGCCCCAGACCCATCACAAAGCCCGTCCCCTCCTGAAAAACACACCAACCCTGTCTACAACATGGCTCAGGCAGGACGTTAGGACATTCCTTGTGTGTGGAAGCACAGAGAAGCAGCAGGGATAGCGCTGGCAGCTCTGTGAGCCCACCCCAAACCCAGCACAGCAAGAACCACTGCCAGGCTGTCGAGTGTCACAACATGTCTCCACAGCCAAAGGGGTGTTATTTTTAACCCGAGCAGAGCAGCAGGAGGAGCTGGGCAGCAGAACTTGGTTTCCAGTTGTTCCTGCTGGCCATCAGCTCTCATGGGAGCTGGCTGGTGCAGACCAGCAGAGAGCTGCCCCACAGCCCTGACAGTACTGGGAAAAGTCACTGTGAATTTGACCAAAGCTCATCTATTTTCTCATCAATTCATCACAAAACACCAACGAGCTACTTTCATAGACTTGCAGGAACAGCACAGGAGCATCCCATGTACCCCAGTTCTGCAGAGATGTGTTTCCCCCCATAAAATACCAGAAGTGTCTTAGCATCCTCCCATAGCACAATCAAAGTGAACCCTGCAACAGAACTGGGGCCCTTCCATCCTGTTATTTTACACCCAAAACAGTGATTTTAGGGAAGCACCCCCTGCCCTGGTCCTTGCCATGCTCATGCACATGGGCTGCTGTCACACAATACTCGGGGACGCTGGCTCTCCCTGGGGTCCTGCCCCAAAGGGAGTTGGATGGGGGCATTGACTTGGGGGATCCAAGCAGCATGTGCACCCCGATTTTAGCACCAGTTTCCCTGAGAAACACATCCACCACCTCCAGCCCGGCCATCCCACCATGCTCCCCGTACCTGATGCCCCGGGGGGGCTCCAGCGAGGTGCTCACAGAGGGGGTCTCAGGGATGGTGCCCCCCACCCCGGCCAGGCTGCTGCGCCGCCGGCCCACCCTGAAGGCCGTGGTCATCATCTCATCATCAGAGGAGTTGTCGTCGAAGGAGCCCAGCACGAACTTGGCGAGGGACGGGCGGCGCAGGGCGGCGGGGTTGTACACGGCCAGCTGCTCCTGCTCCCCGGCCATGGCCTTGGCAGCCCGTGGCAGTGGGTGGGGATCCGGGGGGCTCGCTTGGGAGGGGGGCTTAGCAGCAGAGGACTGCTCCGGGGTCTGCTCCAGCTTCTCCTCCACCTTGCACAGATGGTTGGACATTTTGGCCCGAAGGAGCAGCGCCAACAGCAGCAGGAACAGGGCAACCAGCAGCATTCACCGGCCCTGGGAGAGGGGGAGAACCTCAGTCATGGACAGCCCAAACCCCTCATCAGCTGGAGTCACGGCAGTAACCCCCCAAACACGAGAGCCCCTTCCCCATTCCTCCCCACCCCACAGCCCCCACAGTGCCAAGCCAGGCGTTACTGGGATGACCACAGGCTCAGAGAGCTGTTTTTCCTGCTCGGAGCAGGGGGAGCTGTGAGGGGGCAATGGGGGTACGGGAGCAGCTCTGTGAGGGGGTGATGAGGGCACCAGAGCAGTAGAAGCTGTAAAGGGATGATGGGGGCACAGGAGCAGAGCTGTGAGGGTATGATGGGGGCACCCACTGGAGCAGGACGAGCTGCAAGGGGGCAATGGGGGCACAGTCCCACTCTGAGGGGCTGACATGGCCTCCCACCCCCAGCCACTGGCAGCACCCTCAGGATGGCGGCAAGGCCACCCCACCACCCCCAGCCTGGCCCCTCAGAGACCAGGGGGGAGGCCTTAATGGAACCCACAAATCTCTACAAGCGGGGGGATCAATCACCCCCATCAAACTGGGGACGGCAGGGAGGGAAAATCACCACGGCCCCCTGAGCCCCGAGAAAGGTCACTCACCATCGGTGCCGACCCGCGTGTCCCCTCACACCGACACGGACAGTTCCAGCCACTCTCCCGGTCACGCTGCTCTCGGTGATCGCTCCCCGTGTCCATCTGTCCCGCCTGGGCCGAATCCCACCCTCTGCCAGGGCCACCCCGCAGGGAAGCACAGCCCAGGCCTCCCCCCCCGGGGTGTTCCAGTGGCGTCTCACACGTGACGGTCACGTCAAGCACAAATATTTCCCCGCTAACGTGTCTGGAAAACTTGTGCTGGAGATGAGGGTGGAAAGAGGGAGGGAGGGAGGGCCCGGGACACCCGATCCTTGGGGGACAAAGGTGCCCTGGCCCTGTGCCTGGTCACGGGGACAAGGAAAAGGACAAGCTCCTGTATTAGTCTCCCTGAAGGGAGCAGGGACACCCCCCTTCCACCCACTAAAGAACCAGAGCCTCCCCTCCCTCCCTGTGTTGTTGTTCCTCCCAATGTAAGGCCACATAAACAACGTGGTTTTTATTTAAAAAAAAAACAAACTGGGGAAAAAAACAAGCAAACAAAATATACAGCAAGGCCAGACAGTGTAACCTTCACCACTGATAGTGTCACTTCAGAGCAAATACCAAAGCAAGGTTTACAGGGATACTCTATAAAAATCAATGTAATTTCCAAACAAAAAGGGCACTCCACTTGCATTAAAGGAACCACAAAGTCAAAGATGGGCTGGAAACCCAGGATTGTGAAACTTTATCCTGCAAGTCCCAGTAGTTATTGCTAACAGTAGCTGGAAACTTTAATTTGCTCCTAAGGTGGCAAAACAAAAAGTTGCCTCTAAGACTTTAAAATATATCTGAAATAATTTGCAACTACCAGCCCATCAACTGGGAGATGCTGAGGAACAAAGCTTTGCTGCTTGCTATCAGCAGGTACCCCCAGGTTCATGGTCAGCACAGCTCACCCTCATCCAGGTGATCTGCACACCAAGGAAGAACCTAAAAACCGATTTTCCTCTTTAAATGCCAACAAAAAACTCAAGAGCATGACCAGAGCCTCAGTCACAGCCTTTCCTTGGCTGCTGGGAAGATTTATCCCAAAACCTTTAGAGTATGGATACACCAAGTAACACTCCTGACAGTGTATTGTCTTTACAGTCCCAAGAGGCCGTTTTTGTAATAAATCTGTAGAAAAAAGCTAAAACCAAGAGCATCTTTCTTTTCCTCACAGGGAGTCAGCTCCAAACACCCAAACAGGAAACCTGGATCTGCCTGGGAAGAGGCAGGAGCAGCAGATTATGTACAAAAGTTGAGCAGCTTCACTTGTAAGAACTGACATCCCTTCACCAGAGCCTGAAAAAATACTCCCATTACAACAACCACAAATTGACACAGAACTCTGGTGTTTGGGGATTTTTTGGCTCCAAATGAAGCTGAAACCTGCTCCAAGAGCAGAGTTGTCCACTGCAGACTCCAACATGCTCTTGAAAAATAAACATTTTAGAATATACATAAAATGAAAGTTTAGGCACTTGTTCATTGATCAACATCCAAAGAACGATTCTCAGGTCAGTAGAAGTTTGTCAGAAATGAGACAACCCCTGACACAGGGGCTGCTCCCAAATCCAGAACCCAGGAGGTGCTCAGAGTGCTTTCCAGTCGATGGGCTTCTTCCCGGATTTCTTGAGGAATTCATTTGTCTTGGAGAAGTGCCGGCAGCCGAAAAACCCTCTGTTGACTGAGAGGGGTGAGGGATGAACCGTCTGCAGGACGTGGTGGCGCTTCTGCAAACGTTGGAGGAAACCGCCCGTTACATTTGCGTGTTTTTGGCTGCTCCTGCCCCGGGCAGATGTGATTTCCCCTCCACCTGCACCACCCAGATGTGACTTCCCCTCTACACCTCCTCCAGCACCAGCCTGAGACCCAAAGAACCAGCCATGAAGGCTGAGACTTCTGTCCCACTGAGCAGAGATGGAAATGCCCCAGTCATTTCCCAACAGCAAATTTTATGCAGATTCATGAGCCTTTCCCTAGGAAAAACAGCTCTGTCCCCAGTGGGTCACTTTGCTGACAACAGGTTACACTTGCTCCAGTTTGCTTGCTCAATTCTGGAAAAGGCTAAGCTGGAGCAGAAGGGCTGCTCAATTCACAGAGTTCTTGCAGGGAAAATTCCCAGTCCCGTAAGGGAAGTGCCCTCTAGTGTCCACCAAAGCGAGGGAAAAATCAGGGAGAAGGAAAGGCTGTACCCTGTCGATGGAGCTGCCCTTCCTCTGGGCATAGGCTCCCCACAGCATGAACACGAGCCCGTTCAGGTTCTTGTTGAGCCAGGACACCACGACGTCCGTGAACTGCTCCCAGCCCCGCTCCCGGTGGGATGTGGCCTGGTGAGCCCTCACAGTGAGCACAGCGTTGAGCAGGAGCACTCCTGGGAAACACACCACGTGGACAAAGGGGAAACAAGAAATCAAGTGTTAACCCAGCCCTGGAAGTGTCCAAGGCCAGCTTGGATGGAAGGCACCCTCAGCAAAGTGCTGCTGATGAACTGAGCTGTGTTGTGGGGTCACATCCTGGAGGGAAGGGATGGATCTAGAGGGACCAGGACAGATTGGAGAGGTGGGAAAATGGAGATGGCACAGGCTGCCCAGAGAAGCTGTGACTGCCCCACCCATGGAAGTGTCCAAGGCCAGGTTGGACGGGGCTTGGAACAACCTGGTCTAGTGGAAGATGTCCCTGCCCATGGCGGGGGTGGAACAAGATCAGTTTTAAATCCCTTCCAACCCAAACCATTCCAGGATTTTAAAATTCTAACTGCTTTTTCCAGTTCCCCTTCAGAAACAAATTCAATTTTCATTCTAAGGGACTTGCCAAACAACAGGTACTGATCTTCTCAGAGCTGACTTTCTGTCCTACAAATGGATCATTTCCAGCCACAGGTCTGTTTTCTACACTGGCTTTTTTTCTGCTCTGCAGTGACCAGATCACTGAGTGTCTCTGAGCTCACCTTGTTTGGCCCAGCCTGTCAGATCCCCATGGCCAGGATGAGTGAAACCCTCGATGTCTTCAGACAGCTCCCTGTAAATATTTTCTAAACTGCAAACAAAAAACATCACATTTTTTTTTTAATATTCATATTTAAAGACAAGACCAAGCAGCACCACTTATTGCTCTTACACCAGGCAAGAAGGTATTGATTTTAACCTTATTATTTAAGATAATAAAGTCATTTGTAGAGGTAGGGCAGCGAGGACTACCTTTGTGTGCCTGACTGGAATCTTAATGAGGTCTCAGAACAGCTGGAAATGCAAACTTACATCCAGAATATCACCAAATTATACAGAATTAGCCATATTTTGCAGTGATGTTTTTTTCCAGTCAGTGCACAATTCAAATTTAGGTAGTTGCACAACTCTTCACATCAATTTTCTGGCTCCCAGCCCTGAGCAACACAGAACTGCAAATAATTTGTGATCAAAAGGGATTTTGCTGATTGTCCTACCTGGGGGGAGGTGGAACAGGCTTCTGGACACTGAAGCAGAGCCCATGAGCTTGTTTAGGGCCATGGTATGGATCCTGTCCCAAAATTACAACCTTCACCTGAAAGCAGACCTTGGTTAACACTGAATTGAAATCAGCTTTATTCACAAGAGAACGGGAAAAAAGGTTTATAAATGAGCTTTATCTTAAGAGAGACATAAAAAGCCAAACCAATCCCAATCCCCCCAGAAACTGAGTTAATCCCAGACATCTCATTATTAACAAGTTAAAGAGCACAGACCCCACCTAACACTCAGGATTAATATCACCACAGTTTTGCTGCTAAAATTATGAATACAATTAATACGATTCGAGTGCAGAAGATCAACATTTTCAGAGCCACAATAAAACACCTTGTTATTTTCCAAATAGGTTTCATCCTTTTAGCGTTATGCCACCTTTACTGTGACATTTTTGACAGAGTTTTTTGGAAATTACATTATCTAATGGTGTCTTTTAATTATAGTTCATTACAGATCAAATAAAAGAACAAAGGACATACAAGATGCAAAAACTCTAATGGAGATAAGGCTGGTAAGACTAGAAAAAAGATCAAAAGTCCAACTATGTGTTCAAAGCAAATTCTGTGGCCTGTGAGGGCAATAAAACAATAAAACTCTGTTTTGGTATCAGAGATGAAAGGGAAGGCAGAATTTGCGAGCCAGGTGGGACAAACAACAACATCCACATCCCGTGGGACTGAAGTTTAAGGGATAATACATTGAACTAACGTGCCCGTGCATCCAACCTGCATTTTCATGGTGAGAGACCTCGAACTCCCCTCCCCAGCCCCTGCAGCTTCACTCACATCCCAGATGTCACACATCTGCGTCCAGGTGAAGACCTGCTCGGGGGGCGGATACACCGTGTAGCGCTTCCTTTCCTCGGCCACGAACGCCATGAGCTGCGGGGGCAAAGAGCGGCTCAGCGGGGGCCGCAGGGGCGCAGCGCCCGCTCGGGGACGGGCACGGGGGAGCGCTCACTCACGTCCACGAAGTATTGCTTGGAGAACTCCCCGGCCAGCTGCCGCCGCCAGCTGTCCGCGAAGCCCGGGGGCACGTTCCGCTGCGCCAGCAGCTGCCGCGCCTCCTCCTTGTTCTTGCGGATGCGCTCCCGCTGCTCCTCGCTCAGCGACAGCGCCGCGCCCCCCTCGTCTCCCGCCGCCTTCACCTTCTTGGCGGCGCTCACCTGGATGCGGCGGGCAAGGAGAAGGGGGAGGATGGGGGAGAGCCGCGGGCGCGGCCACAGCCGCGAAACCAGCGCCACCATGGCCGCACAGGCCCCGCCCCGGGGCGGCCCCGCCGCACGCGGAGCGTTCGCGGCAAAACCCCGAGCGCGCCCCCATTGGCCGCAGAGCCGCGCAAGCCCCGCCCACAGGCGCGAGCCAAAAACTGCCGCTCGCTATTGGCCAGCGGGAAAGCGCCCGCTCTTCCCTATTGGCTCACCTCGGCGGGCGGAGAGGTTTTCTACCCAGCAACCGTGACGACGGCGCGGCTTTCGGCGCCCATTGGGCGGCGGCGGAGCGTGGCCGCTTGACTGGCAGCTCAGCCGCGCGTGCAGCCGCGCGGGAATTTGGAAGTGGTGTTTACCCTCCAAACCTCTCACAAAAGGCCGCCAGACCCCCCCCAAACACAAACACACACACAACCACACACATACGGCCAGACACACCTACGCCGCTGCCAGGCCGCTATCCCCTCTCCTCCTCCTCCACAGCCCCCGGCGCCCTCAGCCCCCCGCTCGCTACCTCAGCATCTCCTCCCGGCTCCGGGGACCGGGCGCGCTTCTTGGGCGGCGCGGGGCTGAAGAAGGAGTGCAGCGTCCTCTGGCCGATCATGGCAGGGCAGGAGCGGGGCAGGGAGGGACGCAGCGAATGAATGACTGAGTGAGGGGCGGCAGCGGCGGCTCCAGCGGGGGGGGGGCGGGACGGCGGTTTGGCGCCAAAACAGCGCGCGTGCGCTGGGGGGCGGGGCCGGCCGGGGCAGGGGGCGGAGCCATCCCCGGGCCTCCGGTCCTGCTTTTTCCGTCCGTCCCTCGGGACGTCGGTCCCGGTGTCGCCCATGGACGGGTTCGTGGTTAAGGTGCCCCGCGGGCAGGCGGGGGGCGGTGGCGGGCAGGGGCGGCGGCCCGAGGAGGCCGGGCCGGGCCGGCCCCCCCCGCGGCAGATCCGCGCCGAGGGGCTGTGCTGTGACTATCGCATCCTCTTCCCCAAGGCCGAGGCCGACGAGATCTTCCAGCAGCTGGAGGAGGAGGTGCAGTATTTCGAAGGTAACCTCCTGACCCGTGAGAGAGCCTGAGCTGCCCAGGGAGGCGCCGTCCCTGGGGATGTCTCTGGGAGACCTGAGGGTGGCCTGGATGAACTCCAGTGCTCCCTTCCAACCTGAGCCCTTCTGTGTCCGGCTCTGGGCCCCCCACACGTCCCCCCACCCTGCCCAGGGAAGCATTTCTCTGCCAAGCCCACCCAAGGTGAGTCCCAGAGCGATCCCAGGGGCTGGGCACAGCTGGGGAGGGCTCTGCAGGCACCTGGTGTTGGCACAACCTGGCCCTGAGGAACCAAGAACGCAGGTGTGACCCTGCAGAGCTGGATTTGCTCCACTGGAAGCATTTGTCAAGTGGTTTCAGTGATGTTTTAAGTGAACTGGGATAAGCCTGCTGTGGTGGCTGGAGTTTGTTGAAAGAGGCAGTGTATGAAATATGCCCTGTTCCATTAATCCTTATTTCTCTTGTCTGGAGATTCCCAGAAGCTGCAGATCCAGGAGAACGTAGGACTGTGCAGAGATAACAGACTCGGGTTTGGTTTTGATCCTCCTCGTTTCTTGTTTAAACAGGTGACCTGACAAAATTGCACATATTTGGCACGTGGCACAACATCCCAAGGAAGCAGGTGACCTACGGAGACCCTGAGTTGTCCTACACATACTCAGGTGTGACCTTCCACCCCAAGCCATGGATCCCAGTCCTGAACCGCATCCGGGAGCGAATCACTCTGGCCACAGGACACACCTTTAACTTTGTCCTTATCAACAGGTACAGCTGTTGCATCAAGCAGCTTGTGGTTCAAATGAAAGGAAAAAAGCTTGTGCAGCACTTGGCAAACTTGGCTGAGGGGTTGACATTCGCTTAATTGGGTTGGTGGAACTAATGACTGTGCTCTGTGCACAGGTACAAAGATGGCCTGGACCACATCGGGGAGCACCGAGATGACGAGAGGGAGCTGGTTCCGCGCAGTCCCATCGCCTCCGTGTCCTTCGGAGCGTGCAGGGATTTCATCTTCCGGCACAGGGGTTGCAGGGGGAAGGGGGTGAAACGGGGCCTGGAGCGGATCAAGCTGGAGCTGGCCCACGGCAGCCTCCTCATGATGAACTACCCCACCAACGTGTACTGGTACCACAGCCTGCCCCCCAGGAGGAGGGTCATCACCCCCAGGGTCAACCTCACCTTCAGGAAAGTCATGGCTGGGGACAGAAAGTCCACCAAGGGACTTCAGACTGAAAGCAGCTTTAGTTCCTGATGGACCTGCTGGTTCCTCATTCAAACACTGACTGCAGTGATCCAAGGGACTGGATGAGCAAATTGAACTGAGAGAGATGGTGGACTTGGTAACTGCTAATAAAGCCCGTGACCACTGATCTCAATGCCAAGATGGCTTTCCCTCTGTGAAATGCTGCTGATAAATATTTTTGGTAAATAATACCTTTGGTTTGCTCAGGAGGAAGTTTGTTCTCAGCTGATCTTAATCCGTGTTCCTAAAAAATCAAAATACTCCATAGCCTCGAGGTACAGTTTACAAACACTATAAATCACAAGCTGTAATCATTTAAAGCTGATACTCTTCAGCAGGTGACACTTTCCTGTATTCTCTCTCAATGAGCTTTAGTTTGTTTGGTTTTTTATTTAAATAAAGTACAAATGAGACTGACAAGGAGGAGTGCTGAGGTGTGAGCACACTCAGTGTGGCTGGCTGAGTGTTTCAGTCACTGTGACTCTTCTCAGCCTGAATTCCTCTGCTGCTGAAATTCCTGTGTTAACCCTGGAATTAGGGGTGGGCTCTGGGCTTCAGTGTTGGCTCCATTGTTTCAAGACATTCCCACACATAATTTCAATTCCCACACAGGTGACTTTTGTAATAAGTTTGGTTTTTTTATTGCTACTGTACAGTTACAAAAATACCCTGAAGTGAAAACGCAACTTCAAACAGCAGTGCAGTGGTTTGACTGGAATATACATTTTTAAATAACACACAAAAATGAGACAAGGATAACCCAAACACACAGATAGCATCTTGGAGGTCTTAATTATTTTTTTTTTACATTTTATTAACAACTTCTCCACCATGGCAGCTTGTGACAAGTAACAACATTTGAGCCTTGAGCCTCCACAGATCCAATGACCTCCAAGGGGAGGGTTGGCTCACAAACCCCTGCCCAGGTCTGATGCTCAGAGTGGGCTGTGGGAGGATCTTGCACAGCTCAGGACCAGGACTGAGGTGCTGATATTTGCTCCATCTCCTCCTTCCTAACAGAGAAAGCTGGAACAAACGCTGACTACTCAACCCTCCCCTTGGTAGCCCTTGAGGGAGCTTCCAGAGTCAACCCACAGCTGAGGGAAATGCAGCTCTTTGCAAGAGAAAATACATGGACTGTGCAGTAAGAGGCGACTTTATGTCCCTGTCCTGACAAATTCAAGACACAGCCCATAGTGTGCGTATCCTCTGCCCCGCCTCCAGCTTGACTGTGCTCTAAACCAAATGTCTGCTCAGCTGGACTCCAAAAATGCAGATAAAACCTCTAAAGAGAGTGTTGAGAATGGATATTGCAGGATACACACTGCTGGCAGTGGAAATGGTTGGAGTTCTGAGGTACAGTGGTCGATCTGCTGGAGGGAGAGGTTTTATGTGATGGTTTTAGATGATCCCCAGCACTGCTTCACAGAGCTCCTGCTGCACCCCAGTGCTCCCAGGATGGAGGGCTGGCTGCTTGTCCAGCTCTCTCAGCTCTCACTTCAGTGGCCAGGGCATTTTTTGTGGCATTTTGCATCCTTCAAGGTTATATTTGTTTGCTTTCTCGTTGTTTTTCTACAACTTAAAACAGGTTAAAACCAAGCTACTCTAGCCTAGCACAGCCAGGGAGACTTCCCAGGAGCTAGTACAGCAGTGGATTTATCGCTATTTATGTACTATGAGCATTACCTGGAACATGAATTGTGCTCCATACTCTGGAATGATGAGTTGTGTAAATAGTTTTGCATATCCATCCATTACCACTCCAGCTTTGGCTGGTTTGGAGCTTCCTATGAGGACCTCCAAACACCTCCGAGCTTTGGGCAGCAATATGAACACATGAGGTACAAAGTTGCCCTAAAAAACTATTAAGACAGTTGTTATTTGAAAACTTGAGCTGCTGTTTCACACTGAAAAAGCTTTGATGAGTGGTTTTCTCCTCCAAGCTTACAAGGATAGAAAAGAGCTAAAAATAACCTACATACTTTATTCCTGGTGATTGAAAAGCAGGAGAATTTTAAAAGAAAAATTTTGCTGCTTCTCCTTCCTTGCTTTGTTTGGTTTTTTGGGGGTTTTTTTTGCACATCAGTCTAGAGCAGCAGAATTCACCTTATTTCTATTTACAGGCCAGCCTGGAGCTGGTGCAGTGACACCAGTGTTCCCAGGCTGACTTCACAAGACCAGTAAGTGCCTACCAGTGCTGATCCTATTGTTGATATTCCACTTAACAAGGACAAGGGCTCAGCTCAGCTCCCACTCCTAGCCAGTCCAAGCCCAGCCCAGTGGTGGGAAAAGGCAGTTTCCAGCACTATAAAATGGGAAGGGCAAGTCTAGAACACTTCCAGCAGCTTGGAAATCACAGCATTAAAATTGTAGTCGATGCTACAAGCAATGGTATTCAACAAATATGACAATACTGATCACTAGCAAGCATGTCTGTGTGCTGATTCCAGCTATATTCTAAAGGGAGGGAGCAATAAATTAAGGTTTCAGCTCTTAATAGAGAAAAAAATTACCTCCTGGGAAAAGGAAACTGCACTTGGAATCAGCAGAAGGACTTCTATGATGCATAACTAACTAAAGTAGTGAGGAAAATGATGTGAACAGGGAAATTTTTGGATTGTGGCTGTTTGTGGAGATGCCTGACTTGATAGATTGATTAGCTGGGATATCAAGGGAAATCTGATTCCACTGGTTCATCCCATGGTGGTGGGGCACACCCAGGACACGGTGGACACGCAGTGGGCTCAGACAGTGGCAATGCAGCTGTTCAAGGAAGCTCAAGGCACTTGGTTTCTTAAATCATTGCCTTTGCCAACAGCAGCTTCCCACCAACCCCTCCCAGGGCTCCCCCTTCCGAAACACCTGCAGTGAAATGTGGAGGACTGAGCATCTCCCTCGGAAAACTGCCATGTCAGGACACGGGACGCAGCCTCGGCAAGCCTGAGATGACGAGAACCACCGACACGACGAACGCTTCTCTAACACACACGTTGGGGCCGTGCGGCTTCGGGGGGCGGCGGCTTTTGGTACAAAACACAACTCCCGGGGAAGGGGGACCTCGGATGGCGGGGGTGGAGGGTGGTTTGCAGGACAGGTGCCACGTGGAGCTGGGAGGAGTTCTGTGTCAGTCGGTCGGTCACTCCTCGGGGCCGCGCTGCGGGGCGCGGCCGTGGACGCGCTCGTAGAACAGCAGGTACGCGCTGGCCGCCAGCACCTCCTGCAGGCTGGCCCTGCGCACGGAGTCATCCGACACCCAGAGCCACTGCCCGGGCACCGCCAGGGCCCCCCGCGGGCCGGGCGAGCGCCGGTAGGTCACGAAGTGCCCCGAGTGCATGTCCCCGTGGTGCACCACCACCGCCATCAGCCGGTACAGGTACAGCGGGGCGCTGCGGGAGCACAGCGTCAGCACAGCGTCAGCGCGGGGGAAACGCGCGCCGCCGCACCCCCAAACTGCTTTGGCAACAAAGGGGTGGCTCCTCAGGTGGAATTCCAGCATGAGATGTGGCTGCCCCACCCCTGGGGGGTTCAAGGACAGGGCTTGGAGAAACCTGGGCTAGCGGGAGGTGTCCCTGCGCAAGGCAAGGGGTGGGACTTAAAGGAGTTTTAAGGCCCCTTCCCACCCAAATGGTTCTGGGATTCTGTGAAAAAGGATTATCAGGAGGAGCCTCAAGGCTGATTTACCAAATAGAATCACGGCAGGTGCAGCTGAAATCAAGCCCATTAAATTCAGTGTTTGAAAGAAACATATGAGAGATCTCAAGCTTGTTAAATGTTTCAAGGAAATCTAAAAGGGACCTCAAGCTTGTTAAATGCTTGAAAGGAACCTAGAGAAGATCTCTAGCTTGTTAAATATAGTGTTTGAAAGAAATCTGCAAAAGATCTCGAGCTTGTTAGACATAAGGTTTAAAGGAAATCTCTCAGAGATCTGTGCATTTCTTGCCATCACTTTAAAATCAGAGTAAAAGGAAAAAATGAAGGGGTAGAGGAAAACAGCAAGAATGAGATTATGGCTATTCAGAGGGATGATTTACTGCACCATGAACCAGAGAAAGGGGATTTTGTGTTTTACTTATAAAATGCTCTTCTCCCTTTTTCTAGGAGAGAAAAGAACTGCTAAAAATCAGCCAAGAGACAAGCACAGGAGCTGGGACTGATGTTAAATTCTGTGCCTGTGCAGCCTCATGACAAGGACAGACTAAAGGAAGACAATTTGAAGGACACACGGTACAAATCTCTAACTTACCTGCACTCAGGGAATGCAGCAAGTGGAAAAGTTCCTGGGGACATTAAAAACGAGGAGGAGGAGGAAGAAGAGGAGGAGGCACCATTCATGAAGAGTGGTTTGGTACCAGGGGTTTGTTCTGCTTCTGCCAGAGGAAGAAGAAATTCAGTGGATTTAACGTCAATGTTACTGTTATATTGCTAATAACAGCACTTATGATATTGTATTTTACTTATTTTAATTCTTTACACATCACACTCCCTTCCAGATCCAGAGGACTCCCATAAGCAAGCACACCAGTGATTATTTTTACATGACAAATATAAAAATTACCACCTTTACAAAATCCCAACTGAACAGATTATTGAGGTGCCTAAAGGACAGCCCTACTCCAGCTGGATTTTCCAACTGTTTTTCCAGAATTCACCATTCCCAGCATTCCTTCTCTGCTTGTCCTGGAGCCTTAGAACAGACCACTAACAAGAAAAATCCTGGCACATTCCAAATTCAACATTGCTTCATCCTCTGAACCTTAAACATGTGAGTTCTCTGCTATCTTTTGTAAGTTTTTTTTTTTTAAATATTTAATGGGATCAAATTAATTGATGAAAACTGAACTGTAGATTTGGAACAGTGGCTGGGAAAGGGATTTCTCCCTGTTCTCTTTGCACAGATCCATGTGAAGATGCTGCTCTTGTATTCATTCTGCATATCAGAATGTTTTCTCAGTGAAATGTGGAAATACTTGATATATTTTATTGGCAAAGTACCTGCAGGTTTCACTGCTGTCCCATCCTTTGTTCCAGGGGTCTCCTCTGGGGTTTTGTGGCTGGATTTTTGCACAGGAACTCGGTATTTGTAGATGTCCATGACCAGGAACTCATTGAACTGGACGTGCTCGTGTCGCTTCAGGGGAGTGCCTTGGTTGGACCAGCTCAGCCTTTGCAGGTGGATACACAAACACTGGGGCAGCTTCGGGAATATCCCACGGGAAAGGAGGATCAGAACACATTTTAAAGGCAAACAAACAGGTGGGAAGTCCAGGGGATAAGAAAATGCATCCCTGAGCTGTTCCCTTGTCTCTGCGTGGGCTCAGTGGCAACAGTGTCCCCAAGACATGGCAACAGCTCAGACCCTCGAGAGATTCCTGGGATGTGCTAATCCTCAATAATTAATGGATTGCACAGGGGAAAAAGGTCAAGTAGTTATGAACAGACGAAATCAAGAATTAATGCAAGGCATGAGCCAGCCAAACTCTCATTTAAGTGTTTTGCTGAATAACAGTAGAATATTCACATTCTTTAGCTTTAGAGTCTGATGTTTGGCTGAACTGAGGCCTCAGTGCCCACAAATATTTGCCAAATGAGATTACTTTTAAAAGTAAAACATTACAGTAGTCTAATAGCAAGAAATGGACATGAAGCAACACATGAAAGAAAGAAGTTACTGTATAACAGGATTTAGAAAGAGGTTTGCAGGGTTAGTTTGCCTTACCTTCCCTAACTTCAATTGCTTTACAAATGTTGTTCTCTGGTTTTCTACACTCTGTCCATTCAGAATTCCTTCTGCCTGGATCTGAAATCAGAGAGGAAATAAAATAAAGCCATTTGGTCACTGCTGTGTCCAATTCCACATCACAGTGCAGGTCTGCAAATTGTCTGTCTAGAACTGGGCTCAGTGCATTAATTACACCTAGGAATTTCTTCACAATTCCTGGCCTGTCCTAAAAGATCAGAATTCCAAACCAAAATCAAGCAGAAACATTTCCAGAACAAACCCCACCTCCAGGCTGGTGTTTCTGTTTGTGTTCAAACAATACCAGAACAACTAAATATCCCAAATATTATCTAAATAATACCTGGCAACTACAGAATAAAATATTTTTTAAGTTTTTTAATAGCAGTAATAAATAAAGCCTCAAAATATTCCGTGAGATAAGAACTCCATGTTAATTACTTGAAATCCCAGGCAGGTCAGAGACTTCCCTCAAGTCATGAAGGAAAAGGAGTTGAAAACTGAAGGCAGAATTGTGTCAGCAGGGTTAAAACTGAGCTCAAAGGCTGCAGGAAATTCCAACGACCTACTTTAGTGCAGTTGTCACACACCACATCCTTCACAGACTCCGAGGAGATGAAGTGATGGAGGCAGTGATCCAGTGTCATGGGACGGCCCTGAGTGCCAAGAAAACCCAAAGTTACTTGCAGGAATTTCAGACACTGAATTTTGGGAAAGGATTTTTAATTATTTCTTCCAGAGAAACTACAGAATTGCAGTTAAATTAAAACTTATTTCTTTTAAAAGACTGCCTAAATGCTTTTGGGTGTAGAAGACTGGTAATGTAACTGTGGGGATCCTTCCTCAGCCTGGATTAAACATGGAAAACCCTGCAGGCTGGGGGTAAGAACAGCTGTGACTCCCTGTGTGACTCCTTCAGTGGGGTTTTAAACCACAGATTCCTGTCCTATTTTTCTCTAGTTCCACCATTTCAGGGCTCACTTTGTGCTCTCTGAGCCTCTACACAGGAGAAATACAGCTTTTAATTGCATTTAGGCCTCCTTCCTCTCTCAACCCACTGCCAGGGGCGAAGGGCATCATCCTCTTTGATGGTAGAAACCAAAACCCAAACAGCACAGGATGTGTCCAAATCCCAATCCTGGCTGTCCAGGAGTGCACTCTGCAGGCAGGAATCAGAACTTCCACGACTGCAAGTAGTTGCTCCCTGTCTGGGAAGACAAACCACTGCCAGAAATGAAATAACCAAGTGTTAAAATCCAAAAATATCCTGCACGTTTTGCCTCCTAAACCTGCAATGTTTTGGTATTCAAAGTTTATCAGAGCCAAAAGAAATGGAAACAAAAATTCCCAGTTGAAATCACTGGATGGAAAAGCCTGTGGGGGGTAAGGTGTGAACTGGGAGAGCAGCTGCAGGGCACCTTCCCACAGTGGGAAGCAGCCCTTGGGAGGTGATCAAATCCAAGGAAGGACAAATCCTTCACCAGAGAAACAGAAAACCCTCCTGTTGCCCCTGTGTTTGTTGTACTCATTGGTGATTTGCACCAACACATCAGTGAGAAGGTCCTGCAGTAACACCACAGGATTATAAAAGGGCAGGAAAAGAAACTCCTGAAAGTAGCTCTAAATTTACTCTGAGGCTGCAGCACCTGAGAAAGGCACTGGAGAAGGGAAAGCCACGGTGCCAAGGGGACAGGCTGGATCCTGGAGCAGGGGGATACGTACCCACACAGCTGCTGGAATGCTCAGGGACAGGCTGTCGAAGGTGTCGAACCTCACAGGGCTCTGCAAGAGAACATTCCACATGTCCAGGGAGCCAGAACTCAGGTCAGGCCAAAACAAAACCCAACCAAAACTCTCCCAGGATGAACATTTGCCCTGTGCTGTCCACAATTCCCTGGTGGAATGGGATCCAACCCCCCCAGTTTCCCAAGCACAGCACCAGGAACACCAGGCCTAAGGTACTACTGGGTCTCTTCCTGCTCCTTTAAATTTGTTTGCAAGGTTTAGAGAAGGAAAAGGACAAATGAGCTCCTACAGTTTGAGCCATAAATGAGATTTATTTTCTGTATTTCTTTATATCCAGCTTATCTCCAACTCCTCATTCCAGGTAACGACTGCAAATTAATTCCCCTTTGCAATCTTAATACTTGTTGAATGAACAGCGAGCCCTAAACCACTACCCATGGGAGGGGATTGTCAGGTAATACTATTAATTAATTATTAATTAAATTATATAAGAAGACAGCTATTATTCTGTTTGATGAGACAGCTTGTATCCCCACAAAGTGGATCACACTTCATTTCCTTCAGTATGTTTAGTGATAAATTCTCATTCCTCACCAACATCACAATAAACAGCGGAAAAATTAAGTCCCTTTTCATACGTATATAAAAATGTACATATTATAAAAACATAAATAAATATAAAATATTATATATTTTTACACATATGCATTTTATATATGTGTATGTGTGTATGTATTTATTAATTCAATTATTTTAGACAGATAGATAGACAGATAGACAACTGAATTAATAAATAAATATATATAAACCCAGCTGGTTTTGTACCTGGTGCTCACAGTGTTTGCAGACCATGTTGCTGGTCAGCCTCCCATGGAAAGGATGCTGAGATTTCCAGTGGTTTGACACAGGAGGAAGAGATCCTGCCACATAAAGTTACAATTACCCTTTTATTTTCCATACATCCCTGTTCATCACTCCAATTACACATTTTTGCCCCACACTAACAAAATTAACTGCCCCAAAGCTGTTCTGTCCCACTGCCAATAATTAATGAGGGTTTGTTTATATTTCTGAGGTGTATTTCAGCCCAATACAGACGAAGAACAATTAATATTATTCCCTTAATAAACAAAGCAACTCCCCTATAAATATTCATATTCCAGAATGGATAAAATCCTACCTCTTGTTCTGCAGCTTATTTGCTTTTGGGTTGTTTCTGGTTGCTGCAGAGGAAGATAAAAAGATTTCATTAACCTCAGAAACAATTAAATATGTTCCTATTTCATCCCTAATTGGCTTTTCTGGCATTAGAACAACTGTGGGAGTTTTAGTGGCTCTTTTGATTTGAAGAACAAAAAAACCTGGCACAAAACAAATTTATAATTTACACTGTTAATAAAATGAATAATTAATCTGCATAATTCTCTGCCTCAGAGCACTAAAATATGAGATTTTATATACCTTTTTTGTATATTTTAGGCAAAAAGAGATAGAAACTTTCCATCAAGTTTATCACTGAACTGGAGGATAAGATAAATTTTACCTCCATAAACGTCCATTTTGCAGTTTGCAAACCTTTTTCATTATAAGAGTAACTGCTGAGATGGACTCCTGCTCTGTGTTAGTATTTAAATCCCTACATTCAGTGGATTTAGGGATGCAAAACCCTCAGGAAAGTGGGATCAGTGTAAATTCAAAGACCCTTTCATTCTTTAAATTGCCTGACATATGGATTAATTTCTGTCAAAGAGCAGCTTTGTGAACATAATAAAGATCTCTTGAGCTTCTAAACAGACAGTCGGCACAGTTGGGAATCCAGGCAGATTCCAGGAACTCCTCCTGCTGATGGAATGAAAGGAGTCACCTCCAGGGAGTGCACATCAAACAGGTGGGTCACGCGGGGCTGCCGGTCCCGTTCGTCCTCCAGGGAGGAGGTGAGGACATGGAACAGCTCATGGGCATCCTGGGAATACAGTGAGAACCAAAACACATCAGAACACACCCCAGGAGGGCTGAAATACCCCAGGAAATTAGGGGGAAATCACAGCTCAGAGCCCACCTTATGTATTTATTAGTATAATATAAGTATATAATAAATATTACTAAATAAATAAGATTATATAATACACATATATAGATATAATAACACCAACAGATAATAGTATATAAATAAAAATATAAATGAATATATTATATCAAACATATTAATTACACCCATTGTGCACCTGCTGTTCTGCCAAACAGCTCTATAACAGCACAGGGTATTAAAGATATTCTGGGCCAAATAAACTCAAAAGAAACTAAAATACTTGGAGGAAAAAATTAAAGAATTAAACCCAAATTCCTGTTTTCCCTGAATTCAATAAAAGCTTAATTGGAATCTACCCTCAGAAATACAGAATGTATTTTATGAGTGAAATATTGATGGAGTTCATTGACCAACTGCACCCAGGGCTGGAAACACTGACAAGGAATAGAAATCCTGGAAAGATTAGAAATCTTGGATGGTACAAGTAAGAAAACTGGGAAATGTGAGTGGAGTGCATCTCTGGAAGCAAAGCACAGATCCATCAGCCATTGGGAAGGTAGGGCTGGATCTCTGCTGGTTTAATCTGGTTTAATAGTCCTGGCTCTGCTGTTCCAAGTCAGAAGGTAATCTTGAGGTCTGGAAGCATCCAGGTTTTCCATAACAAATATCCCAGCAAACTGAAAACCCCATCCCTCAATCCCATGGTTGCTTCCCAGCCCTTTTTAAAGCAGGACTCAGCTCTGGCACTCAGGGCAGTTGGTCCCAGAGCTCCAGGTCTGTTATCCCTGGCCATGGGTAACACCAGGAACGTTCCCTGACTCACCTGCTCTTCAAAGGAGGAGATCTGCCACCTGTTCATCCTGAGCACCTCCAGCAGGCAGCTGGCATCCAGGACATCATCCTCTGTCACCTCCTGGCAGGACAGAGCTGGGGACAGGGCACGGGCAGATGTCACAGAGGAGCCAGAAATGGGGGGAAAAAATAAATCGCTATTTCACAGCTCACAAACCCTAAGTTAAAGCCCCCCCCTCCCCACAACAGCTCAACACACGTGTTCACTGGCACCATTTTAGCAGGAACATCCCAAGAGAGAACTTCCAAGGGATTTCCTTTAAACCAAACCCCCGTGAGAGAAGCCAGAGAGAGCCAACTCACTCTGAAGATGTGGCTGAGATGAACTTAGCACAGGGACAAGCCTGAAACGAGTCACCTCGAGCTCAGAGGCTTTAATATTCTTATCCAAAATCATCCAAAGTATCTCACTTAACAGTCCAATTTTTTTGGAAAATTTAAATCTTGGGAAAAAATACTTAAATTCTTTGCTAATAACTTATTTTTTTATAGAATTCTGCCCCTCTGTGAAAGGTGGTTGAGCTTGGCCAAGGGGTTCAAAATTACAGTGGGAAATTAAACAGGAAATAAAAACCATAGAAGTTTCTTTCTTTGGGGGAAAAAGGCTAAAAATGATAATGTTTCTGGTAAATATTTTATTCTTAGTTTACCACAAGAGGAAAATGTTCCAATACCTCTGAGGAGCTGCAGCAAAGTGACTGAAAGGTGCTGGTGCTCCTGGGACTTGCTCTGCTCTGTCCTGTACTGGGCTGTGAACTCCTCCAGCCACCTGATGAAGGAGGGGCAGGAGGACAAGCCCTGCAGCAGGGAGTTCATGAAACACGTGTTTCCAAGGTTCAGGAGCCCCGGGACAAGCCCTAAAAATAGAGAGTTTAAACCATGAAGTCTGGTAAAAACATACCATCTGTCAGTAAGGAATATTGTGTTAGGTGTTATAATTGCATGGAAATCAAATTATTTCAGTCTTATTTGTTATTTCATAGAATCCCAGACTGGTTTGGGTTGGAAGGGACTTAAAGATAACCCTGGCCCACCCCCTCCCACGGGCAGGGGCACCTTCCACGAGATCAGGTTGCTCCAACGTGGCCTTGGACACTTCCAGGGATGGGGAAGCCAGAGCTTCCCTGGGCGGCCTGTGCCAGGGCCTCCCCACCCTCACAGGGAAGGATGTCATCCCAACATCCCACCTAACCGTGCCCTCTGGCAGTGGGAAAGGGAAACAGGTGCCCTCCTAAGGTGCAGGACAGACAGAAGCACAGGGGCTGAGCAACCCACCATTCCCATTCCTGGTTCCCTCCCCACCATTCCCGGTTGCCTCCCCACCATTCCCATTCCCAGTTCCCTCCCCACCATTCCCGTTCCCGGTACCTCTCCGGCGCCGTCTCCTGCCGCCCATGGGCCCCCACAGCACGTACAGCCCCGCCGCCAGCGCCGCCGCCGCGCCCCCCACAACGCCCCAGTGCCGCATGGCCCTGTGCCTGCGAACGGGAGGGCGGGCATGGAACGGGCACGGCAGGGCACGGACACGGGGAGGGGAACGGCGAACGGGGACACGGAGAAGGGAGAAAGCGACAAGGGGAAAAGGGAAGGAAAGGGCTCGGCCGAGAGCTCGCCACGGCCACCCCGAACCCCCCCCCCCGCCCCCTTCCTCTGCGTCCCGGCCCCCTCCTGTCCCCCCCGGCCCCCTCCCCGGTCCCTCCTGTCCCCTCCCCGCACACCTGGCCCCCTCCCCCGCCCGCAGCAGCCGCCGCACCGGCCCGTCCGCGCCGAGCCCCAGCATGGCCGCGCCGGAACGCGGGCGCGGGGGGGGGCGGGCCGGGGGGAGCGGCGCGCGGGACGGACCGGGCGGGCGGTGACGGCGGCGCCGGAAGCGGCGCGGGGGGGAGCGGTTATTGCGGGGCACCGGCCATGGCGGCGGGAGGGGCGCGGGAGGCACCGGGGGGGACCCCGGGGAGAGGGGCCCGGACCGGGCGTGGCGGGCACAGACAGGGCCTGGCGGGCACGCACCGGGGGTGACGGGCCGGTACGGGCAGTGACAGGCCCGTACCGGTGTCCCGGGTCTGTACCGGTGTGACGGCCCCGTACCGGTGTCCCGGGCCACGGCCCCGCCGTCCCCCCCCGAGGAGGGGGCTCAGAGCCCCCGGGCAGCGGCGGGACCGCCCGGGGCCAAAGCTCCGGTGACATCGGGGGTGGCGCAGTTGGATATCGGGAAAAGCCCCCCCTGGAACGGGCCGTCCGGGGACACCCCGGCCCGGGGGGTGTGACAGCCCCGGAGGCGGCACTTGGGGACACGAGCACGGCCGGGCTGGGGCAGGAGGGGTTGGATCCCACGGGGTTTTCCCCCGCAGGGATTCCACGGCTCGAGCCAACATCCCGAAGCACCCCCGGTCCTACGGGACCCCGAGACCCCCTATAACGGAGCCTTCGGGGCTGTTCAGGGACACGGAGCCGGGGCTGGGCCGGGCCCAGTTGAGCTGAGACGAGCTGAGCCAAACCGGGCCGTGCTAAACCCAGCCCAGCTCAGCTTAGCCACGGTAAATCCAGGTCAGCCCAGCCGAGCCAAACTGGTCCTGGCTGAGCCCAACAGATCCCGGCTGGGCCGAGCCGTGTCGAGCTGAGCTCAGCCCAGCCCAGCCGAGCCAAACCGAGCCGAGTTGAGCTGAGCCATCCAAACCGAGCCGAGCCCTGCTGAACTCAGCCAAGCCGAACCTGCCCGAGCCAAACCACGCCGAGCTGAGCTCAGCCGTGCCAATCCGAGCCGGGCCATGCTGAGCTGAGCCGAAATAACCCCAGCTGAGCCAAGCCCTGCCCACCTAAACCGAGCCGTGCTGTGCCGAGCTGAGCCCAACGCAGGCGAGCCAAGCCGAGCCCGGCTGTGCCCGGCTGAGCCGAGCCGAAATGAGCCCAGCCGAGCCCGGCTGAGCCGAGCCGAGCCAAACCGAGCCCAGCTGTGCTCGGCTGAGCCGAAATGAGCCCAGCTGAGCCCGGCTGAGCCGAGCCCAGTGAGCGAGCGAGCGGCTGCGCGGCCCGGCCGTTCCCGTCGGAGCTGTCCAGCCCCATCCCGCCTCTCCCGGCGCTCCCGCCGTTCCCGCATCCCGCTCCCGCCGCTCATCCCGATCCCGCTCATCCCGATCCCGACCCCGCCATGCGGGAGCGATGAGCGCAGCCGCCCCGCCCGGCCATGGAGGAGGATTTGTTCCAGCTCCGGCAGCTCCCGTGAGTAGCCGGGGGGGTCCTGCCCCTCCGCCCGCGGGGACAGCGGGAATCCCGCCGGGTTTGCGGGAATTCTGCCGGGAAGGCGCTTAGGCCGCGGGAAACAGGCCATTTTCCCGCTGTGCTGCCCGGGCTCAGCATCCCCAGGGATGCAGGAACCGTTCGTTACATAAATTCCCTCGATTTGGGGGGGTTTCTCCTTGGCATGGGGATAAAAATCAGAAGAGGTGGGATAAAACCGTGCGAGTGCCCCGGGATTTTGGGAGAGGGAAGGTGGGAATCGCCTTTGCAGGGGGTTTATCTGTAAATAACGCTGTGCCGGGGAGGCTCTTCCTCCCCATCCTCCTCCTCCTCCTGCCGGGAGCGACTGCGGAGCAGAACCTGCCCTGCAAAGGGGCTTTTGGGGAGAACCAGCGACATTCCCGGGGGTTCTGGAGAGGCAAACGCTGCTGCACAAGGAAAAGGCTGATATTTGCCAGGAACTCTTTGCCTTTGGGATGTGGTCGCTGGATCTGGGCACAAAAAAAAAGAAAAAAAAAAAGTGATAAAACCGTTGTGCCTTTAACCCCGGGGTTTCCTTCCCTTTCCCTCAATGCCAAGTGTTTCTTTTAAAACCAACCCCATTTCTCCCCATGCTCTGTTCTCAGGTGCTTTGCAACATATTCCTATTTATAAATCCTTGGCTCTGCGAGGCAGGGAATGAATGTTTAAAGTTTGTGTTAAATATTCATGAGCTCGTGTCAATGACAGAGCAAACTGTCCCATAACACTCCTGATAAGTTGGGAAATGGCCACGAGCTCCAGTTATTTCCAGATCCCTAGTTTGGATGCCTTCAGCTTGTCGGGAAAAGGAATCAAACATTATTTTATTGGAATGGTTTTCCCAGTTTTTAAAACAGAACCCAGGAATGTGCTCCAAAGTGCCTCCCAGTGCAGGTGTAATCAGGTGTTTTGTGCTGGGAGATCTTGCCAATAAATGCAGCAGCTCCCTGAGATGTTCCAGCAGTGGAGGATTTTGCAAGTCTGGAACAGAAAATATCTCTGTGTTTTGGTTTTTTTTCCTTCATCTTTGTTGATTTGTTTCATATATTCCTGAGTGATAAATGTACATTTTGATTTGCTGCACTGAGGAACGGGGCAGGTTGTTCTCTGCTCAGATTTGGGATTCTCAGAGCAGTCTCTGTCTTTGTGGGGATGCATCACCTGCAAAATTACAGCTGGAAAGATGCAGAAACTCCAGCTGGATCAGGGGCACCCTCAGCAAGGTGACACTGAGCTCTGTGATGGGGTCACATCCTGGAGGGAAGGGATGGATCCAGAGGCACCTGCACAGGCAGTGGCTGCTCCATCCCTGGAATGCTCAAGGCCAGGTTGGATGGAGCTCTGCTCTAGTGGAAAATGTCCTGGAATAGCCCATGGGAGTGTTAATCCCTGTTCCTGGTTCCAGGGTGGTGAAGTTCCGCCGCACCGGGGAGAGCTCCAGGTCGGATGAGGATGGAATTTCAGGAGAGCACGAGGTGCAGATTGAGGGGGTCAGGACAGAGTTAGAGCCTGTGGAGCTGGAGGATGGAGCTGCAGTGCCAAAGGAATTTGCCAACCCCACGGATGGTGAGTAGGCCCCTGGTTTTCCTGCCAGGGGAAAGGTGTGGCCTCTTCATCTGATACACCGGGTTTGGAGAAGTGAAAGATCCCCAGGAAAAAAGGCAGGAAATAATGACATAGGCAAAATATGTTACACCTAGAAATCTTGGTTTAATCACCCCATTCGCTGTGGGCTGCTCCATGTGTTTGGCTTTGTAGCCCCAGTAACAGACCCTTTTAGGAGCTGTGGATCCAGCTGTTCCCACTATTTCTTAGTTGCCCTAGAACTGATCCTGCTCCCAAAACATTGCCAGGTTTGCTGGAGCAGGTACACCTGGCTCTCCTTCAAGGCTGAGATGAATCTGCAGTGTTCCCATCTCCTCCTTTCCTAGAGGACAAGAGGGACAGGAAGAATGGACATCCCAGCCTCTGTTCCCTGCCTGGAGGCAGCACTGGTTTGGGAGAGATGAGAAATATTGGCTTTGTCAAGGCAGGTGCAAATTTGGTAGGATGTTATTAATCCTATTTATGAACATCTCTGCTCTGTTTTATCCACTGGATTTTGTTTGATTTCCTCTTGGTTTGTGGGTTTGGGCTCTGCTAAGTGAGGATGGGCAGCTCTGAGTCAGACAAAGGTTTTCTGTGGGGAATGTCCTTTTTAAACTGCTGGAAGTGTTACAACTGTGAGACTTGAACAGCTCAAATATCAGAATGTGCTTTTCTTGTTCAGTTCAGTTTTTTGCACTTGAGCAAAGGAATTTGAGATATCTCAGCATCTTCAGCTGGAACAAAGTAATGAGGTCATGGCACTGTGTGGGAAACAACCCTCAGCATTCTGAATAGAAATAGGCTTAAAGATATGTGTGTCTTGGGCAAATTCTTGATTTAAATAATTCCAGGTTGACTCTCCCTGCAATAAAACATTCCCTGCAGCTCCCAGCATTGCTGGGGGCTGTTGCACAGCTCTTATTGCTCCCCAGAGGAAGCTGCAGTTCAGTGGCTGGAGGAATCACTCCCAGGAGTGAGAGGCTGAACACGTGCAGGATTTGTTGATGCCACATGGATTTACCTCCATGAGATTGAAATATTCTAGGAATAATTAGAATTACTTTGATTTTAGCACCATTCCTGAAGAACATAGGGATTTTCCTGAGTAGGAACTGTATTAGAACTAAGCAGCTGAGTTATATATTTGAGATCTCAACAGGTTGCCTGGTTAATTAGGAGTTGTACTCACAGAGCAAACGCTCTCCCAAGGGATGGCTCTGACTAGGGAGGAATCCACTCCTGCACTGGAATTGTTTTCTTTCCAGACACTTTCATGGTGGAAGATGCGGTGGAAGCCATTGGATTTGGGAAGTTCCAGTGGAAGCTCTCTGTCATCACCGGATTAGCCTGGGCAAGTACCTGGGATCAGCACCGATTGCACGGTCACCAGAGAACCTCAGGGGATTTCAAATCATGGAGGCAGAGAGTTTACAAACAGATTAATGTTCAGCAAAGAAGGAATTTTGCTTGAAATTCTGAAATAAGGAATTCTAAGGAGTCCAACTTGTTATTTGGGGGTAATGAAACAACTGATGGATTTCTTTGTCTCTGTGACTCTTATAAATCAGGGTTTGAAAAATCAGTTTGATTCTCCACTTCAAATGCTGTTTCAGATCCATGTATAAGGTTGGAATGTGCCACAGTTTAGATCCTAAATCAGCTGTGGAATTTGGCCTACAGACGATCTACCAACATATTTGATACAAATCCAGGTATAAGGGAGAGAGGGAATAAGATAAAATAATAATAAACAGTTCTGACTGAATCTGTGTGTGAAGGAGCTTGGAATCTGCACTGTGGAAGTGACTGAGCCTGGGTGACTCCTTGGAATCACCCACCAATAACTTTGGGTTTGTCTCTTTGAATCCTCTGTGCCAGAGTTACCGATCACAACAACCAGGAATAAAGTTTAAAAGGGAACCTGTTGCTGTGTTTGCTCCACCACGGAGTGGGAATGGCACAGAAATTCCTACAAGGTGTATTTATTGACTCCTGTGTCCTTCTAACTGTCAGGCAGGGATTTATTTTGCTCTCTTTTCCCCCTGCAGATGGCAGATGCCATGGAAATGATGATTTTAAGCATCCTGGCTCCCCAGCTCCACTGTGAGTGGCGACTGCCCAGCTGGCAGGTGGCTCTGCTCACCTCGGTAGGAAAACAACTCACAGCTCCTGTGTTCCCTGAGGCTTTTCCTCTCACTGTTATCCTGACATTATGATTTGTATCCCCAAGCTAAATCTCTGCATGGCCTTTGCAGATTGCCTTTGGCTTGGAAGGTTAGAGAGGTGTTTTTTAAAAGTCATGAAACTCCGTGAGAACCGAGGAAGTTTCGGGCTCAACGTTTCATGTAATTTCCAGGAAAATATATGAGTTGACTCAGACTCATCCTAAACATTAGAAGCCATTAGATGAATTAAAAATAAAGATTGGCAAATTTGGATTGTCTTGCTTGAAAATCTTTCCCTCTCTTCACATTTGAGCTCCCTTGGACACAGACACCGTGGGAGCTGTGAGAGAGCAAACAAGTGTACCAGAGTGCCCAGTCCAGTGCCAGACTGGTTTGTCACTGGATGGAATTTTAATGGCAAAGCTGACTGGAGAGGTGCCTTGTTGCTTCCTCTCTCCAACCCAGAGAGAACTGGATGATCTCTAAGGTCCCTTCCAACTCAAACCATTCCGTGACCTCCTGGACTTGTCACTCTGTTGTTAGAGCTGAAGTTTTCTGGTTTCCCTGGAAGTTTTGTTCTCTTTGCTGTCACACAGAAATTTTCACTTGTCTTGTGTTTAAGGGGAAAATTCTTTCTTGGTGTTTCACAGGTGGTGTTTGTGGGAATGATGTCCAGCTCCACCCTCTGGGGAAACATTTCAGACCAGTATGGCAGAAAAACAGTAAGTCTGCAGCTCCTACTGGAATTTATCCCAATATTTCTTCAGTGTGGATGTTTAAGTGCATGATGGTTCTGGCACAGGTTGCCCAGAGAAGCTGTGGCTGCCCCATCCCTGGAAGTGATTCAAGGCCAGGTTGGACAGGGCTTGAAGAAACCTGGGATAGTGCAAGGTGTCCCTGCCCATGGCAGGGGGTGGAATGAGATGATCTTTAAGGTCCCTTCCAACCCAACCCATTCTGGGATTCCGTGGTCACAAATGTCAGAGTCCACAGGCTCAAAGCAGAACTAAGCACATCCAGAACTGGCCTCTCATAAATAAAGGGAATTTTTAGCTCTCTTTTATACTTCATTAATTTGTGTTACAGCAGAAACTCTTTTTTGATTCCTCTTCAATGCAGGGCCTGAAGATCAGTGTGTTGTGGACACTCTACTACGGGATCCTCAGTGGGTTTGCTCCTGTGTACAGCTGGATCCTGGTGCTGAGGGGCCTGGTGGGATTTGGGATTGGAGGAGTGCCTCAGTCGTAAGTAAATATTCATGAGTCCAAATTCCTCTTTTCTGCTCATTTTTTATAAAGTGTTTATGTCCAATTGAAGTGTTTTTTCTGTTCAGCTGAACAGAAAAACCTTTGATCTTGCTGCAAGACAGGTCATGACCTAAACACCAGCATTCAGAGGCAGAGCTGAGCCCTGACTGCTGAGTCTAAAATACAGATTATTGTTCAGCCAGAGCCTAAACTGCCATGTCTCAACCTGAGCTGGAATTCCAAGCCCACTCAGCCCAAACCTGGAGCACTGAGGGTGCTGTGATGGCTCAGAGGAAAAAGGCAGCACCAGGATATTTCTCTATCACTGTGTCATTCCATTCACTGAAGAGAGGGATCCATAAATCTCCCACCTGGAATAACTGGCTCTGCTCTAGGCTTTTAATGATGAATGTAAAGAGAAGAGTTCAGCCACTCTCTCTCTGTGCAGCCTTTCATCCTTATCAATTATTGATATTTTGCCTTGTGGAGGTGATATTTGGAAGTAGTCAGAGTCTAACTTTGATTGATGGCTCATTGACTTCTTCACCAAGTAGGAAAAGTAGCTCCTTTCTAATACCCTTAAGCAGGCTGTGTAACTCCAGAGGTGAGTGGCTGAATCTCAGTGGAATATCTTTGTAATTGCATCGTCTCTAATGGCTATGAGAGAGAGATTGTTCTGAAGGGTGCCTTTAAAACAAAAACCTCCAGCACTAATCCATTAACTGACCATGGCACATATCCCTCTGTCCATGTGTAGACACAGAGCTGCACCTGAAGCTCTGGCCTCCTCTGGGATTTTCTGTGAGATGCTGTCTAATGCTCAATATGAGAGTTCATTCACAGAGCCAACATCCAGAGCTGCAGGGGTGTGGAGTGTTCAGGGATGTGGAGTATTCCCTTAGGAAAACAGTTCTGTACAGCATTACAGAATAGAAGGGTTTGGGTTGGAAGGGATCTTAAAGCTCATCCAGTCCCACCCCCTGCCATGGCAGGGACATCTTCCACTAGCCCAGGTTGCTCCAAGCCCTGTCCAACCTCGCCTTGGACACTTTCAGGGATGGGGCAGCCACAGCTTCCCTGGGCAACCTGTGCCAGGGCCTCCCCACCCTCACAGGGAGGAATTTCCTCAGTATATCTCACCTAAATTTCCCCTCTGTCAGCCTGAACCCATTCTCCCTTGTCCTGTCACTGCAGTTCCTGATGAACAGTCCCTCTCCAGCTCCTCTGGAGCCCCTTCAGACACTGGAAAGTGCTCTGAGGTCTCCACACAACCCTCTCTTCTCCAGGCTGAACAGCCCCAGCTCTCCCAGCCTGTCTCCATAGGGAAGGTGCTCCAGTCTCCTTACCAGCCTCGTGGCCTCCCCTGGACTTGCTCCAACAATTCCATGTCCTTACATTGGGATCACTTATCAGCTCCTGTGTTCCAAGATGTGATTTTCCTTCTCCTCTAAATCCCTGCTTTGATATAATGTTGTGTAACTTTGTACTTCCATGACTTTGTACTTTGCTTTCTGGGCAGCTCCTTGTAAATCAATCCACTGTTCCTTAGGTTAGTAGGAATTTTGTCACAAACCTCTAAGGAAGCCTGAGGAGTTTAGAGGCAGGAACAGGCTGAGTCAATGGAATGCAAACAGAGCAGGAACAAAGCAGCAAAGACAAGCCTGAGCAGACAGTTTGAAGAAGATGAGGGAGCTGCTGGCCCTGCCTTCATCCCCAGGAAATATTCCCAGAGAAGCTGTGCCATCTCCCTTTGGCACAGTCATGGAACAAAGCCTCTGCAGAGCTCAGTGATTTCTTCTGGAATCCCACAATAAAAGAATGCAAATCATTTTGTACCAGTAACATGATCAGACCTTGAAAGTCTTCCCCTCTTGGAGAACTGAACCCTGGCAGAGGAGACTGATGTGAAATTCTCTGAGCCAGTTGTAAAACCCTGAAGAAAAACTTCCCCCAGCAAGAGTTTGTGTTGGATTCTGATGGACCACACTAGAAATAACAGATACAAGGCCTGGCCCAGAGCAGGGCTGTGAAAACATCATTTAGACAACAACTGTGGGGTCACAAATCACATGAGAAGAGCAAATTGTGTCCTCTGTTGCAATGGTGAAGAGTTGGTTCTGATGTAGAAAGGGGAATCTGCCCCAGTGTCAGCCTGGCTGGCTCTGGGGGACAGGAAGGGGTTTGAGTTACTCCTCTGGGTTTGGCAATTTAATTAAAAGCCAAAGGAAATGTTTGAACTTCTGTCTTTGTGCTGATGTGGCATTTTTCTCACTGTGCTAACATGACATTTTCTCTCTGTTCTCTCTTTGCAGGGTAACTTTATATGCTGAGTTCCTTCCAATGAAAGCCAGAGCAAAGTGCATTTTATTAATAGAGGTGAGCAGTGTGTGCTGATCCTTGGAGGGACAAATCCTGCTGTTTGTTACATCCCTTCCATCCTCCTGCCTGGAAGTTTCCCCCAGGGCTGCAGTCAGGCCTTACCTGTCCACGTCACTGTGGAGCTGAGTTACCTGGTGCCAGCTCAGACCCAAAAGCACAAAAATTTTCCATGTCACACTCTCCTCTTTGTGTTGAATTTCTCTTTTTGCAAATTAACTTCCATCCAGGGATGCAGACTGACTGCTCTGAGCACAGGGGGGGCACTGGGTGTTGGTAATTCCATGGTGGAATTCATCTACAGCTCTGTAATGGATTTGAAGGAATGACTGGTCCATAAATCCAGGGCTAAATTCAGCTTCACTTCTTCATCCAAATGTGTCAAAGTCACAGAGAGCAGAATTTCACCCTATGAATATTTTAAGGCAAAATTCACAGCCCTTTGATGGATGGTTGGAGGGTCAGGGCCAGAACTCTTACTTGGCTGTATCACTTCTTTCAGGGATGGGGCAGCCCCAGCTTCTCTGAGTGACCTGTGCCAGGGCCTCACCACTCTCGCAGGGAGGAATTTCTTCCTGGTATCCCATCTAAATCTCCCTTTCTTCAGCCTAAGGTCATTCCCTCTTGTCCTCTCACTCCAGGCCCTTGTGAAAAGTCCATCCCCTGCCTTCCTGTAAGCCCCCTCTAGGCACTGGAAGGCTGGGAAATGAACCTTTTCACCCTTACAACCTTTAAACAAATCCCCCTAAAGTGTCTGGGCTCTGTTCCCACACAGGTATGGACATGAAATGTCTCTGGCATTTCTCCCTCCAGCCATCCCTTGAGAGCACATCCTGGAATGCTGCAAAGAAGGAGACCTTAGGAACCCTCATATCCTCACCTGTGACTGTTTCTTTTCCCTTCCCCAGGTGTTCTGGGCCCTTGGGACTGTGTTTGAGGTGCTCCTGGCAGTGCTGGTGATGCCCACGCTGGGCTGGCGCTGGCTCCTCATCCTCTCTGCCCTCCCACTCCTGCTCTTTGCTGCCCTGTGCTTTGTAGGTATTTCCTCTGAAGATTGATATGTGTTCCCTCAATTCCCACTTCTCCACCCCATTCTGTGCCCCAGCTGAAGGAAATCACAGCAGCTTTGAGCTCTCTGTTGGTGTCTTCTGTGAAATATCTGCAAAAATGCTCTTTCCACAGGGTGCTGCTAAAACCATTCCAGGGAGAGCTGTGTTTGTGTGCCTGTAATTGCTGGAGGACAATGGTGGGCTGGAATTATGGGAAATCAGGCCTGGAACCCTCTCCAATTTAATGACTTTGTTTCAACCCAGCTCAGGGGAATCAACATTTTATCAAAAGTGGTTGATGCTTCCCAGATGCTCTTTAGATTTTAGAATCGCTTTCCACTTAAAAATTCACCCAAATCAGAGGTAAAATCTGTGGAAGTCCAGGTCAGATTCCAAAATAAGATGTATATGAGTTAACCCTGAGCTTTGGTGATATATTTGCCAATCACTCAGTCTCCACATAGAAAAATGTCCTTGCCAGATGATTTAGCATGATTTGTATTATTCCTTAGTTTTTCAGGAGTCCCTGCAGTTATACAGGTGCTCACAGCCTTGTTTGAAATTAAAAGGAGCTTAAAAATATGAATTTTGGAATGTTTTTTGTCCTGGCTGCTTTGCTGTTCCTACAGGAAAGGGGTAGTATAAAGAACCTGCAAAAACATCCAACATTTCTCAAGGATAAACCCAAGGGAACTGAAGGGAAAGACTTCTGGAGTTCTGAGTTTATGGGAAAAATGAGGGTTTGCTGTTTTAAAGCCTGATGAGATGATTCTCTGAATTCTTAAAGATTATTAATTCTGTAATCCTTCCCTGTTCTGGAGTCAGTGGGATTTCCTCCAAGGAAAATCCCAGCATGTTTCGTGCTGTTTGTGAAATCCCTGTATGTGTGACCTGCTTTGCTCCCTCAGTGGCTGCCAGAGAGTGCCAGGTATGATGTGTTGTCTGGGAACCAGGAGAAAGCACTTGCCACTTTGAAGAGGATAGCAACAGAAAATGGAGCTCCAATGCCTCTGGGAAAGCTGGTCGTTTCCAGACAGGTAAGTCCAGGCAGCTTAATAATGTGGGATAGAGTGGAGCTGTGCCAAGGTCCTGTGTGGTTTATTAGCAAATAATCAATGTTCTGTTTGATTTTAATGCCTCGGCTAGAGTTTGACCCTTTAGCTGTCTTTGGCAGGAGTGGGACTGGGTGATCTTCAAGGTCCCTTCCAACCCAACCCCTTCTGGGAGTTTGGGGTCCTTGACACTCTGCATCCTCCAGGACCCCGGAGTTCCCTGGTCATCTGATTTCTGCTTGTTTCCAACAGGAAGACCGAGGAAAAATGAAGGACCTTTTCACTCCCCATTTCAGATGGACCACGTTGTTACTCTGGTTTATATGGTAAGAGGGAACACAAAGCTTCAGTGCCAGCACAACTCTAAGTGCTTTTTATTGAAGGTATTTTACAGTGTTACTCAAATACAGCAACTTCTTCCTCGAAAAAAAACCCAACAAAACCCAAAACCCCAAAATGTATTGATTTGTAATTCATTAAACCACCCAATCACTCTCATTCTCAATTAAATTGCTCTTTAATTGCTAAATGCTGGTAGGAAATAGCTTTGAGGTAGCACTTAGTGCATCTCCTCCCACAGTGGGTTCAGTTTTGATTCATGTTGTTTAATCTCAGTTTGACCAGCTGAGAATTCCTCTCTCATTTGCTTCCTTGCAGGTTTTCCAATGCCTTTTCATATTATGGGTTAGTTTTATTAACTACAGAGTTCTTCCAAGCAGGAGATGTCTGCAGCTGTGAGTACTAATCCATATTTTCTTCTTAAATACAACCCTGTTAAATCTGGTGGAATATCTTTTATTAGATCAACTTCTGCTGTTGGTTTGGGAAGGAATGTGGCTGAGTTTTAAGTTTATTTTAAACATTTTTATAGGCTGTTCCTCATCTCCTGCACAGGGCAGAGAGATCCTGCAGTGGTTTTGAACTCAAAATGTAAAACAGCAAGACAGCCTTCAAGGGAGACCCGTTATCTGTTCTTCTTGAGGAAGAGAAAGTGGTTCAATAAATATAAGTTTGCAGATTTGACAGAGCTAATTAGTTCTGAGAGGAAGAAACTGCTGCTGTGGAGCTTCTGGGTTCTCCAGGTGGAAAAACCTGCTGAGAAAAAAAGATAATGGGGGGAAATCATCGTCCTTTTTGTTGCAGATTTTCAGAGGGGGGAATAAAAGGTGCTTTGACAGCATTAAGAAGAGTCTTGAAAAGTCTGATTCCCCAGGGGAGGGATGATTGTGTTCAGAACACTTGTAATTAGGGAAAACTGCCTGGAAGTTGGAAAATTACTGAAAGAGGAGGGGGAATGTTGGGAGCAGACCCAGATCCCAGGGTTGTTACAGCAGTGATCAGGAATTTGAGGGGTCTCACTCTGGTTTCCTCCCCAAAGGAGGTTGCAGCTCTTGAAAACACTGGGCTTTACAAGGACATGGGATTATTCAGTGTTCTCAGAGCATAGCAAGTGTTGGTATCCCAATTTGTGTGGGGAGAAACTGAATTTCTGAGGTTGAATCTGTTCACTGTCCTGAGCCCTGGGGTGAAAAATAACTAAGGCTGTGCAGGTGATAAGGAGGTGGAAGTTTTCATTCTGAGAGTGTGTGAAACCTGCCACAGGAAACATTATAAACTGCTCAGTGTCAACTCTGCCTTCCAGGTAAAATCACCTGGAATTGCTCTGGAATGGCCCCTCTGACTGTGGCTTCCACCCAAGCAACACATTAGGCATTCAGAGGAGGAAAAACAATTAAATCCAAGGGGCAGAATCACTTGAATTTCTATCCATAAATGAATTTCCAGAAGTATTTTTAAAGGGTGGTGGGTACAGTGAATCAATGCCAGTCCTTTTAGTGCAGCCCTTCCTAAACTTCAGCAGTCGGAGTGATAAACACACACCAGGAATGTAAACAGAGAAGAGATTACTTAAAACACACGAAATATTTGATTTTTTTTTTTTCCTTTTTCCTCCCCCAGTGTCCAGCAGAAGGCAGGAAGTAAAAGCAAAGTGCAGCCTGACCTGTGAGTATCTGACAGAGGAGGATTACACAGACCTGCTCTGGACAACCCTGTCAGAATTCCCTGGTAAGTGGCCATGGGAAGTTCTTCCCTGCTCAGGGTGATGGGAAGGGGCTCTGGGACCAGCAATGGAACTGGTCTGACTGGTTTAATGGCATCTAAATAACAGAATGGAAAGAAAATACCAAGTTCTAAAGAGCCCTTAAATGCAGCAATGGGAAGATGAGCAGGGAATAATGGTCAGAAGTGACTCCAGTGAGCCAGAGTCAGGCATTTCTGGCTTTCACCTGAGGAACCATCGGATTAATCAGTGAGGGATGGCAGAGTGGATTGTTCACTCCTACAGCAGCAAAGCATTTGGGAGAGAGGCCAAAATCTCAAATCTGAACAACCCAGACTGTTAAAAACTGCTCCATCCTCCCCTTTGCTCAGTTTCCAACACTCCCCTGGTCTCTTCCACAGGGGTGTTGGTGACACTCTGGATCATTGACCGGATCGGCCGCAAGAAAACCATGGCTCTCTCCTTCCTTGTCTTCTCATTTTGCAGCCTCCTGCTGTTCCTCTGTGTTGGAAGGTGGGTACAACACAGGGAACATCTGGAAAATCAATTTGATCCGTGTTCTCTCTTGATTGAGGCAGGAGAACTGGAAGTGGTGGTTTGAAAAGCCATGGGATGGTCGTGCTCAGCTGGAGAAAGGACTAAGGCTGGGTTTGGGTTTTCTCACCAGAGTTTGGAAGGAAACTAAAAGAAGCAGAAGAGAAGAAATCCTTTATTATAATCTTGTGGACAGAGCAATCCAAAGGGGAAAATAAGAGTTTAAGTCTGGGTAGGAGGTAACCATTGAGCACTTTTAAATCAGATCTGAATTTAAACCTTTTCAGGCACCGTCCAAGACCTCATAGTGCAGAAACCTTGTAATAAGAAACCTTATAAAATTGCACATATTCAGGTGGTAATTAGGTTCATGGCTTTTAAACAGGAAAGGTGGACTCTCATTTCCTTCTCGTGGATGTAATTTTTATTTCAATAGGCCCCAGCTCTCAGTTAAAAATTTAGAAAACTCATGGGATTGTGGGAATGCAGATTGTTTGGCATCATTGTTATATTAAAGGACTAGAAAAAATGGCAAGGGTTCATTAAAAAAGCCAAAAGAAATGGTTCTAAAAAATTTAGCATCTTTATTGCACTTGTCTCCAGATGAACCCCCAGCAGATTGTACCAAACAGTCCCAAACTCTGCTCTCCTCTTTCTCCTCCCAGGAATGTTCTGACTGTGCTGCTCTTCATTGCAAGAGCCTTTATTTCAGGAGGATTTCAGGCTGCTTATGTTTACACTCCTGAGGTAAGGGGGTTGTTTTTGTGATGAGAATATTTAAGGGGAGTGAGAATATGGCAGGGGAAGTAACTTTGATGACCTGTTCACAATGGACTCCAGCCAAGAATTGAGTTGTAAATCTCATTGTCACTGTCTAACAAAACCTGCTGTGGCACCACTTATTCATTTCCATTGATTTAGGAGTGAAAGGAAGAGAAGTTCCCTCTGGCATTAATGGGCTGATGTTTTCTCCCCAGGTTTATCCCACAGCCACACGTGCTTTGGGCCTGGGAACATGCAGTGGAATGGCAAGAGTGGGAGCCCTCATAACCCCTTTCATTGCACAGGTAAAACCCCTTTTCCTCTGAGGCTGGAGGAAGGTTGGACTGAATGATCTGGGAGGTGCTTTCCAACTTTAACAATCCCATAATTCTGTGAAGGTCACGGAGAGCCTGCTTTTCTTTCTGCCAGACCAGGTTGTTCCAAGCCTTATCCAACCTGGCCTTGAACGCTCCCAGGGCTGGGGCAGCCACAGCTGCTCTGGGCAACTTGTGCCAGAGCCCTACCACCCTCACAGGGAAAAATTTCTTCCCAATATCCCACCTCACCCTGCCCTCTGAGAGTCTAAATCATTACCCCTTGTCCTGCTGCTATCTGCCCACATAAAATGTCCCTCTCCTTCCTTTTTATAAGCTGTTAATCTTTTTCCAATGCCGTAATGAAAATTTCTACTACTACATCAGTATCCATATTTCTTTCCCTGCTGAGGTCCTGTGCTCCTTCCCTGCCTGTCTCCTGCAGGTGATGTTGGAATCCTCAGTGTACCTGACCCTGGTGGTTTACAGCGGCTGCTGCCTCCTGGCCGCGCTGGCCTCCTGCTTCCTGCCCATCGAGACCAAGGGCCGTGGCCTCCAGGAGTCCAGCCACAAGGAATGGGGCCAGGAGATGGTGGGGAGAGGATCTCACTCCCCAGAGGAGTCGCAGGAGTGATGGCACATGGAAAGAATGGATGACAGGAGCAATGTTTCTCACAAAACCTCCGAGCCTGAAGCATCGAAAGCTGAGCCTCGTCACTGCCAACGTCACGTGTCAAACTGCAGGAATCTGGGGGGGGACCTCAGCAAACTGTGTTTCTGCTGCTCTTTGCTCACACTCATAGAAACTTTCCATCTGTATGGAGAGGGATTTGTTCCAGACATCCTCTGGAGTTTAGCAGAAAGGGTGTTTCTCTGTCGTGCTTGCATGGTCAGCTCTTCAGCTTCAAATGTCCCGTGCCAAGCAAATCACCAAGTGACTGCAGCCCAGTATCAGCTGTACCTAAATACTGAACTTTTGAGCCTAAAAACAAGAGGTTGATATTTATTGTGTCCCTGGCCCAGCACAGGGTGGGTTCCATACACTACACTAGGAATTACATGCCTGCCTTGCACTTTTAGCCATCAAAAACACAACAAAATGTGGTTCCAGCAAACCAACCTTTCAGTTCCCCTGGTTCTGGGTTCTGTTCCCAGATATTTAACAGGGGAGGATTGCTTGGAAATGTATTTCTGAATGTTTCTGCCATCCCAGCAGGTAGCTGGAGCACTGAGGGTGGTATTTGCTGCAGAGCTGAAACCTTAAACCACAAATGTAAATCATAGAATCATTAAGGTTGGAAAAGACCTCCAACATCATCAAGTCCAGCTTTTAAATCCTCATCGTTTGGAGCAGAATTTGAGTTCTCTGGCATTGCCAGAAACCTTGAGCTCTGTCTTACTTGGTGTGGGGAGGTGCTCACTGCTGTGGTTCTGTCCATGGATCCAGGTGTGTCCCTGCTCCATTTACCTGGGCACTTTCTCATGGTGTAGCCAGAATCTGAGTTGGAAGAGCTGCTGTTGGGATGGAGCTGCTTCCAAGTGTCTCCCAGCAAAAGCTGACCTTCTGACAGTGGGCAGGACATTTCCAGAGCTGCTGATTGTACATTGACTGGTGATCAAAGGAATGTAGCTGGAATTGGGACATAAAAGGAACAAAAGTCACAGGAAGAGCCAAACTGCAAAGACCCCTGGATGGGGAACATCCATCCCTCAGGTGCAGCTCCTCAAGGTGATGGTCCCACTCTTGTCAGGGAATGTCATGGAGTTCAGGTGAGGACAAGCTCAGAAACCTGTCACTGGGCAGGAAATCCCATTGCAGAGCCTATGGGAATGTGTGAGGATCTGAGACGCGCCTCC
Source organism: Lophotriccus pileatus (assembly GCA_035583135.1). Classification (NCBI taxonomy): domain Eukaryota; kingdom Metazoa; phylum Chordata; class Aves; order Passeriformes; family Tyrannidae; genus Lophotriccus; species Lophotriccus pileatus. The sequence continues at coordinate 9,504,661 of JAWWES010000037.1, forward strand.
TCCAGGTCCCAGTGTATTTTCAGGATTCCAGATTATGGAACACAACCAAATGTGAGGGAGATGGACTCTGTGCTTGTCCTGGGATGTGTTTTCATAGTCTATCTGGTCAGGTGTCTCACATAAACACAGGTAGGTGTGCAGCACATTTTTGCACAGTTGAATATTTTAGGTATCCTGGGAAGTAGGTCCTGTTCCTGGGGGCAGGGACAGGTCACTGAGCCCATGTTTGGGGGCAGTACAAGTGAACACTGCTGGGCTCAGCTGTCACTGGGGGTCTCCCAGCACTGTGTGATGCTCCACCATGTGTCAGGCTCATTGTTCAGAGACTGGAGGGAAAACAGAAGTGGATAATTCCTTAAAAAACCTGAGGAAACTCAGGCTAAGGAAAAAGGCCAAAGAGGTTGTTGGTGCTGTGTGTGTGTTCTCTGGGAACAGGCACAGTTTGCCAAGGTACCAGAGTGTCCATCCAGTCCCCACTGGTGGCTGAGTGGAAGATTCCAGGAGTGTGTAAACAGGCAAAGTTGGCTTTTCCCAGTGACACAGAAATGAATTCAGCTCCCAGGGGGTCCCTGGGATCCTGGATCAGCTGTGGGTGATGGCACAGAAGCTGCTGTCTGTTCCAGCGGGGTTGGTTCTCTCTGTCCCTGCTGTCCCTGTGTCCTGTGAGCTCAGGCTCCAGTTGATCCCAGAGAACAGGAGGGCTCTCATGGCACTGGCAACACCCTCAACTCCTTTGTGTTCACCCCATTCTGCCAGGCTGGGGTTGGGCCACTCTCCCAGGTGCTCCTGTGCCCCTCTCCTTGTGGGGTTGCCCTGAGCTGTTCCCAGTGTGTGTGCACCCCAGAACAGGGGAGCCTCTGGAGCTGAGCCTGGTAAGAGGTGACAGAATCCAAGTGCAGGACAGCCCTGGCTGCAGGAACCCACCTCCCTGCCCAGGAGTTACTCATTACCTTTAGTTAAAATGCTGCTTTTCCATGGTAATGGTCACGTTTCACTTCAGTTCTTAGGCCAATATTCAAGAGTTTTGAAGAATTGCAACAGCCTTTAGAGGGTTTTAGGGAAAGTTTGTCTGTTCATGAACACCTGGATCCTACAGATAAACTATTTTTCATTAAAGATTTATAGGGAATGCAAGCTTTTGATGTTGTTGAATAGGTCACTTTTAACCTGTGACATTTGCAGTGTGAAAAAACAACAGTTAAAGACGTTTTTGCTTTTCACCTTTTACAAATTCTGCACTAAAAATGTGCTTAATGATATAAATGCCACGATTGGTCCTGCTGGGTCTTTGATTTAGGTGATGCCTAAAGGTTGATCCAAAGCTCACTGAAGTCTGGGAGAACTCCCCTGTGGATATCTGTGGCCTTTGGATGAGCTGAGTAGGAGGAGACAGGAACCCACCACAGCTGATCCTCTGAATTCAGCAGGAGAAACAGAGCTGAAATTCAGGATTTTCAGGTATTTGCATATAATTAAGAACAGAAGGACATTTGAGCTTGTTCACTGTAAAACTGAGAGTATTTGGGTGGACACACAACACCTCTAAATAACCACAAATCAATTTTGTCAATAAGGCAGCACCATTTATGTAGAAAATCAGCTTCCAAAGATTGTTTTCCACAACGAGTATTTTTCACTGATGAAGGAATTCCTGTAACTGCTTCATTTCAAACTGTTGAGTGAGATCATTTGGAATTCAGACAGAATTTTGGGATCCAGATTTGCCAACTGTCCAAGATGTGAACGTGCCAAGCTGGCGTGGGAAAAAGAGTTCTCCAAGTGAGCTTTGATGGAATGATTTGTTATTCCAAACTTCTTGCCGAAAGAGCATTGAATGTTTCCTGTGTCTGAATGTACAGTTTCTAAGCTGGATTTACATTTTAATGTTGAAAAACTTGGTGTATATCAAGCTTGTTGTAAAATACTTCTTTGGTTCCTGGTCCTGGATGGTTGAAGTCCACATTAGATATTTTATGTTAAACAAATAAATAGTTTTTTTCAGTAAAGAAGTTTTGGCTGTTCTGGGAGGTGTTTAGGAGGGGTCATAACTTTCCCTTGTGTTTTTGTCTTGGTGTTCAGAGGTTGAGATACAGTGTGGGGTCAGGACTTTGCAGATCTGACTCGTTTTCTGTGTGTTTTGTGTATTTGGTCATAAAGAAAAGTCCAGGATTCCTGTTCCCATTGTAAGTAACCTCACCACAGCTAAATAGTGTGGATATTCCATCCCTGGAAGTGTCCAGGCTCAGGTTGGACAGGGCTTGGAGCAACCTGGGATAGTGGAAGGTGTCCCTGCCCGTGGCAGAGCGTTGGAACTGGATGATCTTCAAGGCTCTTTCCAACCCAAACCATTCCAAGATTCTATGATTTTTTAAACTATGTTAAACCTTTAGTTGATTTTCATATTTTAATTCAGTTTGGACACTAAACCCCAGCCTCTTGTCTGGGTGTGTTTGGAACAGGTAGCTCCACGTGTGTCTGGACTTCAGGGCAGGCAGAATTCCTTCTATTCACTTTTTAATAGAAACCTTTCATTTAGCTCTGATTTTTCTAAAACCTAATGAAGTGCCCAGCCCTGACTATTCCTCTGTAACTGATACTCTTATTTTGATGTCTAAGAATTTTACAAACATGAGGCTGCTCAAGTCTGAGTCAAAATGACTAATGAGCTGCAAATCCTTCATGTGCTAATCAGGGTGTTCTCATCCCAGATGCATCAATCTTCCCTCTCCCAGCTGGTGCAGCCGCTGGGATGGACAGTCTTGTTCCCAGGAATGGAAATAGTTGGGAGCTATGGAATGGTTGGTGTGCATGAAGCAATGCTGGAGAGAATGTTTGCTCTTCTGTGGCTACTTTTTGGCATCCTGAGGCATTTCTAAAGTTCATTCTCAGAATCACAGAACGTTCTGAATACAAAAGGATCCACAAGGATCATCCAGTCCAACCCCTGGCCCTGCACAGGACACTCCAAGGATCCCACCATGTCCCTGAGTGTGTTGCCCAAATGGTCCTTGAGCTCTGGCAGGAGTTATCCCAAATGCCAGGGCTACTGTTGGCTCACAGAGGGAACTTTCCTGATACTTGATGTGTTTCCAGCTTTGTTCTGGGTCACAGGAGATCCTTGTGGAGAACTGGGAGTTCCTGAAATGTGCCGACACCAGAGATGGGATGGTGCTTGGTGTTTTGTGTGCGTCAGGAAAGGACTTGCAGGAATTGTCCAGGCATCATTCCCTGACTCCCTCACCTCCCCTGACCTCAAGAGTGAACTTCAATCACATGTTGGTGAGGCCCTGGCACAGGTTGCCCAGAGAAGCTGTGGCTGCCCCATCCCTGGAAGTGTCCAAGGCCAGGTTGGACGGGGCTTGGAGCAACCTGGGATAGTGGAAGGTGTCTCTGCCTGTGGCACTGAGTGATCTTCAAGGTCTCTTCCAACCTAAACTATTCCATGATTTCTGTGAGTTCTTGATGCCCTGGGGACTGACAGCGACCACAGACCTTCCCACAGTGATGTTTCAGGTTCACTCTCTGCTTGGAATGTGAAATGGTGGCTCTTCCTCCTGCAGCATGAAATGTTCAGGGAAAATGTGTGTGGAGATATGGAATGAAGACCTACTGGGATGTTTCTATGGAAGTAGCATTGGAGGCCCTGCCTGTGCCATCATTAGGAAGAAAAAGCATCACGTGCGGAATGTTTGAATATTTTCTTTTATTGTTCACAAATATGAAATTGTGCCTTTAGAGAGCAAACAAAATTAGCCTGTAAATAAAATTACAGATCAAATCACTTCTGTTTCCCGAGAGATCACAGGACAGTGGCTCCTGTAAGCTCTGAGATCAGAAGGGTCAGCTGCTCATTGAAGGAACACAGTGATTTCCTGCTCCCCTGCTCTTCCAGTGTAGCTTTTCTGAAATCACACAGTTTGGATTTACAGCAGATGAGAACATGGACCTGAATGTCTCATATTTGGAATAAGTGAAATCAAGGGGATTCAGTTCCCCTGAGTGCCTTCTCCTGAGGTGGGATCACAAGCCACTGGGTTCAGCATTAAGTGGTGGTGTATTTTCTCCAGCTCTGGTTTCCATCTTCCTGCCCTATTCCTGATTTTACCCCGAGGCTGCAGCACCTCAGGTGAGCTGCCAGAGGGTGGAAAACCCTTTGGACAGACAGGCCCTGACAGTGGCTCCCAATTTCTGGACCCTTCCCTTCTCTGGACACTTTCTCACTCCCCTTGGAGCTGCTGTCAGCACAGCAGAAGGGGTGATGTCCTGCAGCCCAAACCCCGGATACCCTTGGATGTTTCATATTCCTCAGGGATGTGAGGAGCACCAGCACTGGGCCAAAATCACAGCCAGAGGAACTTCAACCCTGCTCTCACTGTGCCTTCAACAGTGAGTCCTTTCCTTGGAGTTCCACAAGCATGAGAATTCCCATGTAATGCTGCTGATCTGCAGCATCTCCCATCCCCGAGGTGCAGCACAGCCCAGGCTGAGGAGCTATTCCTGGCACATGGAGTCATAGGGAGAGAGGAGCTGCATCACAGTTGAGTAAGGAACAGTTGGCTTATCCGTGGAGGAGAGTGAGTCAGGCACCGTGCTGGGCTCAGGACAGCCTTTGGATTTGAGGCTAATGCTTCCTGACCAGTCAGTGCCTGCCTGGGATGGTTTGCAGAGCAGGAAAACACACAGCACTGAAAAATCAGCCAGGCTGTACCTTCAGGACAGCATGTTTGGTCCCCAGGAGCATCCCTGAACACCCCAAAAAATCCTGCCCTCCTGGGAGCTGCCCCAACTCCTCTGGGAAGCACAACCTGCCCCGAGCCAGCCCCGTTCTCTGAGCTGTGTCCCAGCCATGTCCCACAGCTGGGAGAAATGGGAAACTGAGGGGCCCATGGGAGTTTTAGGGACAAGAAGAGCTATTTTGCTCTCTGCTATATATAGAGTCTGGCAAGTCCAGGGCTGGAACAAGTTGCTTTTGTTGCTAAAACATCCTTTGGAAAGCCCATTTTAGGCAAGTGCTGCTGTCTGTTCCCAGCTACACTAACCAGGTGCTGCAGCCCCGGGCTTTGTCCTGGCAGGAGTGGGAGGAAAGCTGGTGGAACCCAGGCATGTGCTCCCAGAGCTGTTGTTACTTCCCTGGGAGCCTCAGAGCTTCTTCCTACTAAGGAGCTTTTGCCTCCTGGGGGGAGCCTGGAAATCTAATTACATGCTGGGTGTTGGAGCACCAGGGGGCACCTCAGGTGGCACCGGCTTGGTTTCAGATCCTGTCCCATGTGCAGATGAACTGCAGGGCTGTCAGGGTTTCAGCTGAACCCTGCCTGCCCTTTGCAGGCTGATCCCAGACAGGACTGCTCTTTGCCACGGGTAATTAGTCCAGATTTTCCAGCCCCTCCTTGGGCAGGCTGTGCAGGGAGCTGAGCTGTCTGGAAAAGGGCAGCGAGGCACTGTGGCCCCGAGCCGGAGCTGTGGAGGGTCGAGCACCCCCATGTACCCCTGTGCTGTTCCCATTGCTCTGTGTGATTCCTGAGCTGCTGCTGTTGGGAAGATGTGGGTCAGCAGGCGCTCCCAAAGGGGTGGGCAGGCGCTCCCAAAGGGGTGGGCAGGCGCTCACAGGCGGGGCTGTGCTGAACTGGCCACCTTCCTCCTCTCCTGGAGGATGCTCCCGAAGAGCCGGGCTGCTGCCATGGCACAGCCCCAGTGGATGGTGATCCCAAACCCGCCATGGCCATAGTTGTGGATCACCTGCGGGAGAATCACGGAATCATGGAATGGTTTGGGTTGGAAGGGACCTCAAACTCATCCAGTTCCACCCCTTGCTGTGGGCAGGGACACCTTCCACTAGACCAGGTTGCTCCAAGCCCCATCCAACCTGGCCTTGGACATTTCCATGGGCAGGGCAGCCACATCAGTATCATGTTTCTGTGTCTCTGACATTCCTCCCTGACGCTGGGCTGGAATGGGATCAAAGATTCCCCGGCTGTTTGTGGGGCCACAGCGAGGGCTGAGGATGGTGTGGCAGGCTGGGGGCACAGCAGGGGGTTGGTGTTTCATTGCCAAGGTCATGGGGCACAATTAACACGGTCACTAATTACACTCAGCCCCCAGGGCTGTGCACGTACCTCTCCCTGGACATTCCCTTGCCGGATGCTTTCCCGCTCCAGGCGAACCCGGGGCCGTGATGGTCTCAGGCCACTCCACTCACTGACAATCTTTGCTCTCTGGAAGCAAAAGTACATCAGCATCTGCACAGCATTCCTTGGAATTACAGCACCCCTGGAATTACAGCAGCCAAGCCCCATGGCTCCAGGTGATCCATGAGAAGAGCAGAGACAGGGGTTCCCTAATCCTGCAGCAGCTCCTGGGGTGCTGCAAGGGGTGACCAGGCAGAACAGTTTGGGATTACAGTTGCTCATCATCAGCCTGCATGGAGCAGGTGAGGCAAATCCCTATGCTGCCTTTCCTGCTGATCCAGGAGCAGCAGCACTGGGAGTTGACACACACCAGCCCTGCTCTAAAGCTGTGGAGACAAAGCTGCTCCAACCGAAGGGCTGGGACCTCCCAGGGCTTTAGTTCTACTTTTTTACCAGCTCTAGGAGGAATTATTTTTCCTACAAACCTTGTCCCTCCTGTCCATCAGCCAGGTGGAAGAGCCCTGGGTGTCTGTGATGGATGGAAACACAGACTCATGGAAACCCTGAGGTTCTGTGGTTTGTTCCAGTGCCATTCCCACATCTCTGAGACCCTCAGCTCCCTGTGCCCCATCCCAGTGGGTGTTGGGTCAGGTCACCCACCTGGAGAGACGGGAGCAGGCGGCAGCAGCTCTCCCAGATGGTTTTGTGGTCCTGGGCACTGTTCTCCTCGCTCCAGTTGCCATGCTGGTAAATCCCTCCCAGGACCGTGAACTCGCTCCTGCACCCAAAGGACACACAGGGTGAGTGTCCACAGCTGTCCCTTGTGGGGCCACCTCATGGAGGGACTCTGTGTGTGTGTGATGTTGGATCCTGGTACATTCTGAGCCTGCAACATATTCCTGCTGGAGAAACTCCCACGTGGAGCAGGTGGAGAGTGGTGCCTGCTCAGCTCAGGAGCAAGTCACTCATTAATTCCTATCACCACCCAAAAGGCCCTTCCTTGTCTGAGCAAACCAGACAGATAATTCCACCCTTATCAAACAGGTCTGCTCCTGCCTGCCTGGGGAAGAGCTGGAAGGAACGGGATGCCTCTGGAGGGAAGCACAGAGAAGCAGATTGGTGCTGCTGCTGCCCAAAACTGCCCTGGATTAGCAAAGAGGCAGATTAAGGCTGGGGAGAGGTGGGGGATTCTGTGCTGGCTGGACCCTTCCAAAACCCTGTGTGATCCCTGAGAAGCAAAAGAAAAAAAGATCTGGGGCATGTGAAGGAATCCTCTCAGGGCCAAGCTCTCCAGCTGGGAAGAGGATCTGTCTCTTCCTTAGGGATCAGCCTGGTGCTGCTCTGACAGCTCGAGCTAAAACAAACACAGGGAGAGGAATTTGTCTGGGACTGTAATCAGGAATCACTCAGAATACTTTGCTTGGGGGCTGTGAGCAAGCAAAGCTCCATTTACATCCTGGCTTATTGCCTAATCCTGGAATACTGGGACAATAGGAAGTGCCAGAGATGCAGCACTGGAGTTCCAGCTTAAAAAACCCCTCTCCATTGCCAGAGTAGGGTCTCTGCCTGCCCTCAGGAGGAAACAGAGCTGGGATGAACAGCAGATGTGTTTATTTATCCTGCAGTGCAGCTCCCTGGGCACAGCAAACGTTGCTGCCTCAAATAGATCCCAACTTCCCTGAGCAAGCTGCTGGTGGGAAGCAGGTGGGAAGTACAGGAAAAGTGCTGGAAGCTGGACTCTGCCTGGCCACAGCCACTCCCTGAGCTCTGAATGTGGTGTTTTGGGGTCCAGGATCTCATTTCAGCCCTAGGGGGACACAGACACTGGGTTTTCCCCTGGGATTCATCCACAGTCTGGCCAGGGAGGTGGCAAAGAGCTCTGGAGACTAAGGGGAGACTTATTCCAATCCATAACTTTCCCAGGAGGGGCAGCTCCAATCTCTGCTCTCTGTGACCAGTAACAGGAACAGAGGGAAGGGCTGGAGATGTGTCAGGGGAGGTTTAGGTTGGATCTCAGGAAAAGATTCTTCCCCCAGAGGATGGTTGGCACTGAACAGGCTCCCCAGGGAATGGTCACAGCCCCAAGACTGCCAGAGCTCCAGGAGAGTTTGGAAAACGATCTTAGGGACAGTGGGGGATTGTTGGGGTGTCCTGAGCAGGGCAGAGCTTGAACTGGATGATCCTTGTGGTCCCTTCCCACTCAGGACATTCCATGATCCTGTGATAAACCCAATGGGATGCCCCCAGGCTCACCAACAGCTCAGGCACAGCTCAGGGGCCAGTGAGGGGAAGGCTGAGCTTTACTTCATTAAAGTAAAAGGATTCCTGCCCTGGTGTTATGGGAGCAGGGATCAGCAGTGGCTTCCAACATCGTTGATAAAACAGATGGGTACAAATGTGAAAACAAAAGGCCTCCCCCAAAATATCCACTGCACTGTCGGTGCTCAGCCCTTTTGAGGACCTGGCCAGGATTGACTTTTTGCTTTGGTGGGATTTGCTCCTTGGATAAGGACGGGACATTGAAGTCCTGAGGCTCTGGGAGCTCCCTCACTTTGCTGCCCACGTCCTTCTGCTCCCCTCCCACACAGCCAGGAAAAGCACCAGCAGGCCAGGGGTGACCCCAGGCCCTGGCAGGTGCCAGCAGGAGCTGTGTCCGAGCCAGGACTGTGGGGACACTGACCATGGGATGTCACCAGCGCCAACCAGACCCTCCTGGGCCGCTGTCACCTACCCCGGGATGACGTAGGGAGACTTGTAGATCCCAGACTTCACGTCGTGAGTGATGATGAAATGCTTCACCCAGGGGGCCAGGACCTGGCAGAGCAGGGCAGAGGGTCAGGGGGAGATGGAGAGTGGGGTGCCAGGCTCGGGGGGCAGCGGGAGGGACACCAGGGGCCAGATGTGGGACTCTCTGCTCAAGCTCTGTGTTCCCTGGGAAGACAGGTGGATGGGAATGCAGGTAGGGAAGAGGAGGAGCCTCCTACTGGCATGAGCCTGTGTTTTCCCAAATAATCATCCTCTACTCCCAAGGACTTTATGTCTTTTTATTATTATTAGCATTATGCCTTTGGCCTCCCCCCACACTCACTCAATGGAGAAACAGGCTGGAGATTGAGGGCTTTCCCACAACGGAACCAGGAATGGCATCCAGGTGGGTTTCACATGGCCAGTGTTTGCTGGGAATCAGGACCTGATCCCAGTGCAGGTCCAGCCCACAAGCCCGTGGTTTGCCCCAGAGGACACAGGTTTTCCTCATGGTAAGAAGTGGGTTTTTGGCAAGCCCCAAGCCCTACACCCACCTCACCTTTATGACCTGGCCCCGGCCAGGCTGGAGCTCCGGGTCCGGCTGCAGCTCCCCCGAGCGCATCCCAGTGCAGTTTATCACCACATCGACACCCTGGGAGAACAGCTGGGGAGAGATAAACATGGGTGGGGAGCAGCACATGGGGTTCTGCCCTCAGGGAAAAGGAGCTGAGTGCTCTGTCCAAGCTCTGGTAATGGATAAACCATAAGGGCTGCATCCAGGACGCAGCTTCCCCAACACAACTCCTGCTGAGACCCCGTGTGTGCCGGGAAGCCATTCCAAGAAGAGCTGCCAATCCATGCTGGACTAATGCTCTAACCATCCCCTCTCAGCCACCTCTCAGTGCCCAAGCCCCTTTATCCTTCCTAGGATATTTCCTAGGTCTTGGCACAGCCTGTCACTGATGCCAAGGACATCCTGGAGCAGGACATGCCTGCTGGATGATGCTTCTCCACACTGGAACAGGGCTGTGCCCCCTGCCCTGCCTCCACATCCCCACCCACCTCCTGGAAAGACTCAATCTTCTTATGGAAAAGCTTCACTCCTCTCTGTGTCAGCCTGGGAAGAACAAATTCATTTGTTACTGGCAAATTAAAAGCGAATGTATCATTCAGTGCCAGGGCACCTACTCGGCGTTAGAATTACAGGAATGAAATCAAGCCCAAATACTCCCATAGCCAAAAGCTCTTGGATGCAGCTCCAAGCATCCCATTACTTTCATTTTTGTCATGCAAAAATACATCCCTGGGCTCATTATTAAATGGGGAGACTGTTACCCCGCTGGGACAACGAGCAGGAATCCACACTCACCTGTTGGTGAGCCAGGGCAGGTAACTCCTGCCCTCCAGCATCAGCGCCGTGTTGAACCAGCCGTAGCTGGAACCAGAAGAGAGGATGTGTGAGGACCTGCAGCACCTTCACAGGGGCCTCCTGCCCCAGTGCTCCCAACAGCCCCTTGAATCTGGGACCCCAGTTCCCCCTGGGACCCCAATTTCCCCTTGCACAACAAGCGCATGAATTTCCCCCCTCCCCTCCCGCCTCATTTACAACATAAAGCACTTTATACTGATTTTTATTTTGACACTATCTGATGAGGTAAGAAAGGAGCTGGAATGCTTTCCATGCTGGGCTGCTGCTTTTTTGGCCATTTGAAGTGTTTCCTACCTATTTGAAGGGAAGCAGCTGTAGGAAAGCGAGGACACTTCTGCACCTGCAGTTTCTTGTCCCCACTGCCCCATGCCAGGGAGGTGTCCAGACACACCTGCCCTGCCTGAGCCTCCAGAAAACAGACTGAAAAATACCTGTAACCAGGGAAGAGTTCAAGTTCTTTTGGTGTCAAGTTCCTGAATCCCAGGACAATGTTCTTCCAAGATGGGTCCTATAGTAGGGAAAAGCTCTGATATCATTAGTGAACCTGGATCACCACATCAGCACGGGACAGAAGAGGGGGAAAAGGGACACAGCCCATCCCAGAGGGACACGGGTGGGGGGACAGCTGCCAACCAGGGGTAGAGAGGCTCTGCTGCTCCCTCGGCCCTTCCTCACACCACGATGGCACAGAAAACATCATGTCCCGGGCACTGGCACAAGGCAAACTTGGAAGGATTCGGGAGCATTGGCTGGGAAGAGGCACAGCCCTGCCCAGCCCCGTGGAGGAGCTGGAGCCTTTCCCAGCCCTGCTGGAACTCTCTCCTTACCGGCACCGGCTCAGTGAACAGGTTGTAGCCAGAAAGCAGGAAAAGTCCCATTTCCTGGGCTGCTGGGGAGTGCAGGTGCCCGAGGAGGTGATCGAACGTCTCTTTGTTCCAGAGCCTGCCATGAGAACAGGAGAATGGTGGCTCTGCCAGCCCCACAGAGCTGTGCCCGGGCAGACCTGGGGGGACACAGCTCCAGCCTCCTCCTCCTCCTGTCCCTCACGTCTCCTGCAGGTTGCCATGGTCGCTCAGGTAGGGCTGCCACAGCCCGGCCGCGCCGTCGCTGGTGGTGTGGGGGGTGAAGCAGTCGGCGTAGATCTCCAGCTCCAGGGAGGGCACCAGCCCGTGGAACTGCTCGTGGATGCACAGGGCGCTGGAGAGCCCGATGACCCCGGCCCCGATGACGGCCACGCGCATGGCTCCGGCTCCCTGCGGGGACAGAGGATGCTGGACCAGCTGGGGCTGCCCAGGAGGGAGAGAAGCAGCTCCCCAGGACCCAACCTGGTCTCGGCTCCGCTGTCTGAGCAGCGAGGAAGGGCTGAGGTCACAGACTCACAGACCCACAGAATATGCTATTTTGGAAGGGACCCACAAGGTTCATCCAGGCCAACTCTTAGCCCTGCACAGGACCACTCCTGAGAGTCACACCGTGGTCCTCATGGTGCATCTCTGTGTGTTCTTTGTAAAGCATCCCAGGTCATCCTCCACCCCTGTCCGTGCTGACGGGCACAGGAATCAATCATGGATGACGGGGTGTAGCTCCCCCTTGGGACTGGGGAATGTCTCTCCATCCCTGGCTCTACCAGCGGCTCAGCTGCCCACGGCCACCTTCCTCACCTGGCAGAATGAGCTCCAGGTGCTTTCTGCCCTGTGGCACCTCGAGACTGAGCAGCACAGCCCTCAGCAACCTTTTCTTCCCCCACCAGTCAGGGAGAGGTGGAAGCACCCACCATTCACACTGTCGGCCATGGGTTGGTGTTAGCCCTCCATTCCCATAGATCCAGTCCTCTCTGGGCAGCTCCCAATCCTTCCCAGCCCCAGGTACAGGCTGGATGCAAGAGGTGGGCATGGATAAAAGAGATAGGAAGCAGTGGGTGTTTTCCAGGGATCAATGCCAGGTGTGATAAGTGCAAGGTTGGATCCTCACACTGCTATCACCCCCAGGGCTGCACGAGGGCAGCTGTGCCACCACCCCAAGCCCTTTCTGGCATGGCTGAAACAACTGTTGGGAAATTGCAGCTGTAAAGAGGGTCCGCAGCCTCCTCAGTCCCTGATTCCCTCTCACTGGAGCTTTTCTGCCTTGGAAAAGCCCTGTGGTCACAGCCTGGGCAGGGAGCAGACAGGGACTGATGTGGGGAAGGGCTGGGTCAGATCCCATGGTATGGGCATGGGAGGATGTCCTGGCTGCATCCCAGGCCTGGTTCTGGGAGCAGGAATAAACTCCAGCCCACAATTTCATTTGGACAAGGTGAAGCGACGCATCTCTGCTGAAAAGGCTGCCCACAGCGGGACTGACATTTGCTGGGATGGAGGGATGAGTCACCGGGAACGGCGGCGCCGCGGGAGCCGCTTCCCATCTGCCGTGGTGCTACAACCCCCGGGAACCAAAACCCACGGAACCGGGGTCACCTCCTCCACCTGCAGCCACGGGGACTCTCCCCCACTGCCCCCACAGCTCCAGCCGAGGAGGATCTGCCTCGCTGGCCAAAAAACAACAGGAATACACGTTTTGCACCAGTTTACCTGTGGAGTGCAGGATCCTCGGAGGAGTCACCGCGAGTTTCAGAGGCTTCCACAGAGTTCAGAGTGGTTCGTTTGCAATCCAGCAGGGCAAGGTCTAAGCGCCCAAGGCGGCAGGGGCAAAGTCTGCTGCAGTCCCAGGGAGGTGGACTTCCCATGTGCTGCTGGCAGCTGGCCCCGGAGCGATGGGAAACGGGGTCACCACCACGGGCGGCAGAACGCCATCCCTGACACTGGTCACCATGGTGACCGCTGGATCGGGACACCGGGATGGGCTTAGTGGGCATGATCCTGGAGGTCTTTTCCAACCACGGGGATTCTATGACTTCCCAGCCTCTGCATTTACAGAATCACAGAATCACTGAGGCTGGGAAAGACCTCTGAGATTGTCAAGTCCAACCTTTGACCGATCACCGTGTTGTCAACCCAAGTGCCAAGTCCAGTTGTTCCTTGAACACAAGATTCCTGCAGGATCTGGAAAAACTGGGTGCTTCAGGCTCAATTTTTGGGCAGATCGAGGGAACTGAGATTTTTCAGCCTGGAGAAGAGAAGGCGCTGAGGTGACCCAGTTGCAACTTTTCAGTACCTGAAGGGGGTCGAAAAGAAACATGGAGAGAGACTATTTACAAGGGCCTGGAGTGCCAGGACAAGGGGGAATGGCTTCACACTGCCACAGGGCAGGGTTAGGTGGGATATTGGGAAGAAACTCTCCGCTGTGAGGGTGGCGCGGCTTTGGCACAGGTTGCCCAGGGAAGCTGCGGCTGCCCCATCCCTGGGAGTGTCCAAGGCCAGGCTGGACGGGGGAGCACCCTGGGGCAGGGATGGGGCGGGATCAAGCCCCGCCTACCGCAGTGGCCCCGCCCCCCGCGGCAGGCCCCGCCCTCAGGCCCCGCCCCTTCCCGCGCGAGGGGCGGCTCAGCCGGGCCGGGGCCGGGTCCGCAGCCATGGCGCTGGTCACCCTGCAGCGCTCGCCCACCCCCAGCGCTGCCTCCTCCGCCAGCACCAGCGAGGTGAGGGGACGGGACGGGGACGGGGTGGGCAGGGAAGGAGGGAGTGGGCCCTGCCGGCGGTGGCGGGGGATGGGGAGCGGGGAGGGGCGGGGTGAGGCCCCGCGCAGGGACAGGCCCCTCACGGCACCCCCCCCACCCCTACCCCGGCACCTCATGGCCCAAAGCTCCTGGTTCCGTCCCCTCACAGACCCGGGTCCCTCATGGCCTCCCCCAGGCGCCCTCGCAGACTCGGGTCCCTCCTGGTCCCGGCCTCGCGGCTCTGCCCCTTCACAGCCCCTGGTTCTGTTCCCCTCATAGGCTCAGGCCTCTCACAGCCACCCCATGTTCCCCAGGCCCTGGCTCCGTCCTCAAAGGTCCAGTTCCCAAGTCCCTCATGGCCCAGTCCCACCACCCTGGCCCCTCACACCTCTCCAGCCCCTGGTTCCATCCCCCCCTGGCCCCCCATAGCCATTCATCCCCTGCCTTTCTTCCCTCGCAGTCCTCCTGGCTTGACTCCCCATGGTCCCCTGGCCTCTGCTTGCCCTCCACAGCCCCCACAGCCCTCCCATATTCCCCATTCCCTTCACAGGGAGCCCCTGGTCCCTCCTGGCCCCCAGCCCTGCAGCCTCCTGGCCCATCATGGCCACTTGCCCTGTCTTCATCCCCTTGCAGTCCCCATGGCCTGGCTTCCCACAGCCCCTTCCCCAGCTCAGCTCTTCTCAGTGCCTTGCTCCATCCCCCTGATGGCCCCCAGCCCTATGATCCTCTGGCCCCCCATAGCCACTTATTCCCTGTCTTCATCCTCTCCCAGCCCTGACCCTTTCAGCCCCCTTACAGCCCCCTGACCCTCCTGGCCCCAGCTGAGGCCCTCACAATTTCCCCCAGCTCCTGCCTTCATCCCCTCGCAGCCCCCACCTCTCTGTGCCCCAGCTCAGCCCCTCACAGCCCCCCAGCCATCCCAGCCCCTTCCCTCTCAGCCCCCAGTGCTGCCCAGCCCCAGCCCTGTGGTGCTGCCAGGCTGAGCCAGGCCTGGGTCTGTCCCACCGTCCCCCTCACCACACACAGCCCCTGTTCCCCGTGTCTCCCACTCCAGCCCTCACCCAGCATTTGCTGGTGCTCCCTAACCCCTGGGCCAGCCTGTTTGGCCCCTCTCTTGCCAGGTAGATCCCTGGGCAGTGTGCTGGGCCTGTCTCCATGGAGCAGCTGTGCTTGCTGACCCCAGGCCTCCTCCCTCCTTGACATCCCAGAGCTGCCACCACCTCCTCCCCAGGGATGCTGTGCTTTCCTCCTCTGTCCCTGTGCTGCCATGGCACTGCCTTTCCCTGCTCCTGCTGCAGCTCCTGCCCCCCAGAGAGCTTAGCCCTTCCCTGAGGTGGCTGTGGGCTGTTCTCTGGGAGCAGCTTCTATCCTGCTCCACCCTGGGAGCAGCTCCTGTCCTGCTGCACCCCATACCTGTGTGACACCCCTGTTTGCTGCCACTCCTCGCTGTGGCATGGCCTGCACTGCGCTGCTGCTGCAGGGCCTGCACCTGACACTTACCCTGGTGCCCCAAGTGGTGCCATGTCCTCTGCATCCCTGTCCTGCCTGGCACCCTGCATGTCCCAGCTCTGCTGCACACCCCCTCCACTCCTGTATCCAGAAATGCCCTCTCCTGCCTCTGCCTGGCTTCCCTCCCTGCAGCTCCCACATGCCACCCAAACACAGCTGCAACCTCCAGTTTATCTTCCTTCCATTTTTTTCCTCCTAATCCATCTCTTTTGTGACCCCCAAAGTTAGGCCTGGTGTTTCTCTGCAAACCCTTCCTGTGCACCCCTCTGCCCCGTACCTCTTCCTTTGGTGCTCGCTGCCCTTGGCTCTGCTCTGTCCCCACTCCTGCCAGGTAAACAATCCTATTTGTCACCTGTCAGGTCCCTGTGACTCCCCCGATTAGCTGGTCCGAGGGGGGAGCGGGAGGGGGGCAGTGCCTCAAGGCTCCCGGGTTCTCCCTCGCCCCGGGGGCTGTGGGGGGTCCTTGGCTGCAGGATCCGGTTTGGACCACACTGTGTTCATTGAGAAACTTGGAGACAGGACGTGTGCTTTCCCAAGGAGTTCTCAGAAGGAATTTTGTTGGGTTCTGGTTTAGACAGAGCCTTAAACAAGGCCTACTGACCACCCGATCTGTGGAGAGGAAAATGAGCTGTAACCCTGTTGCAGGCAGTGGAATTAGACTGGATTTAACTGCTGCAGGTGGGAGAAGAGTTGGAGCAGACCTTGCCATGTACATCTGCATTGGGCATTGCTGTAGGAGCTGGTGGTGGTGATTGTTTTTTCCATACAATTCTCCCTTTTCCTCCCAAAAATGCTGCCCCAAACTTGCCTCCAGGTGTTGTCCATGGCAGGGCTTTTCTGCCTATTGTACCCACAGTTCAGGTGTGCTGTGGTAGCTTGCAGAGGAAGGCACCCACTCCTGTAGGAATGGTCCCTTTTGGCATGAAATACCATCAAACCATAAATTAGCTTTTTCCAGATTCAGCGTGTTGTTTTTACAAAGTTAATTTCAGAGAAAAATCCCATCCAGAGGTGCCAGAGTGCTCCCTGATCATTTAGGATCTTTCTTGCATGGGAAACCAGGTCTCCTTGGGACTTTTAGCCTACTCAATAATTACTAGAAGGTATTTTTAATGGAAAATGATGACCATACATCTTTGCTAATTGTGACTGTGCTGCTGGGCCTCTCCTAACTCATGAGCCCCAAGGAATTTATAAAATGGATGCTGCTGCCTGCACAAGGTTTGCTGCTGTGTTAACATATTGAGCCATAAATTCTTAGGAGAGGGGGAGTTCATACACACTTGGGAACTTGCACGTGCTGGTGCATCTCCCCTCCACACACCTGCCATTCCCTGCCACGTCCTTCAGCCTGGCCCAGTCCCCAGGGAGGATGTGGATGTGTCTGGTAGGGGTCTGCTCCTGGTGTCTGTGCCGTGGTGGGATCAGCTGTGGGTTCACAGCATCACTGTGGTAGATAGTGTACCCCCAAACCTGCCTCTCAGAGGGATGCTCTGGGCAGGAGGGCTCAGCGTGGCAGCCTTGCTGCTTCTTTGGTTTGGTTTTACTGCAGCTTTTTAATAGGAGATACAGGGAAATTTGACTTTGAGAGCAGCTCAGCTCGTGCAGGAGAGGAGCCCACAGCAGCTCCAGGCCCGGCCCTGCTGCCGAGCCCCAGCTGACAATATCCAAGACTTCAGTCACGTTTGTTTAAAAAAGGGAAAAAGAGTTTTTCTCCCCCTTGTTGCTACGTGACAGACCCAAACAAACAGGAGGGTGGCCCTGCAAAGGCCACAAACCTGCCAGACCTTCCCAGGGCTGGGGGATCTGCCGGTGGGAGCACTGGGACTCAGGGTTCTCCGGGGCTCTGCCTGCAGAGCCCAGCTCTGTGCTGCCACTGCTCACTGTAAACAGACTAAAAATAGCCCTGGTATGCTCCTCACCCTCTGCTGGGTCAGTTGGGATGGGCCTTGTGCATCTCCCTTCCTCCAAATGGCCATATTTCCGATATCCGGCCTCTGCTGTTACATTTGGAGGGTTTTTTTCCCTCTGGCTTTACTTGGTTCTCACAGATTCTCAGCAGAGCAGCTCCTGTGCACTCCGGCCTCCCAAGTGCTAACCTGAGGAGTGGGGAGCAATCCAGGTCCTCCACACACACGGAACCTCAAGCCTGAACATTTTAAATGGAACCATTTGCTTATTTTTGATTTGTACAAAAGCACCTGGAAACAAATAACCCTTATGGTGACCCTTATTTGATGTGGGTTCTGAGCAATGTTGTAGTAAATACCAGGATGTTCCCTGAGTGTCAGCACTGATTCCTTCAAGGCTTGTGTCCTTCCAGCTTTGTCAGGGTCTGGTGTGTTGTGAGTGTGAAGGTTTTCCTGTTGCAGGACCATCTGTAAAATCCCTGCTTTGCTTTTTGGGCCCAAACCACCTCCCCAGCATAGCCCTGCCCTCCAAGGGATTGCCCCTACCCCTTTCTCTGTCTACTCACACTGGACCAAAGGAGGAGAATTATCTTTGAGCCTGCTTTTTGGTGTTTGTTTTTTTTTTTTTTTTGTCAGCTCTGGATGCAATTAGCCCCAGTTCTGTTTTCCTTTAGTAAGGAATTTTGTCCAGAAGCTAATAGGGAAGTTGAAGGGGTGGCTGGAAAGCAGGGCTGTGTGAAAATGCTTGTTTCTGGAAGCAGGCTGGAGCCACACTTCTGCTTTGGGGGGTAGTAAATAAAGTGTGAGGGCCACTAATGTCTCCAGAGCAGCCGAATTTGCCTCCAGGGGGACTTGCCTGGTGAAAAAGTACCCGTTTTAATCCATACCTGCCACCAGAGCAGTGTCAGGAAGGCAGCAGACTGTGTAGGACTTGCCGATGGCTGGGCAGCAAGGTGGGCATTGTCCTGGCCGGTGTCCAGGTGGAGGTGGCCTTGCTGTGCTGCCGCTGTGAGCAGCGGTTGGGGTTGGTGGTGCCAGGCTGGGGTTCAGGTGCTGGAGCTGGGACAGCCCCAGCGGGGCACTTTGGGCTGTGTCCTTGCGCTGTCCCCGCGCCCCCAAATCCCGGCGCTCCGTGTGCCCAGCCCGCGGTTCCCAGCGCGGCCCTCACGTGTGTGCGCGGTGGCCGCGATGTGTGCGCTCCGTGACCATCGTCAAACCGATCTGTGCTCCAGGCCCAGCTTGCAGGATTAGGACCTAATAGCTTTAAGATCCCCGTGAGCCCCTTTGTCACCCGGCGCCGGTGCTGATGGCATGACTAGGGAGTCTCATTTATCCCTAGCACCGGGAAGAAAAACCCCGCAGCCGCCCGCACCCTGTTGTTGCAGGGATGGGTTTAAAAAGCGCGGGGGTTTTATTTGTAGTTGTAATGTGGAAACAACCAATATGTAACTTTCTCTGTGTCCTTCTTTTCTCCCCTCAGCTGGAGGTTGGCAGCGATGAAGAGCGTAAATTGAATGTGAGGTAAGCGGAGCTTTTGGGCTCTAAACATTGTTTCCAGTGGTGTTAATTGTCTACATGTATCCAAGTCCTGATCCCGCAGAGATCCCCGACCTCGAGCCTCTACCTTGACTGCAGGGAATGGCATGGTCTGCAGAGAGCAGAGCACTGGGGATTCTCAAGCCCTTATCAGTTTTGAGATGAGCATTTACAGAGCTGACAGCATAAAAGAGGGTTTGTGATCCTTTTTTTCCTGGTGGGAGGACACTGGAAAATTGCTCGTCAGCTCCGGCCAGGCACTTAACTGTTATCGCAGCATCTCTGGCTCTGCTGCTGCTCCCTGAGGCTCTGGGTTGGGGAGGGGAGAGCTCAGATCATTCCTGGGCATTAACCGTTGGGAATTGGACTCCTTGGGGTTGTGTAGAGCCACTTTCCTCCTGTGAGGGGAGAAAAGGGCTGAGAGATCCTACAGGAGAAGAGAAAGGCTCCTCACCCTCGTTGTGCAGATCCGAAGGGGTGACACAAAGCTCTTGTGGTGGGGCCCTGGCTAATGGGGCTCTGTGGGGCTTTCACTCTAAGCCCAGCTCTTGAAGGCAGCTCTTACCTTCTAACCTGTAAACCACAGCCTGGAAGAGAAGTGTAAAAGTAGACAGCGGTTCAGTTCTCTCCTCATTGCCACTCCTTCCTGCTTTAGTTATCCTGGTTTCAGAAAAAAGCAAAGCCACTCGTGCTGCTGCTTAAACTGTCTTTGCCCTGCAAGTGAAGTCAGAGGGCAGAAAAGCAGAGTGTCTCCTTGGCAGAGCAGAAAAGTCAGACTTCTTTGCCTCTGTGTTCCGGGGTGATTTCTCACGGCTGCAGCCCACTTGGGAAGCCTGGAATTCCATGGTTGTCCCGTCTGCACACACATGGGTTGCAGACAGAAGTGCTGTGTGTCTGTCTCTGTGTGCTCTCCTGTGCATTCCAGGTATTTCATGGCTGTCTAATGCCATTTGAGAGCTGATTTTGTAGGGAATGGATTTTGTATCGGTTAAAGCAAAATTCAGGATTCCTGGTTTTTCTCCTTGCGCAATGCAGGGCTCCAGCAGGAATCTGCTGAAGGCACAAACAGCCACATAGACTTAATTCTTTTAATTCTTTTGCTTCTTCCCTTGTTGCATTAAACAGTGACTTGTAACCAAGCAGGATGACAGCCTCTTTTTGGGGATATCCAGTTCTGTGCTGAAAGAGGAAATGCAGCTTCATCCTCTTCATTACAAATGTTTTCAGTGCCCAGATAAATCCTTGGATTTGTGGCCACCTTTGGCCTGTCTGGCTTCTTTGCAGGGTAGGTACAAGTACCCACCACTGACCAGTCATGGGGAATGTAGATGTACTTAGACCAGGCTTAAAGGCTGATCCCTTTCTACTGGCTGCTGAAAAATGCTGCAGCATTGACGTTGGACACCGAGATCCCATGAGCTTCCTCTGTCCTTCAGTCTCCTGGGGCTGCTCTTCCGTATACGATTGTCAGGATAAGAATCTGGTAATTAAATAGCCAGACAGACCTCGGGAATCACATGGCTCTGGTGCAGAGCCCTTGCTGTCCTCAGGGGGAAACACTGCCAGGGGCTGAAGAAAATGGGTGGACACAATGTAGATGATAAATTAAGCTCCTCATAGTTTGGTGGGTCGATCCTGTCCCCTTCCCACCGGCAGCTGCTCTGAATCAATGCACGGAGACTCTGCCCCGTGCCCATGGGGTGGCAGAATTGTTCAACTTCATTGTTCTGCTGCTCTGGAAAAAAAAAGCCTGCAGGAACGGGCTGTGATGGTGTTTGTGAATCTTTAAATCCTGCTCTAGCCTTGCTGCAGACAGAGGTGACAGCTGGGCTTTGTCACATGTGCCCTGAGCACAGGGATCGGAAGCTCCTGGCTCTGCAGACCTCGGAGATCCTTAGGGTTAGGAAAAGGAAGGATTGTTGGAAACATGTCCCCATCATGCTGCCAGCTCAAGCTGAGTCTCACCGATACAGGGTGGCAGTGCTGTTACACAGTTATGACACAATTTGCTCATCTGCCTGGTGAACAAGGTATTTTCATGCATTCCTAAAAATTCCAGGATTTTTATTCAAGATTGCATGGTTGGATAAGCCAGCTGATTGTTCTCTTGGTGAAACGGGGCTGTATCGTGAGTTTGTACCCAGCCACCTCTTGCTGCTCCTTGCCCATCCTTCCTTATGGTTTCTGTCATTCCAAAATGCTTTTCTTCCTATTTTCTCCCTGGAACAGCTTCTACCCTAACACAGGCAGAGGGGACATGTTCCAGGTTCAGCTTTGCTTTCAAATGTATTGCTACTATCTGCGTTTTCTTAGAATTAAGTTGCATTTAAGTCTTCTTTTTCTCCATTTCCAAAGATTTTTGTGGAAGCTTCTACCAGGTACCATTCACGCTCTTCCCAGCAGACAACCAGGAGTCTGGATTGCTACCCAGGGTTAAAGATTCTCAGCAGAAGAAAACGTAAGAGCCCAGAGTGAGGTCTAAGAGCCCCATCGGGCTTGGTGCAGATCTGTGGCTGCTCAACCTCCCTGCCGGGATGCCCATCAGTGGGATCCTTTTTTTCCCCCAATGGTGCAGCACACCCACAGCTCACCTGGATCTTAATACAACTGCAGGCAGGATTAGGCCAAACCCATGGGAGGATCTGTTAACCTATAGAGAGTTAAGCCCAGCCTTAAGTTCTCCAAGATGAGGGTGGGCCGAGTTCCACGTGAGCCTCGTGTGCGCAGTGCCCACGGCCTTACGGCAGCACCACATCCTGCTCCTCTGGCTCTGAGCAACCCCAGAGGAGGTGGTGTGGAGCACAGGGGAGGCAGAGCAGAGCTGAGCTCTTTGCTGGCAGGGGAGGATGTGCAGTTTTTCCTACACTGCTTTTTGGTGCAGCCCCAGTGGATTCTCACCCTTGGCCAGGGGTTGGCTCTGTCGCAGCGACTCAGAGGAGATGTTGCACAAACCCAGTCAGTTGTGAGTGTTGGCTGGTTCTCAGATGTGGTTGGCAAACACAGCGAGATAATCACTGGTTTTAATTACAAACGTAAATAAGTTTGTTTAGCCGGTCGTTCTGTAATCTTTGCCATTGTTGGCTTTACAGTCACAGCCTGAATGTGGGGCCTGGTCAGTGTTTTTGGGCACCTTCTGCAGGAAGATAGAGGTTGAACTGCTGCAGAAGGGCCTGGAAGTTGGTTATCTCCAGCCTCTGATCAAGCCTGAAGATGGTTATGGAAAAAAATGTTCTTGTTTGGCACCACTAAACCAAATTTTAGGAGTTGGCAAGAGCAGCTGTGGGAGGTTTCAGGATTGGGCTTATGTACATTTGCAGATCAGCAATCAACAGGAGGAGTCATTGCTGCAGACAAAGTCTTTGCAGAGCATCATCAAGTTTGAATTGGATATTAGGGAAAATTCCTTCATGGAAAGGGTTGTCCAGCCCTGGCACAGGCTGCCCAGGGCAGTGGTGGAGTCGCTACCTCTGGAAGGATTTAAAAGCTGCATGGATGTGGCACTTGGGGACATGGGTTAGTGGTGGCCTTGGTAGTGCTGGGAGAAGAGTAGAGCTTGATCTTAAAGGTCTTTTCCAACCTAAATGATTCCATGATCATCCCTCTGGCACACACCAGAGGATGCCATTATATTATAGTGTATATCATATATGTATATTATATGTATATATATGTTTAGTTCTGTTTTACATACATGATATTGTAATGCAGGAAAAATTATTTATTTACACCTTGATCCTTAACCTTTTTATGGATTTAGGAGGATGTTTTACTGGAGGCAGCACTGAGTGAAGGGCTTGTCCTCACAGCATGGGGTGGCCGTGGCCGTGTGTCGGGCAGGCTCTCGGGGCTGGGGGAGCACTGGGACAGCTGTGTGAGGGTTTATTTGTGGGGACAGCAGCTTGTGACACCCTTGACAAGTCCAGTCACAGACTGGTTGTGTCCCAGTGAGCTGGTGGAGATCTCGGGGCAGAAGTTGCTGACTTCATGAACTGTTCAAAACAGGACGCTGAATCACATCCTGGCCCGGCGGCCGCATCCTGCCTTAGCGTGCTCCCTACAATGGGAGCAAATCCACAGGCTCCTGACCCTCGGGAGCTCTCTGGCCCGGGGGTGTGGCCTGGGAGCCAACTGAGGAGTAATTAGGCCTTGCCATTTTGCGGTGGGGGCGTGGGGACAAACACTGCAGAAGGAGGAAACTGCGCTGAGTTAAGATCGGGCCTTTCCAGGAAACTGTTGCTGACTTGCAGTTGAGCAACACGAGGAGTTTACTTGGACGTAGGTAGAGGAACAGCAGGAGAGCTGCCAGTTTGAAGATGTGATGATCAGACCCTTTTGGAATTGTATCTAAATCTTTTTTTTTTTCCTTTTTTTGTTCCATGGAACATCAGCAGTTTGGCAGAACCCAAACCAACTGGCCCTGTTATCAGAGGTGCTGGCTGTGCACTGAACGTTTGTTTCTGTAAAAGGCCGGTTTGGTCACTGTTTATTTAGGTGTTAGAGCTGGGTCAGAACAATATTTTGGTTTCAAATGCCTCGATTTTAAATATCTTAATCTTTGATAATCGTCTGCCAAGATCTGTGAGTCAGGGATTTCTCATACAAATCAGAGCTGTGGTCTGCCTGGCAAGTGGTGCTAAGATGTTTTTGGACAATGTGCAATGGATAGAACACCTTCCTAGGCCTGGCTATACTTCTAATGAAAAGTGTTGAGTTTATTTCCCAAGCGTGCTGAGTTTATTTCCCAAACATTTACACATCCCTTTGCAGCATTTAAATCCCTGATGCAGAATTGCTTTGCCACTCCACAAATCAAGAAGCAAAGTAAGCCAAAAATAAGCCCAGATTCAAGTGGATTAGGGTGCACACTGCATCCATTAATTGTTCAGGTTTATCTGGGATCAGGACTCTCCTCTGCAGAACTTCCCTCTCTGAAAATTTTAGCTTCCTGAAGGAATCCTGCTGCAAGAACTGCTGGTGAAGGCAGCTGGGCAGGAAACCTCTGGGGCTTCACATCACAGACCAAGTCAGCCAGAAATGCAGGGAACGGGACAAAATGTGCCTTTCGGATTTCCCAGGAAGCTGCCAGGTTCCTTGTTTGCCCTGACTGCCATCCAAATGGTCACATCCAACGCTCATATCCCAGTGGAGAGCGCTGCCCATGGCTGGGCATCTCCCTCCCAGCCCTGCAAAACCTTTTGGATTCCAGCTGTCTGCTTCCCTCTGCATTCTCCTTGTAAAGGATGGGTTTGGAGTGGATGGAAGGGTGATCCTGAGGTCTTTACCAAAACGTTTTTGCCATGAGCTTTGCCCCTGCCTGGCAGTGTCCTGCTTTTTGGGGTGCTGGCTGCGTTCCCCCAGGGAGCTGGGAAGGCAGGCTGTGGTCTAGTTAAACCCTCGGGGAGGTGTCAGGGTTGAGTCAGAACTTTTCTCGCTCTGCTTTTACCCCGCATGATCCCTCTGGATTTAGTTTATTTTATTTTTCCGTGTTACCAGTGTGTCAAGTACTCCCTGCTCTGGGCTGCCTTTTTTGGAGTCCTCCTGAAGCCCGGCAGCTGAGCTGTTTTTTGGGTTGCTGTGGCACCAGGGCTCTCAGCCGTGTTTCTGATGCTGTTGTCTGTGTCCTGACTGCCCTTTGCTCACACCACCTGGAAGCTGCTCTCTTAATCCTTCAAACTGTTATTCACCTTCCTTTTCTTTCCCAGTGGTGCCGCTGGAGAGTTTCCACTTGTTTCCCTGGGCTGTCTCCGGGAGACACTGTTGAGTGGGTGCAGTGTTGTTGCTGATGCTGGAATGTCTGTATGTGCCTCTTGCTTCTTCCTCTATGCCAGCTGCTGCCTTGCATAGCCTTATCCTTTGAATCCATGTGTCCAGGCAAGCAGGAGGTGCTCCATGGAGCTGTGTGGAGCAGCACTGCTCAACCCCCACTGCGGGGTGGGTGGCTCTGGGCTGGCACAGCAGGGTGGGGACAGTCCTAGGTGAACTCCAGGGACACAGGGGCTGGGTGGCTCCATAGGGTTAATACTCCTGAGAGGGAGAGGAGGGTTTCTTCCCAACAGCTCATGCAGGGAAAGGATCTGGCCTGGCCTCCCAAGACAGTGGCTGTCACAAAACTGCCGTCGTGTTTCAGTGGGAATGTCAGAAATGCTCCGCGGAGTTCCAAGCCCATCACGTCGCTGAGTTGATGCCGGGATCAGCCTCGTGCCTTTTTGAACTCTGCGATTAATGGGATGAGCAGAAAGGATTTCTTTTTCCTTGTGAAACAATCTCTTATTTTATTTGGCTTTTCCCCATCCAAGCACTAGGGATTCCTAGAATTTTCTCATTCCTGGCCGTTTGGGAGCAGCTCTGATAACTCACTCTGCGCAAGTCAGCTGGAGTGGGGGATGATCCTGCTGATTTGTTTGCTTCCCTCTTCCTGCCCTGTCTCTTGGAGGTTTATCCCAGCTGTTCCAGTGTTGCCTGCAGGCACAGCCTGGGCTGTGGGGTACTTCCAGCGTGGGGCACACACGGCTGAGCCAGTTTGGCTCCGTACAGAGCCATGCCGGTGACTGCTCCACCCTGATGCATCCCAGGAGTGGCTGGTGGCACATCAGCAGCAGTCTGTTTGTGTTGGGAAATTGGCTTCTGTGGGCTTCATGATTGATTTCATTTTTCCCTTTTCCCCCTCTGTGCCAGAGGAGTGTTTGTGTGTGTATGGCCTGCAGTGTCTCTGGCCCCTCTCGCATTCCTGTGCTGGGATGTGGCCCACGCCTCTGAGCCAACAATGTGTGCTCAGACCCCCCTTTGGTCGCTGCACTGCTGAGAGCAGCAAAACCTGATGGGTTTTCCTGCCTGCCCAACCATCTCCTTCCTTGAAAATCAATGGAAAGATGTTTGTCCCTGTAGGGAGCCATTGCAAGGCCCCCCTTCAGCTGGGGCTGCTGCCTGGCTCCCTTGCAGGCAACTGATTCCCGTGATATGATGTCCAAGGAAGGGGAAATGCTCTCCTTGTGAATGTCAGGCCTGCAGCTCACATTTTGAGTTTCTTCTGGGGATGATTTGTCTTCAGCTCAGGAAAACTGGGAATGATGACTTAGGGGATGGAAGGAGATTTCAGAAGACAAACATTTCCTAAAGTTGCACCTCAATCCCAGTGATCCCAGCAGCTCTCACCCACCTTCCAAGGTGTGTTGGGCACCCAGAGTCCTGACCCCAGGTGAGTTTGTCAGCATATCACAAATTCTACACATGTGCAGTAAGACTGTTCTAAAACATCACTGCACATGTTGGAACTGGGCTTTCCAGTTGCTGCTCATCCCTGCTGGCAGCCAGCTCCGTGTCAGGTTGAGCAGGGATGGTTGTGGAGTCCATCTGTTGTCATTTAACTTTTCTGTGGCTCTGGGCTCTGTATGTCTGGTGTGACAGGGAGCAAAGGCCACTTGGACACACAAAATCCTTCTTTTACAGTGGGAAAAGGGACTCTCTGGAGCCTCCAGGGCTGTTGTGGGGTGTGCAGGACTGAGTAGCTTTGAAGTGCCTTTTCCCTGGCGCTGTTTGTGTTGCTCAGGCCCCTTCCAAAGGCCCCTCTCTGGTCAGGAAGTGTTATCTGATGTGCCTCTCTCCAGCCAAAGCCAGCAGCCCGGCTGCTTCCACTGTCAGCTTGCCTTGGGAAGCGGGAGCTGAGCAGCTGCTCCCGACTCTTCCGGCTATTCCTCTCCCTGTATCTTCCTTTCTGTTTGATGTGCTCCCAGCTTGGTTTGTGTGACTGTTTCGGTGTGGCTGTGGGATGATCCCAGCAGGAGTGCCCTGCCTAAAATCCACCTCTGGAGCACTGAGAGGTCTGGCCGGGTTGGAAGCATCTAAGGGGGCTTGGCCCCTCACCAGGGCTGTGTTTTGTGTCCTTGCTTGGTTTCCTTGAGGTGGCCAGGCTTGTTCCAGACTGAGCAGCAAATGGGAGAAGAAAAGGGGGAAAAATCAGTTCTTTTCCTCCTTATCAACAGGGCTGGGGAAAAGGGAAGTGTGTTTCATTCTGTGGCTTTCAGGAAGCCTGCTTTTTCCCTCACCTTATCAGTTTGGAAGTGTTTTGAGTAGAAGATGCCATAAAACCCAAGAAACCAGGAGGCATTACTGTGTTTGCCTTTGTAAAATCCTGACCAATTCTGGGAGAAGTGAATATTCCTTTTTTCGCAGGGGTTTGTTTGGGTTTTTTCCCTTAAACATAGACCTGGTTGCAGAAGGGCAGCAGGAGGCTGCTGACTCACCTCAGGCTTGGCTGGGGCTTCCCAGGAAAAGTGGTTCTCTCTCTCTCTCCTGACTTCTGGGGGTGGATATTTATTTTGAGATGTTCTGTAGCAATAAGGGTGTTTCCTTCTGTCCTGATCATCATGGCTTATGAGAGATTCCCAGTTAAAACATGGAACTCCCAGCACCCGAGGCATGGCAGGATTCTTCCTGGGACATGCTGGAGCCACGATGGCAAAGCAAGCTGTCCTTTCCCAAAATCCAGTATTTTTAACAGATTTCTCACTCCTGGAGCCAGGGGGTGGTTTGTACCGCCGGGAAGGCGCTGCCTATTGTGTTCTTCAGCAACTTGAGTTGTGATTGATGTGTGTTGCAGCCACGCTTCTCTGGAGCTTTCCCAAAGGGAAAGAAATATTTCCTTTTCAAGTTGAGCAGCACGGAGCCGCCGGATGGAGCAAGAGCTGCTGGAGCCGGCACTGTGGCCATGAGCACCCTCTCCTTGCCAGTCCCTGGGTGCAGAAGGGGCTGTAGCTGTCTGTACCCTCCTCCTGGCATTTCCCAGCTGCTGGAAGTGTAGGGTTTTACCTCCCTTGGGGAGATAATTCCATGTGTCCGGTGAGCTGAGCTTAGGAAATGGAAGGAAGACTGATCTGCAGCTGTACTGGAGCTCCAGGGTCCTGGAGGTGCGCAAAACTTGTGGGCTCAGCATTTATTTGAGAGCCTGAAGTGAGTCCTTGTAGAGTAGCTGTGCTGGTCAGGATTCCTGGCAGGGCATCCAGGGAATGGGTGGTTTCTGTGGTGTGTGCCAGTCAAACTGGGTGAGAACCGAATGAAAACTGAACAGAGAGCTGGTTCTCCCCCTGGTCAGGCTGGTGGGACCAGCGTGGCATTCCGGTTTGTGCCTGGAGAATTAGGGTCTGTAAGGATAAATCTTCAGGGAATTTGGTGCTAGCCAGCCCCCAACACACAAACACCAGGCACCTGAGAGAATTCCTTGTTCAGCAGGAGCTCAGGAACTCAGGAGTCACTCTGAAAGTCCAACGTGGGAGTTGTACAGTGAGGAAAGGACCATTTTAATTTGCTGTATCTGTGTTACAGTGGTGGCTTGCAGTGCTTTAATCATAAAGGAATGAACAGGCACCAGCTGATACGAGGCTTTTCCTCCAGTCCTGTCCCAGGGAATATGGACTTCCCACAGCGAGGGGCTGTGTGGGTGCTGGAAGGAGCCGCGTTGCCTCCGGAGCACGAGGGGGGAAGCAAACAAACAAACAAGTCTGGAGGAGGGAAATGATTAGACGAGCCTCAGCTGGTTGTTTCCCCTCTTGAATGGCCCTCTTTCATCAGGATGTGTTGGGACAAGTGCTTTTTCAAGGCAGGATATCAGTGGAAGACACAGTGTTCTCTAAAAGCCATCCAGTTCCCGGGGAGCATCACCAGCCGCGATCTCTCTGCTCCGCACACAATATACGGTCGACCTTTTCTTTGCCTTCTTTTCTTTTATGGGTTTAGAAGCAGAAGGATGTGAGTTTTACAGCTAGTTATGAATCTTTTCGAGTTTCCTGGCTTCTGCCTGACGCTGGGGCCAGCACGATGCTGCTGCTGTGCAAAGAAAACCAGCCCAAATTTGTATGTATGAGCCACTGGTTTGTGCTGCTTTGGGGCATCTGGCACCGCCGCCGAGGGACAGAGCTGGGGCTGGGCTTTAATGGCAGGATTTGGCTGTTCTTTAGGAGGTTGGTTTTTTGTTTTTTTCAAAAGGCCAGAGTTTTAGTTGTTTACTGGATCTGCAGGATTTAAAAGGGGGTTGGAATATTGTACCTTGCCTTTCTCACTCAGCTGTGTTTGGAGCGGTTGTGTGAAGGGACTGAGAGCAGAGTGTTCCCAGAGCGGAGATAAGGGGCGTGTGGGTAATGTTGTTGTTACAATGTGGTGTAAACTATGAGTTTGTGCTCAGAGGTGTTTGGGTGTGTTACCTGTGTCCGGCACTGTGGAAATGGGAGCTTGAGTGGAGATTGGGAATGCTACCGGAGGGGTGTGTGGGGAACAAGGATTTAAACTGAAACAGAAATCCTGCTCTCAGCAGGCTCTGGGCTTTGCTTCCCAGTTCACTTCCAGGCAGAGGAATCCACAGGGAAAAAAGCTTTGCAAATTGGGTTGTCCTTTTTCTGCTCCAGCAGCACAGCTTTCCCTTTTCCCACTACTGGGAATACTCTGCTTTATTGTAACCGATTTCCTGATGCAGGAGAGGAGAGCGTCAGGTGAGATGAACCATCAGAGCAGGAGTTTCTGAGATCTTTGGGAAGGAGCTCTGCCTTTTCCAAGGTTTTTCCTACTGGAAAAATCCTAGGCATTACTTTATTAGGGATAAAAAAATATCCTTTTTCATTTTCCCAAATTCTCATGATGGGAATGCCATGAATTAACTCCTTGTGCATTATCTCACCATTCCCTTCCTCTTGCTGGAGTGTGTGTGCAGCTGAATATTCCATACATTGTGTTGGGGTCACTGCTTTTGTGTCACTTCT
This sequence comes from Lophotriccus pileatus, assembly GCA_035583135.1. Taxonomy (NCBI): domain Eukaryota; kingdom Metazoa; phylum Chordata; class Aves; order Passeriformes; family Tyrannidae; genus Lophotriccus; species Lophotriccus pileatus. The sequence goes on from JAWWES010000037.1 coordinate 9,534,252, forward strand.
GGCCTTTTTTAACGCTTTCCTGTGAGCTCTGGGGTGAGAAGGAAACAAGGCTCTTCCTGGCTGGCTCCTGGAATGAGCCACATTCCCACTGGGAGCAGGAGCCAGGCCGAGCAGAACAGCAAAACCCCAAGGGCTCCTGTCCAGACACAGCTGGGGAAGTGAGGGGTGAGTGCTGGGATCCTGCAGGAATGGGAATGGAGAAAAGCCTGTTGGAATTACAGTGCAGTTCTCCTGCTCCATTTTACTGATCTTGTGGAGCCTGGAATTTAGGTGGAAATTTTTAATTCACTTTTTAAAAGTTCAAATTTAAACCTGGTCCAGATTTTCTCTGGGGGTTCTGCACCTTGAAATTCAGTTGGAAAAGGAGGAAGCTTTGCCTGGGAACCTGGGCTGTGTTCCTAGAGATGGGAAAATCTGAAAAGACAAGAAATTCATGTCTGTCCTCTCAAAAACACTGAGGGAGAACTGAGCATTAGGCCTCACTCCTGCCCAAGGCAAAGACCTTGGATAAAGTATGGAATAGATGAGTGCTGGGAGCAGTAACTCCAGAGGGATCATTTGCTGCAGCAGAAGTAACTCCTGTGCAGCACAACCTCATAATGGAGCATTTCTGTTTGGTAGCTGCAGTAATTAATGAGGAGCTGTGGTTGGGAGCATGGGGTGGCAGAAAATGGGGCTTTGTAAGAAGAAATGGTTCTTGTGCTGTTTGGGAGTGGAGGAAATGCAGCGTAAGCAGTTCCTGTGGCAGCTCAAAGGTTCCTGAGGAGGTGGGATTTTCAGCCATGTGGGAATTGCAGCTTCACTGCTCACGGCCAGATCTGTTTCTGAACCGTTCCCCACATGCTTGTGTGGGTCAGGGCACTGTGGAATTGGGCTGTGCTGGTGCCTGCTCTCCCCACCAGTGCTGTTCCACCTTCTCCTCTGATATGTTCCAGGCCCTGTGTGTCATTTGCCTCTGGGAATGCTGTGGTGTTTGCCCAGCCCCTGTCCTGCCTCCTCCCCAGATGCTCCAGGGAAAGCAAAACTTCTGCAATTGTGCTGGTTGTTTTCCCCAGAGGGTTCAGAGCCCTTTCCCTTCCCTTGTGATGTGCAGGTTCCATCTACCCTCCCTCCCTTCCTCTTCACACAGTTTTGTGTTCTTGTTTTTGCATTCCAGAGAAATCCCGAGAACTGAAATGAGCAGGAACTGATGGACTCCGAACCTGCTCCTCAGTCCTGTTGCAGGTCTGAGCCTGTACTGAGTCCTACCTTCTGCTCCTTTTAAGTTGCAGAATTCAATAATCAAGTGATAAAGTCATTTCCAGCCCATGACAGCTCAGGGAAAGGATCTCCTGCAGTGGCCAAGTAATAACACGGTGGTGGAAAATGACACATGAATAATCCATGAATAATCCTGGAGCCATGCGGTGCAAGTGGCAGGATCAACCTCTGGGAACAGCTTCTCATGGCAAAACCCTACTATATTTTAGTGGGGGAAGCCCTTCCTTCCCCAGCTGTGCACGTTCTGCTGCTGTTTCCTTTCAGTTCACTCCTGTGTCATTTGTTTTCCAGCCTCAGCGAGAGCTTTTTCATGGTGAAAGGAGCAGCCCTTTTCCTACAGCAAGGAAGCAGCTCCCAGGGCCAGAGAAGCCTCCAGCACCCTCACAAACATGCAGGTAGTGGGTTAAATCCCCTCTGGGGTATCTTTTTCCATCCCATCCACATGGATGGGTTGGTAACACACGTGGGTGGGTGGGTGGGTGGGTGACTCCCCACATTGTCCTGGTGGGCTTTGTACAACCTGCTGAGCAAACCCAGGCTGTAAAATGGGAACATGGGATTAATGAGTCTTGCTTTAAACTTTTATCACTGTATTGGCACTGTGACTGGAGTAGAAGCTTATTCTCGGCTCTCTTTGGGCAGGGAAGGGCTGTGTGGAATATCTATCCCTGTTTTCCCCAGCCACAGATGAAGAAATGTCACTGGTGCTTCAATGATTTGATCTTTGCCTTCCCTGTGGCCTGGGGGGAGGAAAAGTGGATGTGCTGATTCACAGGGCTCAGCACCTCTGGGTAGTTATGGATGTCCTGGTTCAGCACAACAGGGACATTTCTCCAAGTGCTCTCCCAGCCTCCAGTAATCCAAAGGTTAGGACTTCCTTTGAAACTCCCTGTTGCTGGTTTTGTTTGATGTTGCTGGTCAGGGTAAGGGATTTGGGCATCTGGATAGCTGCTCATATCCCCTTCCCTGGTTTCAGGAAAATCCCCTTTCCTGTTAACTCCCCACAATCTGGCCTGTGAGAATTTATCATGGCTTGAGAACAGGCTGTCCTTCCCCCAGTCCCTTCCAGTGTGCCAAATTGGTGGGAAGAAATGGTAGGGGAGGGGTATGGTGAGTGTACACCAGGACTGATAAGCAGATAAGGGGGTTCAGGGAAGTGGATTCTTCTTTCCCAGTGATTTCATACCTTCTGTCTTTGACAGTTTTTGAATTTGTGGTCGCTGGGCAGGAAGAAGTAAGATCTTGGGGGCACTTGGAGAGCAGGAGCATGTGGGAAAGGCACAGTGTGGTACTGTGTGGCTGCTGCTTAGTAAACACTCCAAGCACAAAGGGGGTGTTTGAATGCCAAGCTTGGCTTTGGGTTTCTTTAATTGTCAGCAATTCCATATGCCCAGCAAACATCCTACGGAAGGAATTTTATCTCTCATGGAAAATTATGAGAGCATGACTCAGTTATTAGATGGGAACTCGGTTTGTTTTCCCTGTAGATTCCTTCTTCCTTTGCTTTGCTTTCCCCAACCAAATGTACCCACCACTCTGGAGCTGAAGGGACTTGTTGCACGAGCAGAACTTTGAGAAGGAAGGGCTCCATCACCCAACCCAGGCCCCTGGTTGGGTTCTCACACAGGCAGAGAATGCTCATCCAGGAATCTCCCTGCTGTTGGTGTTCTCTGGGACAGCAAAGTTAATTGCCCTCCCTTAATTGGTATTTTTTGATTGAGAAATATCCAGTTTCTTTAAAGGTCAAGACTGCTGATTCTTAGTGCATCAAGAGCCTCTTTTCTGATGATTCCTCTGCTTCCTCTGCAGGTGATTTGCCCCAGCACCTCCAGGTGATGATCAACCTCCTTCGTTGTGAGGACAGGATCAAACTGGTAAGGACAGGTGCATTTTCCTGCTCTCCCTTCTGTTGGAAGTGTTTGAAATAGACCTGTAGAGGATCAGGAAAAGCATTGGCAGATCCTAGATTGCAGAGTTGCCTTAACTCTGTGCTGTTTTCCAGCCGTACCATGTTCTCCTGTGCATTCCTTTTGCCCTGGTCTTTACATCCAGGTAATGAGTTGGGTCAGGGAACTGCTCTGAAATGTGTTGTTTTGTTAGATTTACTTTTCAAAACATGAATACAGGAGGAGAGACAGGAGCTTGCTGATATTTGTGGACACTTCCAAGTCAGCCTTGAAAATGCATCACATGGGGCTGGGCTTTCTTTTAAAGAAATCTACAGATAAAAATCTGCTGCAAAAGTCGCAGTAGAGAAGTTGATGTCAGTTCTCGCTCCTGCACGGGCACATTTCAGTGAAGGCTTGTGAGTGGGACAGTCCTCTGATCCTGAATGTTCTCAGTTCAGTGTATGGCCAGTGTTTTTACACTTCCTGGTTGAAACTCTTTGGAACAAACCTTTGGGTTACGTTTTGTAGCATTCCCCCAAGCTGGAGCAGGTGATCTCAGCTGATCTTCTCCCCCTCCGATGCCAAGTCAAACGGGCAGCAAGCCTTGCTCTGTCCCATACTGCAGCTAAAGAAAGCTTTGGGGCGCAATCATACCTTAAAAACTGTGAGGCAGCAATGGGATATTAATTAGCCAGGAGGTAATTAGCAGGCCTGGTTCCCTGTTTGCAGGCTGTGCGTCTGGAGAGCGTGTGGACGGACCGGGTGCGGTACATGGTGGTTGTGTACAGCAGCGGGCGACAGGACACCGAGGAGAACATCCTGCTGGGGGTGGATTTCTCCAGCAAGGAGAGGTATGGCAGCCTCGGGAATCAGGCAGGCTGGGCTCTCTGGAGAGCCTGTCCACCCCAACCTGCCCCTGAGCAGTTGGTTTATGTGTGTCTGCAAATCCGCGCAAGAGGAAGGACGTGTGTTGAGTTTCCTCACATTTTTATTCCAGAAAGCTTGCAGTCCCCTTGGAATGTATAGCACGCATGTAGAATCCAGCTGTAGGGATGTGGCAGCCACCTCAGGAGTGGGAGTTTGCTGCCTGCTCCCTGCAAATGCTCTTGCAGAAACATTTGCAAAGCTGGAACTTGCTCTCTCCACCGGACCCGAGTCTGTTGATGGGATGATGCAATGGAGCCGGTTTGGGGGAGTAGCTCAGTTGCCAAATAATGTCAAAAAACAATACTGCAAGAGTAGCTCCAAAACCAACAACCAACCATGTCAGTAACGAGCTGTTCCTTTTGTCTGACTGATAAGAGCACACAGAACTTGGCAAAGCAAGGGAAATATTTTGTTATCACGGCCCTTCTAAGATTATCCCAGTCCTGGGTGAGTAAACCAAGGCAGAAAAGCTCTTGGCTGGGGGAGATGGGGCTGGTTTCTGGAGTCAGAAGTCAGAGCTGCCAGGCTGCTGTGTCTGTTCTCCCATGATTTAACAGGCTGCCCTGTCGTGCTGGTGCAGCCGGTGTGAGTTTTGTTTAATTTTGGAAAACCTTACTGGTGGTTTCCAGTGGAAAGGGGAAGCTTTGCACGGCAGAGAGACCTGTGGGGAAGCTCCTGACCGTGTCTTCCTCATAAGTTTGTTGTCATTGCTTTGATGCTGCCTCTTGTTCTGCTCTGGAATTCCTGTTGTTAGTGTTATGGAGGAAATTCCCATGTGGCATTCCCTTGGTGTGCCACAGCAGTGCAGGTTTGCACTGCCACCTCCAACCTGAAACAGCCTTGGAGTAATTTGCTGCTGGTGATTATTGATGTGAGACGAGAAGACAGATGGAAAAGTTGTGACAAACCCATCCCAACTGTAGGGACAGCTGCTATTTCAGTGAGTGGCTCCCCAACACCCAGAGTTTTTGTTGATTAAGGGTGCATAAAGAAGTCATTTGGCAGTAGTGACTTCATTGAGTGACTCCATGGCTCTGTCTCAGGCTGAAATGTCACTGCTGAGCTGTAAATGTTCTCCCTGCTGAGAACTTCACTAGTCACGTGCTTTTATTCCTTTGACATGTGTTTCATAAAATCCTTTTTAACTTGCAAAGCTCTAAAGTGCACATTGTCCATATGTGTGCTTAGACTGGCCTGTCAAATCCATTGTAGAAAGTGGCTGAAGGTTTAAAAAAGAAAGGAAAAGAGCGAACCAAACCCGAATTCTGTTGTTGTGTGCATCCAAATTTCCTTTAAAACCTGAATATCTCAGTAGCTTAATTATTTAATAGTCGGAAATTCCTGGTCCACATTATAGTAGGGGTTTGTTGCCAGATTTCATCTCTGAGCTGAAGGTGTTCTTTTGGGTCAGATAAACCCCTAAAGTCCCTTTTTGTCTGTTGTATCAGACAGAGGCAGGGAGCACAACTGGAACTTGACAGAGCCCTGGGGTGCCCTTTGCAGAGAGTGGGCAGCTGCCTCATTTGATAGCCTAAAAAATTACTAGGGATTACTAGAGCAAGGCTTGAGGATTTTAAAAATTAAAGAGTGTTAATAATTTAGGCCATTGGTGTGACCACATCATGGCCTATATCTAACATCCTGTGTAACCATCTCTCTTCCAGTAAAAGCTGCACTATAGGAATGGTTCTTCGCCTGTGGAGCGACACCAAAATCCATCTTGATGGGGATGGGTAAGAAACCACATTAACAGGATAAATGTCAATGTCCTCTCTACTTGGGGGCTGCTCTAGGAGAGATTCCCTGTCACCTTGCACAGGAAGTTCCCATTTTGGATTCATGGCTCCAGTCCATTATTCACACAGTGAGTTTGGCCTTGCTGCCCTCACACTGCTCGGTGGGACCTGTAGTACCCTGGGAATGCTCTGAAATCCCACTCCGGGGGTGCAGCTCCCATTCCTGGCAGCCTATGTTGGGAGGGGTGTCCTCTTGCCATTCTTATTTGGGAGGGTGTTGGAAAATCAGAGATAGAAACTCTTTTCCCTGATTCTTTTGGACTGTGAGTGTCCCGGTAGCTGCTTGGCAGTAGCAGTAGCAGTTTGTGATGCAGAGAGGAGCAGTTTGTGATGCAGAGAGGAGCAGTTGGTGACCTGTTTTCCCCTCTCTCTGCAGTGGCTTCAGTGTGAGCACCGCCGGGAGGATGCACATCTTCAAGCCCGTGTCGGTGCAGGCCATGTGGTAGGTGTGCTGAGGGGCTGGGGGCACAGACACTGTCCTCTGTCAGCCAGTTAAAAACAACCAACCAGCTGTGTGTTAGAATTCTCCATAAACTGGTATTCAGTGAGTGCAGCAGAGATCTGCTTCCCTGTGTCAGCAGGGCTATTAAGGGACTGTGGGAATCCTGATCTGAAACCAGGATCTGCTGCTTCAGTTCAGAGCAGCTCTGTGCCCTTCAGTGAGAGGGAAGTGGCACCAGGGTGATGAATAAATATGAAAGATTAACTTAAATTCACCGAGCTGCAAACCCAGAATTTCCTCCCTCTGCATGTTTCTCTCCCAGACTGACAGAGGAGGCTCAGGACCCACTGCCAAACTGTGGCATTCCCTGTGTCCTGCCTCATTCCTGGAGTTCCTGCCTCCCCAGGGGCTTGTTCACCTTTCAGCTCCTGTCACCCCTCCCCTGTGCAGGGATTCCAAACGCCTGAAGCAGAGGTGGCTGAGTCAGCAGTGGCTGTGCCAGCACATTCCTCCCTCGAGAGGCTGCTGCCCAGCCCTGCATGAGCCTGGGCAGTGTGCTGGCTTCCCTTGGAGCCTGCAGATATCCCTGTCCCACCAGCATTTGACAGGGAAAAGATGTGCAGAAGGATGTTGTGCTGGGGATGATTTGGTACAGAAACAGGTGAAACTCCTGTTGTCGTTTTTTGCGCTTGGCCGCCTTGGAGGTGGTTGATGTGTTCAGTACAACAAGTTTGGAGCCTTAAGGAAAGAAAAAGTTGAGGAGGGAAGGAAGGAAAAAGTAATGCTAGAATTTGCAAAAACAAATGACCCAATCTGGGCCAGGTCCCTGGAGCCTGTCAGGGGCCAGGAATGCTGGTAAATATGCATCAGGCTCCTTGCTGGAGGTGGTTTGAAAGTTGTCCCTGTTCTTTATTTTCCTTTGGCTGTACAAGTTGGATGATGATTAGATCCCAGAGGGACTTGTGCCTCCTGATTTCCTGTTAATCAGGAGAAGATTTCAACCTCTGCCTTGGACCTGCTATGAGGAGCCTCCAAGGTGCAGTTTGTGCCCTCTTTGAGCTCCGTAAATCTGCTGGTCTCAAAGAGCAAACTGCAACAAATAATGCTAAAAGTCGTTTTTTCTCTGTGAAAATCTCTCAGATCCTGCTCTGTGTGTTCCTGCTGCTCACAGCTGCACAAATCTCTTCTCCCAACCTGCAGGTCTGCTTTACAGATCCTCCACAAAGCCTGTGAGGTTGCCAGGAGGTACAACTACTTCCCAGGAGGGGTGGCCTTGGTCTGGGCCACCTACTACGAGAGCTGCATCAGCTCTGACCAGAGCTGCATCAACGAGTGGAACGCCATGCAGGACCTGGAGTCCACCCGCCCCGACTCTCCCGCCCTCTTTGTTGACAAGTCAGTGCTGGAATGGATTAGGAAAAGTCTTGGCTCACACAAAAATCCGCTTCTCCCTCTTCTTCCTCACCTGGTTCATTTCCTTTTCATTTTTATGAAACGCTTCAAATGCGCGTTTTTTTTCCATTATTCCCTCAAAGTTGCTTGACCACAAGCCTTTCCCCCCCGCCCCTCAGTGCTGGGCAGCAGCACTGTGTGTTTGCTGCCAGCCTGGAGCTTCCTCTCCTGTTCCTGTTCCCCTCCAGGCCCACGGAAAGGGAACGGACAGAGCGGCTCATTAAAGCCAAACTCCGGAGCATCATGACGAGCAAAGACCTGGAAAATGTGACTTCTAAGGAGGTAAATAGAAAAATTTTTGCTCTTATTCTTCCTGCCAGACTCCCTTTCCAGAGACTGCTGAGGAGGCACCGTATCCCTGGGTGTCACTGGCTTTGGAATGTGCATTCCGACTGCTCCATAAAGGCTCTGCTCTGGCTTTGCTTCTCCTCTCTCCTGAGAAATCAGGATAATGTCAGCATCAGAACATGTTTTTCAGGACTTTAGTAACAAGTATGTGACTTTCAAGTCAAGTTTTAAGGTTTTATTTCCTTTTTTCCCTGTCAGAGGACCTTGCAGACAGCATTTTGCTGGTGACTTCATAGATGGAAAATCACAAGTCAGAGCTGAAGTTAGCTGGGATCCGTCCCCCAGGCTGGTGAAATACATCCAGCCGCAGTGCAGACATTCACAGTGGAAATAGATCTCTTTGGGTTGAGTTTTTGTTTTTTAAGGGAGGTTATTAGCATGCAAGTGGTAGGAGGAAGCTGAGAACTCGTCTGTCTGTGCACATGTTCCTCGCTCCTGGTGCACACAAGATGCTTTGGTTCTGCTGCAGCATTTTCCACAGTGGGTTAAAATAAAGTTGTGTGGGTTTGCATTTGCCCCAGCCACAAGCTGAGGTCAGGGAGAGGATATTATGTCCCATTTTAAAATGGGAGAGTACTGGAAATCTCTCTCTGCTGCCATTTTCACTCCTTGCTTCTAATGGGTCTCACTTTATTTGTTCACTGCTCTCCGAGGTCTTGTTTTCCTTCTCTCAATTTATTATTTTTAGGAATCACATACCCCAAAGTAGATTTTTTTTTCTCTGATATTATCTGAAACTTTATTTTACAGCTCTTCAGTTTGGGGGCTTAGGATGTCAGGATGCCAGGGCAAGGGGCAGTGGTTTGAAACTGCCAGAGGACAGGGTTAGATGGGATATTGGGAAGAAATTCTTCCCTGTGAGGGTGGTGAGGCCCTGGCACAGGGTGCCCAGAGAAGCTGTGGCTGCCCCATCCCTGGAAGTGTCCAAGGCCAGGTTGGACAGGACTTGGAGCAACCTGGGATAGTGGAAGGTGTCCCTGCCCGTGGCAGGGTGTGGGAATGAGATGATCTTTAAGGTCCCTTCCAACCCAAATCTTCCTGGGATCCTTGGAGAGATGCCACATAGGGAGATCCCTTGTCTCCAAAGGGTTGAATCCCTGTTTCTGTTTTTATTGAAGGACAGAAAAGTGTTTTGCAGGGAAGTGCCAACAATGTTTCTGTTGAACACCATGGTCCCAGTGCCATCCTTTGTTTTGTGCTCTGCAGATCCGAAACGAGCTGGAGAAACACATGAACTGCAATTTGAAGGAATTCAAGGAGTTTATAGACAATGAAATGCTGCTAATCCTGGGTCAGATGGACAAACCATCTCTGATTTTTGATCATTTATACCTGGTAAGTGTTGAGTTCCAGCAGAGCTGGGCTGTGCTGCATCCAATCCTTTGCCACTAGATGGTACTCCAGGCAAAACCAGGCACTGCCTCTGGAACAAAGGCTTCCTGGAGATGAACTCAGTTGTGCCCATTGGGTCTTTTTTGTTGTTCTGGAGAGAATCAGAGGAAGTGCCCATGTTGAAGGGCAAAACCTGCTTTTTAAGCAGTTTTAAGCTTTCTGTTGTGAAGGTTTGGGGGGAATTCAAGGATTAACCACCCCCAGAGCTTTCAGGATTTGCCTCACTTCTCATGTGTGGCATGACTGTAGGATCACAGGTATAATCACTTTCTTTCCCTGTACTGTTTATCCCTGTGTTTAAAAATCCAGAGTGGCCAGAGAAAGTAATTTGGGATGAGCTCAATCACATGCTGACCTAGAACTAACTCTGTGAGTTGTCTCCTTGTCCCCTCCTCCAGCAGGTCCCTGCTCAGGACAGGACATCTGCTGATGCCACCTTTCTGTCTCAGAGGCCTTTTCCAACATTGCAGTTGGCAGTTCAGGAGGATGGCTGGGGCTGGGGGATTGCAGATCCCGAGGGGAAAGGGCTGCTTTGGGGCTCCTTGGAAACATGTGTTTGTGGCTGTTGCAGGGCTCCGAGTGGAACGCCTCCAACCTCGAGGAGCTGCAGGGCTCAGGGTGAGTACAGCTCTTCCCAGGCACCAGCCCTCAAACCTTCCAGCTGTGGGGAGGGTGTTTGTAGCTTTAGGGGTGATTTGGGCCCATTCTCAGCCATGTGGTAACTTAGTGCCTTGGTCGAGGAATCTCCCCAACCTCACTTAACACACAGAGGGAAAATAACAAAACTCGTCATTTGTGAGGTCCATCAGGATCTCCGTCACCCCAGTGTGTGCCAATCCTAGTGTTGTGCCAGGTGGGAATTCTGCAGGCTGCAGAGAGGAGCAAAGGTTAGAGCACTGAGGAATAAACTCCATGTGAAGGAGCAGAGCCTGTGGATGAGCCAATTCCTCCTCTCCTGCCCAGACCAGCAGCTCAGGGTATCTCACCACACTCGTCACCGTGGGGCTGCTTCACCCCATTTACTGCAACATTTTTTGGACAAGAGAGAGTTTTGCATATGAATATTTGCAGCTCACCCAAGGCCTCTACCAACCTTGGTGTGAGAAACCAAAAACCATTTCTCAGCAAATGTGTCATTTGGAGTCCTTGGGAACAGATGTCTGGACATCTTGGGACAAGTAAATCAAGCAGGGCGTTAATGATTTTGTTCTGCTTGGGGACATGCAGTGTCTGAAGTCAAACCTGGGCAAATTCTGAGACAAATATCCTGTGTCCTTGATTTGTCTGAGTGATAGGAGGTGATAAATGAATGTGGACATTGTTCTCCTCAGGTACATTGTCACCCCTGCTGTAATATTGGGCAGGAATCAAGAGATAACATGTGACTCTCATGATTTTGGTCAGGAAGAAGAGAAAGGGGTGGTTTTGCAGCTAAAACCTGCATCTGGAAGTGGTGATTCCTGGGTTCTGTTCCCATATGATTCACTTGCAGACGATGCCCTTCTCTTCCTTCAGGATCCCCAAAGCCCTGTGGCACAGCCAGGACTTTCTGGTTGGGTTACAAAGACTCAGATAAAATAAGTAGGATAAAATAAATTTCCCCCTCCTGTGCCCGGGGTGTTTGGGTGCTTTGTGTGGTGCTGGTGATGAGAGGTGGGTGAGTGGCCACCTGTGTCACGGGGTGTCCCAGGGCTTTGGGATTAGGGCTGTAGATAAAACCTTATGGCATATGTTGGGTCAGATTTCCTGGATCCACAGTGTCCCTTAGTTGCTCTTTGTGGCCATGGCAGTTGATCCTGTGTCTCCTGTTCCCCCCAGCATTGACTACATCCTGAATGTCACCCGCGAGATCGACAACTTCTTCCCCGGGTTGTTTGCGTACCACAACATCCGCGTGTACGACGAGGAGACCACGGACCTGCTGGCACACTGGAATGAGGCCTATCACTTCATCAACAAGGCCAAGTGAGTGCCTGGGACTCCTGGTTTTGTGTGGGGGCATATCCGAGCCACCCTTAGTGTCTAATCCCACGTGGAGCTGGGCCCTTCCGAAGCCACGCATCAGGGCCTTGGCATCGCTGCTTTGTGCCAGGAGTTCTCTGTCCCTGGAACTACCCTGTGCTTTGTCTCTTCCTGTGCTGGCATTAACCTGTTCCTTGCCTGTTATTTTTATTACTACTTTGTTTTGCTTCCAAAAGGAAATGAGGACATTTCCTCTTCTGAAGAAGTTCTGGAGCTGCTCCAGCACATGTCTGTGTGTGACCTGCCCCAGCTGTCCCTGCAGACAGATGGTGACAGAGCCCATCAAACACTGCTGGGCCATTACACTCCTCTTTTTCCTGCTGATCCCTGTATCCAAAGACTTGGGCAGGCAGGAGGCTTCCTGGTGCTCTCTGAAATGAATGAGACTGCCCTTCTCTACCTCCCAGCTTTTCTGGAGAGAGACTGTTCTCATGGCCCAGATAATCCAGCATGTTGGGGTGGGCAGGAGCGGGAAGTGCTGTCCCTCCTCCGTGTGAAGTGGCAACAGACCCATAACCAGCGATATGGGATTGATCCTCCTGTCTGTCCTTGTGCAGGAAGAACCACTCCAAGTGCCTGGTGCACTGCAAGATGGGGGTGAGCCGCTCGGCGTCCACGGTCATTGCCTACGCCATGAAGGAGTTCGGCTGGTCCCTGGAGAAGGCCTACAACTACGTGAAGCAGAAGCGCAGCATCGCCCGGCCCAACGCCGGCTTCATGCGGCAGCTGCTGGAGTACGAGGGAATTCTGGATGCCAGGCAAGCCTGGGGACAGGTGGGAAGGCGGCTTCTGGAAAGTAAAGGAGCAAATTGTGGGTAGCACCACAAAGTACTGATCAATCTCCCTGCAATTCTGTCGGTGTCATGCCCACAGACACGGGCAGAGTGTGCAGGGGCTGCAGCCTGAGGGGACCCTTTGGAAGGGCAGAGGCAGAATCCTGGGATAATCCTGTTGTTCCTAAACCTTTCCTGTGCCAGGCTCCCTGGATGGAAATTAGCTGGGAAAGCTGCTGTGGTGTAATTCAGGGAGGGTTTCTCTGCGCTCGGGGAGCACGTTTGGATTTCTCAGCAGCCAGTGCTGCTCAGCACATTGTTGCTGCTTTATGAGGCAGAACTGAGCTCAGCCATGTCAGAGGTTTTGTGCCAGTCCCAGGGCTCTGTCACTGAAGGGCTGCAGTATTTATCTAATAAGGGAAGAGGAGGAATATCTCTCCCTCTGGATCAGCAGGAGCTGTGCCACGGCACATGCAGAGGGGTCGGGTTGGGGTGTTTTGTTCTGCTGGGGGTTCTGTGCCCTGAGAGGTCTCCCGAGGGTTGATCCCATCACAGCGGCACACGGGGCACTGCTCTGAGCCTGCCGTGGAGTGGGCAGGTGGGGGGACAGATCCTGATGCTGAAGATGGTTTTTCCAAATGGGACCCTAGGTCTGGACCCAGCCCTTCGGTTCTGGGCTGTGGAGAGGGAGGGGAGCTCCTGGCACTTCTGCAGTTCCAGGACAGTCACTCATGTCCTTGTCCTCTCCCCAGCAAGCAGCGCCACAACAAGCTGTGGAAGCAGCAGGCAGAGAGCAACCTGCCGCAGCACACCGACGGCAGCACGGGCTCAGGAGACTTCCTGCTGGAGAGCTTGGACATCGACCTGGAAAACCGCCTGGCTGACCTGGACATGCCTTCCCAGTCGGGATACCTGGACAACCGCGCCGGCACCGACGGGCCCGGGGGCTTCGACTACTGCTTCCGGCGCCTCTCGGACACGCTGCTGGAGAACAAGGTTCCCGGGGACAGGGAGGGCTTTTTCCACGTGGAGCAGCTGGAGCGGGATGCGTTGGTGGGACAGCCCCCATCTGCACTGCCACAGGGGAGGCTGCTGGAGATGGGAAAGGCCCCGGAGAGAGCGGAGCCGCCGGCAGAGCTGGGCAGCTGCTGCGAGAGGGAGGTGAAGAGGAAAATGGACTTCAGCCCCAGGAAGGGAAGGATGGGCCTCGGGGAGCCGGGGGAGGACGGTGTCAGGGAGGAGAATCCCATGGAGAAGTGGAAGCGGCGTTTGTCCGTGCACAAGGAGGAGAGCAGACTCAATAGGGAGAACTTGAATAACAACAACAGCAAAAGGAGTTGCCCAGAGGATTTTGAGGTGCGTATGGAGGTGAGATGGAGGTGATTGGCATGGCTGACTCTGCTGCAAGTGAAACTGCTCTTCTCATCCTCATAGCCCAGTTTCATTTGACTTGGATAAAGCCTTTCATTCCATGATGAGCTTCTTCCCTTTCGAAGTGCTTCTGACCAGGGCTTTGCTTGCCCAGCTGTGGATTTAGATGCCAGGAGTGCACACGTGAGTGCCCTGTAAAGTGCTTTGGGCAGCTCGCTTGCATGACCCTCGCTTGGCACGGTAGGTATTGCTTGGAGACACTGTCTGCTGGGAAAGCACGTGGCTTTAGCTCCTGCTGCAGGGCCTGAAGTGAAAATGTTTGTTGTTTCAGAGCTGCTTGGCTGTAAATACACACTGTGCTGGTTGCTGGTGTGTGTGTTCTATGCCCATTGATCTGCCCCTGTTTTCTCTCCTGCAGCACGACGCCGTGTTTGGGATCCTCAGCAAGGTGAAACCTCCCTACCAGTCCTGCACTGACTGCATGTACTCCTCAGCTGGGCTGTCCCCCGACTCCTTTGGGGAGCAGTGTGAGAAGCTGAACCCTGCACGGCGCAGCACCACCATCTGCACACAGCCAGCCCTCCTGCCCCACCTCCACTCCAACCTGCTGGACCACCTGCCCACCAGGGCACATCCAGAGGAGGCAATCAGAACTAAACACAGCGAGGCTCTGCTTCCTATGGTGCCGGGAGCCGGGACTTTGGAGGTTGGCACGTGCAGGTCACTGGATCAGCACTGCAGCGTTCTGGAGAGAGGGAAAGATGCGCCAAAAACCCCGGAAAAAACTCTGCTGCCCAGAAGAAACTCCCACTGTGACAGGAGCCTCCTTCAAGCCGAGGTGGTAAGAGAGGAGTCTCTGGCCAGGAAGGACACCAGACCTACCAAGGACCTGAAGTACCTGTTGTTCAGCAAAGACTTGGAAAAGCCAAGCGCCAACAGCTACTTGATGCAGCACCAGGAGTCGCTGATCCAGCTGCAGAAGGCAGGGTTGGTCAGGAAGCACACCAAGGAGCTGGAGCGGCTCAAGAGCCTGCCCTCGGACGCCTCGGCACTGCTACGGGACAGGGTGGACTCCAGCATCGTGGAGGAAAGCGAGGACATGATGTCCCACCCCGGCCTCGTGCCTCTCCTGGCACCGGCCCCGATGGTCCTCGGAGACGCGGAGAACAACATGGAGAGGCTGGAGGTGAAACGCATCCTGGAGGGCGTCTCCCAGAAAACCTCCACGCCGGCCGTGTGCCGCCTGGAGCACACGAGCAGCTTCACCAAGGACTTCCTGAAGACCATCTGCTACACCCCGTCCTCGTCCCGCAGCTCCAACCTGACGCGCAGCTCCAGCAGCGACAGCATCCACAGCGTGCGGGGCAAGCCCGGGCTGGTGAAGCAGCGCACGCAGGAGATCGAGACGCGGCTGCGCCTGGCCGGCCTCACCGTGTCCTCGCCCCTCAAAAGGTCCAACTCCCTCGCCAAACTGGGCTGTCTTAACCTGTCCTCCGACGACTTGTCGAGTGACGTGGACGTGTCCACTGTAACAGACTCCAAAGAGGCCGTTTCCAGCGAGTGCTCCGTGTTCTGTGAGCCACAGCCCTCCCTGAGGAGCGCGGACGGCCCCTCCAAACCGGGGGTGAAGGCGGCGGGAGGGACCTTGAAGAACGTGCTTTGGATGGGCAAAAGTTGATGCTTTCTGTGGAGGGGAGGAGGGGGCTGGATTTTGGGGGGGGTTACATCATTTATTCGTTGCACCGATGCGGTTTTATCATCTGACTTGCAGCAGTTCATCCAACGCCGCCTCTTCGTCCCCTCCCTGTGCTCCGAGAGGGGGCAAAAGAACCACGATGGGTCATGTGAAGGGCACAAGGGAAATCAAATGTGTTGCATGGCTTAGAGGAGGCCTTGGTGTGTGACTTGCCTGTTGTCCTGCAGGATGCTCTTCCTAGTACTGTTTGCCAAGTGTAATAACGTGGATTTGTGTGTGGTTATGGATAGATATTTGTATCTCTATCTATATCTAAAATGCTGAAATGTTCTGTTTCAAAGACTCAAAATAATTATTCGTGACTTCTTTTTTTTACAGAGCAAACACAAGGCTCTGAACAGGGCACTTGTGAGAAATCCTTAAGATGGTGACACGCACACTACCTCTGTTCCCGCTGGCTTTTTGTCCTGCTTTGTTGGTTGAGGTTTTTTATCCAAAAGGCTTTTCCCAGAATTCTTGCTGTTCTTTGAAGGAATCCCTTTGGTGTTGGTTGTAAAGGAGTGTGGATGTGGAAGCTGCTCTGGGACTGTGGCTGGGAGGTGAAGGAGCTGTGTCCGTGGGGACGGTGGGACCGATGTGACCCGGCTGTGTGGCCGTCCCAGGTGTTGTGTTTTTGGGGTGTTTTTGCTGTCCTTGTGGTCTGTGATGTCCCAGTGCTGACAGAGCCCGTGAGTGCCCGTGGAGCCCGTGATGTGATGCTGTGTCGGTGTCGTGGATCCTGTGTTGGGACCCTCTGTTGGCTCTGGGTGACAGGAGGTGGCCAAGGAGGGTCAGCTCTGCTCAAATCCCAGGAGGTGACTGTGACTTTTGTGGTTGTTACTGTTGCTTTTGTGGAACAGTCTCTGTCCTGGGTTTCCCAGCAGCCTGGGGAGCTGCTGGTGGAGTCCAGGGTGTTATTTACACCGGGTGTCGAGAGCCTGGGTGGCCCTGGAGTGAGGAGCCCAGCTGGACGTGTCCCAGCCCTCACAGGGCTGTGAAAGCCCCGTAAATCCTGCTGAGGGGGAGCAGTCAGACAGAAATACGTGTGTGCTCTGAGGAGAGGGATGTTGGAGGTGAGGATGAGATCTCCTCCTGGAGGAAAGGGGGCAGCTGGGGGTTGCCCGTGCCCCCCCTCGGGGTCTGGTGTTACCATGTGCTCCCCCTTGTGCCGGGGTTGATGCTTGGGTTGCAGCAGTGCTCCCATTCCATATGGAATGCATGTTTTCTTGGAATATTTTGGACAGCCAGCCTGGTCAAGAGCTGCTCTGTGCAAGCTGAGTGCAGGGGGAAGAGCTTGGGAAGTGTGCAGGGAACACTCCCCAAGTCTCAGTGCTCCCTGAATCCCCTCTGAAGCCGCGTTGGCTGCTCTGCCTTCAGGTGATACTTTGCAGCAGATTTGGGGGTCAGAACAGATCTGGGAGCTCAGTGGTGGATTTGCTCAACCAGGCTGTGAGTGGGAGTGCTCCCACATTTTAAAATCCCCATGGAAAGGCTGTCTTCTTTCTTCAGCAGCCAGTCTGAACTAATTAATCCAAAATCCAGTGTCTCAAGGAAGGGAGCTGTGGGTTTGCCTGTCCTGAATGCCCAGAGTTCCCTTTCCTCCCTTAAGCATAAGGTCCCACGTTTCTATTGTGTGAGGACTTGTAGGGACGGGCAATCAGTAAATAAACGTCCCTCCTGAGGGAGCCTGAGTTTGATTTGCACATGTTTCAACCCAGAGAGCTGGTGAGGAGCACGAGCTGCTCCAGGAGGGAAGTTGTGCAGGTGCCTCTGGTCAGGCTGAGGAGCCGCCAGGTCGAGTTCAGGGCAGGATGAAACCCTGTCAGTGAGCTGGGAACGCGGCACAGCCGGATCACTGCGAGCCATTGCCTGGGCTTGTGTCATCTTCACCCTGCTGTACACCCAGACTGGGATTTGGGAAGGGCAGACGGGAGGCCCCAGGGCTGTTGGGTGCCATGGGGCTCAGGGGGGCACCTGGGGGACCCTTGGGGGCTCCTGCCCAGTGAACCCTTTGATGTGACCCCAGCAGAGTCACCTTTCTCTGTGCTGCCCACCCTTCCCATCCCTGCCCAGCTGAGGGAGGAGGTGCAGGGTCGGATTTGAATAAGTTCAGAAGGTTCCATGAACTGCTGCAAGTGAACATGTGATTTCCTTCCTGTTTCTTGAGTGCCTGCCGAGTTCTGCCACGTCCAACCCACTGTGTCCGACCCAACCCCCTCATTCCGGGGCACAGCTCGGCTCCCTCTGCCTTCCCCTGCTGCTGCTCCCACTCAGCTCCTGCTGGATCAACTCCACACTTCCCTCACTGGGCCCTGTGCTCCCTCGCTGTCATGGGCTAGAGGCAGGATTTAGTGGGAGCTGGCCTGGAAGCTGCTGTGCCATTCCCAGGGGTTTGTAGCCAAACCTGCACCATGTGTGGTCCTGTTGGGTTTGTTGCATGAGAAGGTCGATGTGCTCGTCCTCCCCACGTGTCCTTACAACAGAGTGCCTTACTCATAGTTTACAAACACTGTGTATCTGTTGAGCTGTTCAACTCTGCTGTTTGCTGTTCTTTGGGGAGTTTTTGGTGCTTTTGGTGTTTCTGGTGGCAGTGAGACCGCTCCCCCCACCCTGCATCCTGCCCTCCCATCCCTGCCGAGCTCGGCACTGCTCACCTGCTACCGCTTCCCTCTGGGTATGGCAGACCCAAAGGACAGCCAGGAGCTGCTCCCGGTGTCCCTGTTTATCCCCATTTATCCCGTTTATCTATGCATTGCTGCCGAAACACGAGTGGGGCGTGCGGGGACACATCCCATCACCGGCTGCGCTTTGCTCGGCAGATCCAAACCCAGCCCTGTCCTGCCAGGGATCCCGAAATGCACAAACCGGCACCTTATTCCCAGTCCAGGTGCTGTTGGTCCGTGTGGTGGCAGTGCCCGACCTCCTGGGGGTCTTTCCCATGCAGGTGAGGTTTGGCTGGTCAGCCTGTGAGGAGGGGGGTGAGTACCGTGTAGCTGTTCCTGTGCATTGCTGTCCTCCGTGATAACAAGGTTCCTTTAATTCCATGGTATTTCTGAATCCCGGTTTTGTATTGGAATCGGCGGGATTTTTGTACTGTACGTCCGCGGGAGGGAATGATGCATCATGCACTTTTTTTTTTTTTTACTTTTGTTTGTAAGAATGTCCTGAATATTTTATGTGCTTCTTGTGAGGAATAAAATAAAGGTTTTTTTGTTTCCTTATGCAATGAATTTTGCAGCTTTTTTGGCCCATTTAACTCACACATCCCTTGGCTGGGTGTGAGGGACACCACAGGCCAGGAGTGCAGGATGGGCTGGAGGGTGCCTGGGCTGCCGGGGAGTCCCTGGGACTTTTCTTAGTCTTGTTTTGATTGAAAGTTGGTTCTTTTTGGAGCAGTTTGTTCCCTCCTGTTGTGATGTTGCTATGGCAAAACCAGGCAACATCTGGAGCAACACAACTTCTCTCTGGTGACCGTGGAGGGTTTATTTATAGCCCCGCTGGCGAGAGGAGATGCCTGAGCGTGGAGCTGTCCTGGGCAGGCCATGGCAGGGCCAGCCTGGCACTGGGTGCCCTCCTGGGTGGGAACTGGGGTGGTGGGAAGGCACGAGTTCCTCCTGCCTGGAGGAGCTGCAGGTGGTACTGAGCACTCTCAGAAAGGAGCTGAGTGGCCCTCAAGGGCCTCCCTCAAGGATGGGAAGAAGTTGGTTTGCTGGCAGCATTTCCCATCTCTGTGTGGGGCTGGGTGGTGAGCAGATACTTCAATGATGTTTTTGAGCAAAAAGATGAGATTTGGCTGGTGAGTGGCGCGGGTTGTAGCACATGCAGAAGGCACAGGAAGGGCTCTTAGGGTTGTCACTGCACTTCCCCAGCAGCAGTGACTGCAGCAGAGAAGCTGCTGCCCGGCAGTCCTTCAGCCCCAGGGTGATGTCTCCATGTCCCTTCCCTCTGGGCTGTGGCAGAACAGCCACACTGGCCTCTGGATAGTAATAACATCCATAATAACAGTAAAAAATGTAAATGTTTTCCTCAGCAGAAGCTGCAGGTCGGTGCTGCCGAGGGCAGAGGAGCCGGTTCCTGCAGCGGGCACGGCCCGGGCTGCGCTGCCGGCTGGGTTTGCTCCGGCCTCATTGCACATTCCCTAAAAGTCTCTCCCTCTCTCAGTTTGAAGGATGGGGCAGTGGCGACGCTGCAGCAGCTGCCATTGCCTTTTATGCAGAGGGTTCAGGAGCAGAACCATCAGAGCCATGTCACAGCTCTGAGAATTCACTGGAACACCCGGGGCAGGCCCAAAGACCCAGCCGTGCCTGTTCCACACCAACCCTGGGCTCTGTGACCCCCAGACAGGTCAAATCAAACCCACCAAGATACCCCCAAATCACGAGGGTTGTGAGAAGCCTGGAGTGAATTTGGCTTTGCCGTGGGGAACTGAGGGCTCAAGGGGAAACATCTGAAATATTGATCAGGTCATGGTGCCAACGCTGAGTGAGTTCATCCCGGGTGACAGATTGGCTCTGGAATTCCTCACTCCCACACCTCTCAGCACATCTTGCTCAGCATTCCTTTACCTGCTAGAACTGGTGCTGCCAGGTCCCCTCATGCCAGAGCATTGCGAGCCTGGTTGCTGGTCCCAATCCCGCTGGGAATTGGTTGTGTTTGCTCTGGGCAGCCTTGGCAGGGATTTGAGACTTCCAGTGGTAACAAATGGGGTTTTGTCTCACTGCAGAGCAGCTCTGCAACGTGCACTGATAAAGAACTGTCCCCACGAGGGGCCTGGCTGGCTCCAGGCCGATAAGGGCTGGGATAACCGTCATCCTTCACTCCTTCCCCTCGGCAGCAGCCAGGTCTGGCTCCTGAAATGGATCATGGGACAGGGACGAGGTGGTGGCAGCGTGACCGTGGGCCCACATGTCACCCACCCAGCCTGTGGGAGTGCTCAGAGGGCTGCTGGGGGTCTGGATGGAGGTGCTGGTGGGATTTTCCAGCCCCATGGAATATCAGGGGATGCCTTTAGCCTGGGGCCAGCGGGCAGGTCCTGGGGGGCTGTTTGCCAGCTCTTGGGGTGGCACTGGGGTAACTCAGCCCCTGCACCACGAAGGTGCCTCTGCAGGCACCTCTTTGGGACCATCAGGTATTTTCCAGCATCCCGCCTCGGGATGTTTCCCGGCTCGGGGAACCATAAAAGGCAAAGCTCTGGGGCAGTGGCTGAGCTGGGAGCTGGGCTGGGAGCCGGGCCGGGAGCCGCGGCTCGCTGCAATGCCAGGCATCCCCGCTGTGTACAAACGGATTAGAGCCCTCCAGCTCCCCGGCTCCAGCGCCTTCCGGAGCGTTATTGCTTAGAGAAATGCCCAGGCGTTAACAGGGATTTTTGATAAGTTGCGTTTGGGAGTCTCCGCGGGGAAAGTTGTATCTGGGGCTGCTGTCGGGCTCCTGTTTATCTCGGGCAGCCTTTTTCTGTCACAGCAATTCCCTCCCGTATTCCCGGGATCATTCCAGCCGCCCCGTCCCTGCCCCGCGTGCTCTGTGCAGGCGGCATCTCTCCCCAGGCACTGGGACGCAGCCCAAGGCAGCGCCACTTCCAAGGAAGGAGCGCTGGGGGAGCCGCTCCGCGTCCCCGGGCGCAGGGCAGGGAGGAGAGCCAGGGGCACGGATGCGGCTTTCCAAGCTCTCCGTGAGACCCACGGGGAAGCGGCCGGAGGAGATCCTGGCCAGACGAGCCGCAGCAGACAACCTGGCTGTAAATCCCTCTGGAAGCGGCAGGATCGGAGGGAAGCCAGGATTGCTGCACGGGACCGTGGGGAGCTGTTGTTGCAGCAGGTTGGGGAAAGAGGAGAATCCCTGGAGAAGGATGCAGATGGGAAGCGAGTCCTGGCTGTGAAGTGCCATGGACCAGCAAATTAGCAGCTGGGGGGTGCTTTTCCAGTTATCCAGGTGGGATATATCTGGGTAGGGACCAACGCAGCATCAGCTGTGCCGGGAGCTGTCGCGCTCCGTCGTGCCAACGGGATGTTCCTCTCCTGGCCATGAGGCCAAGGAACGCCGGTTCACATGACCCAGGCTCCGACGCTTCCAACTGCCGCCGTCTCTCCCTTAGCGGAGCAAGGAGAAGGCGGTGCCGACAGCCTGCCCAGACCCAAGGTGGGGAGAAATCTTGGCTGGCCACTCTCAAAGCATTTGGAACCAGGAATTACGGTGACGGAGCTGCCGGCCATGGAAGCCTCCACCTGGCAGTACTGTGGATATTTACGGGATGACACAAGTAAGAAGAGGGGGAGAGACTGCACTGCTTCCCAGGGAGACTCCGCGGGAACACACGAGGATTGTACACGGCGGCAGCTCGGCCAGGAGGGCCCGGGGAACAGGCTGGAGAGAGGGGACCACCCCCAGCTCCGGAGTGACACCCGGGCCCCTGCCAGGAGGTCACAGATGAGCAGCAACGGGCAGAGAGGGCTGGCGGGGGACCTGTGCCTGGAAGAGCATCCCGTGTCCAAAGGGTGCAGGAGAGGGGAGGACGGAGAAGCCCCTCCGAAGGTGTACGAGATGGAGGTGGGGCCCAGGCGCACGGGCAGGACGGTGAGGCCGGTGGTTTACAGGCTGGAGGAGAGCGAGTACCGGCGCCTCATCCAGGAGGCAGAAGAAGAACCTGAGGAGGAATGGGAAGAGACAGAGGACACAGCACTTGTGATTCAGGAGGACTATGCAGGGGATGAGAAGGTGGCGAGTCCAAGCTTGAACAGGCTCAACTCTTTCCAAGGGGTCCTGAGGAGGCAGATGAGCCGTTCGGACTCGGAGAGCAGCGTGGAGAACAGGCAGGTGAACAAACTGAGCCTGAACTGCCCCTCGGAGAGGAACAAGCCCACGGTCCCCATCAGGTCCGACAGCTTTGAGCTCATGGATTACATCCTGCAAAACAAACACGAGGCAGCAACATCTCTCTCCTACATCCCCAGGGACAGCAAGGCAGCCGAGAGCCTCAGGCTGGCGAGGAGCTTCTCCTCCCAGTCCGAGGGAACGCCAGACCTGTGCCAGAACGGCCAGGCCGGCGAGGAGGATCTGGCCAGGAAGCACGAGCCAGACAAGCAGGTAGCAAAGAGCCTGGAAAGAATGGTCTCTGCGGTCACAAATTACCCCTCAGTGGCCAGGGACACTGGGAGGCTTTCGAGACAGAGCAGCAGCCAGCTCCCGGAGAGCTGGGAGCAGCTGGCAGGGGAAGCTGACACAGGGATGCTCGATCCCTACATCCAGAAAAGAACCCCCCCGGCCCCTCCGGTGAGGACCCACAGCAAGGAGAGCCTGGCTCTGAGTATGAGCAAGGCTGTGGCGCTGACGGAGGCGCTGCTGGAGCCCTGCGGAGATGAGGCCAAGCCTGGCAAGGAGCAGTGGGCAGCAGGCACGGAGCAGCTCCCTGGGGGCAGGACTGTGGGAGGAGGGGGCTCGGAGGAGCCGGAGCGGAAGGGGAGGAAGAGTCAGGAGGACGAGAACGTGCTGACAGTCGCCGACGCCAAGAAAACCTTCGAAAAGCCCAAGGCATCAGAGGGGGCGGCGGCACCACCAGCACCCAAGAAAGGTGAGGAGTGGGGGCTCCTGGCTCTGCCCTGGGGGTCCTGGAGGGCACTGCGCCGGGGATGGAGGGGAGGGGAGGTGGGAGCACGGAGGTTGTTGGAAAATACCTGCCTGGAATAGCTGGGTGAGAGATGGGATGCGCTCAGGGCACATGGAATCTTGTAACGAGACAGGATGGAATTCAGGTGTTGGTCCAAAGCACTTTGTGCAGTGAAACAGTTTTGGAGAAAGAATTGCTTTGTCGGACTCTCCTGTGTAGGAATAAGTACAACATACTCCTTTTTCAACAGCCACAGTGCATCAGTGCCCATAGGATGCTCCCTCCCACTGCCGTGTGGGATTATGTGCCTCTGTCTCTCCAGGCACTGGGTGAGCCAGTATAATTTTATTTTAGCTGTGGCATTAAAAAAAAAGCATTATTTTCCTTAAGTTCTTTTTCTCCTGCACTGTGACTTCACTGAATAAGCCTTTCAGGAGAATGACATCAACTTGGAAAGCCTTTCACTGAAAAAATACAGATAAGTGAACTTTGTTGAAATCTTCCTGGTAAAACAGCAGTTCTGCAGAAACAGAGAAGGACAGAAATGAGTGTTTGTGTGACAGAGTGGATCCTGCAAGGAGCCACCCAACCCACGCTGCTTAACTCGCGTCTTCTGTTCAGTGACAATCTGCAATTGTGCATTTCCTTATAAGGGCAAATAAGTGTTTTAAGGCACAGGAAATCTATGGTGGCTTTGAACTGAGTCGTGTGTTTGCTTAAAAAATAGGTGTGATTGTCCCACGGCACCAGGCACGTTGTGCTGTCGCGACACTGAGGCAGAGCAGGAATGTTGCCACGGTCTGTGTGTCAGGGATAACAGAATCCCTGCAGGGATGACAAACAGGTCCCATCCCCTCAGGAGGCAGCTGAGGGCACGTTGTCATTCTCCCAGTGTAAAGAAATAGGGTTGAGAGGTGTTTGTCACTGCAAACTCTCTGTGCCAGGCTCTGAGCACGGAGCAGGGATGGGGTTGGTGTTATCCCAGTGTCTGGATCTCTGCTGCTCCTGGGTGGGAATTGTCTGATATCAGTGGCACAGCTGATCTGGAGTGTTCCCATCAGCCACACTGGGATGTTTAATCAGCCCACCCTTCCCAGGAATGGAAGGAGCAGGTTGGTGCAATGGATGCAATGGGTGGTTTGGCAGAAAAAGGGGGTGAGAAGGGATATAAGGAATCAGCTCTGTCCCCAGGGCAATACTGGCTCCAGTAAATCCCTCCCTTGTTCTCCAGAAGCAATAAGGATGGAGAGTTGAGACAATATTTCAGTGCTGACCCGTGAAAATGCTGCAATAAAAAAGCAGGGAACCACAGAATGTTTCAGGCTGGGAGGGCCCTCAAGGCTCATCTCGTTCCACCCCCTGCCATGGGCAGGGACACCTTCCACGGGAGCAGGAAGAAGAGCAGGAACAGCTTCTCGTTTTGTTTTGTCCAAGACAGCCTGTTGGGGTTTTAAAAAGCTGTTTTAAACGTTTCTCTTCCCAAATCTCAAACACAAACACCTCGCCTGTATTTACCCTGACATGATTCCTTTCTTATACCTCTGATTTTTCCAGCACCTTTGGTCCAACTTGATCCTAGACAGCAGGGAGAGAAACAGAAGGAGATGGCAAAAGGATTCCAAAGTGGTTGAATAATGAGGTCTGTGCTCAGTGCCCAGGAACCCCAGCACCCAGCCCTGGCTCCTTCCCTGCCTGCCTGAGTTTTTGCTGCTATTCAGGATTTCAGGACGATAGGAAGTGTCAATCCCAAGATTTTCATGTTGTAAATAAAGTACAGTTTGCTGGGGCTTTTTTCTTTTTTCTTTTTTCTTTTTTTTTTTTAATGCTTTTTGTGTTCTGCTTTCTTGTCTCTCTCCTCCTCGTTAATCATCCAGAGACAGCTACAAAGGAAATCCCATCTGTTGCAAGTAATTGCTTTGGTTTTATTTGGTGGCCCAACATTTTAATTAGGTATTGAGACTTACCTCCCCTTCACTGCAAAAATAGGAAAGAAATGAAAATCTATTTTACAATCCTGTCTAATGATGGAGAAAAATACATGTGGAAATAGAAATTGAAATTAGAGGTTTCCTTCTGCTGTAAAAGGACTCTTTTGGGTGCCTTTCCTCCAGCTGAGTTGGGAGGGATGTGTTTGACATCGATATTACTGCACAAAATGTGTGAGAGTGGGTAGATGCAGTAATAGATGTGCTTGATGAAATCTATTGTAAATCATTAATAACAATGGCATAAATTATTAATGCCCATCCTGGCCTAATGTTCACTCATTCCTTATCCATCTCCAGCATCTCCCAGCCACTCCAAGCGGCACAGACACGATGTCAGCGCAGGCCCTCGCTCACCACAGATTTTATCACCCTTTGGGGAGGGGGGTTGGGATATGACCCCAACTTTGGGGTCTGGAATTAGCTCAGTGATGGTTCCATGTCACACGGAGCTGGGAATAAAGCTCAGAGGTGCTGACTCTGAACCCTCTGCTTTAATCCAGGTTTTCCTCTCTCCTTGCCCATGAGCTCAGATTCACTCTCCTTCATTTCTCCCTTCCTGCCTGCTGTTTTAAAATATCTCCTGGAACATTTTGTTCTCCTTATCTTCATTCCCTAATTCTATAGCTCCCCTTTCTGGCCAAGAACTGAATCAGGCCAATCCAAAGGGATTTTGCTCTCCCTCTCTCTCCAGACAAACACTTTGCAGATCCCCTCGTCGAGACAGAATCGATTTGCCATTATCAGGAGCTGTTCTGTGGTGGCTTTTAGGACAAATTCATCTTGGCAGCTGCTCAACAGTTGATGATCTTTGAAATGTCTTTTAAAACACAGGATTGGGACTGGTTTCATAAAGCTGCCCCTGGAACTCACTCCCTGCCCACAGACACTGAGGGAAAGAGACAGAAAAAAGCAAGTTAATGGTAAAAGTAAATCTAATTCCACGCAGGGAGAATAGCTTGGGGTGGGTTGGTCATTGCAATCAGTTCAGATCTCATAGAATCCAAGAATCCCAGAATGGGTTGGGTTGGAAGGGACCTTAAAGATCATCTCATTCCAACCCCCTGCCCTGGGCAGGGAACATCTCCCTGCATTAAAGAGCACTAAATTCCAGTACTATTAAATGAAAGGTAAGATCACATTACTGATTTCAGTGAGAGCACCTCTTCCTAATGCTGCTGAGTCTGGCCTTGGGTTTCGAATGGTGGGATGAGGAGCTGTGAAAGGGAAATATAAAAGAAATATTCACATTTCAGGTGGGAGAACCTAGTGCTGCCTGTTAAACAAATATTATAATAATAAATGCAATAGTAAAGTAAATACAATAACAAATTCAAAAGGCTTCAGGAAATAGACAAATAGGGACAGAAAACTCTTTGAAAAGCTGTATAAATTGGATACCAGGCCCAAACTGTCCCGTCTGGCATATTTTGCGTGACTTACAAGTTAAGCTGCAAAATAACAGGCCTTTAAAGTGCTGATCTCCCTAAACCCTCCCTAAGCCGTCTCCCTCCATTCAGAATATATTTAGCAATGAGGATTTCAGCAAACTGAGACATTCAGGATAAATTCATCCCTCAAATGACTTTACTGCTTCCACTGACGGGGTTTGATGCCCATCTGGGGTTGCTTGGAGATTCCAAATTGCAGAGTATCGGCTGAAGGCATCAAAATTTCACCTGAAAAGAGATGCTTCAGGTGTTTCTTTACCTTTCCTAACTACAGCCTTGGCAAGGGGGGCTGTGGGACACACCAAATGTGGTACTTATGAAACACATCAGGAGCAAACCAGGGTGATTTCTTGCAGGGATGGAATTGATGCATATTTGCAGGAAGCTAAATTTAGCCGCTGACATAAGTTTCAGAGGTGGAGTCTGTAGCCACGGTGCTGTTTCCCTATAAAGGCTGTGAGATACTTTGCAACAATCCTGCAGTGCTGGAGCTGAGGGGGAAATATGTGGGATGGCTGAGACTGGGGAAATGGAGTCTTTGAAATGTAATAACCAGGCGTGTCGGTACTGATAAAATGGGACAAACCTTGTTGTGTGGCTCTTTGGAGCTGCAATATTTGGTAATAGGGTATTTTCCTTTAGAAAAATTAGGATTTGTGGCATATTTTGACAAGTTGTTGGGCTTGCAGCACTCTAGGTATCACTTAAAGTGTTTGTTAGGATGGTTTATTCAGCTGAAGTGACGAAGATTAGTGGTTACAGTGGAACCTGAGCTGTTCCTTCTGTTTGTTGGAGACTTCAGCCCAAAATCATGTACCTGGTACGGTTGTGCTCCAAATAGCTCATTAACCCAGGTGAGGGTCTGGGTGATCTTTGCAGCATTTCCATCCAGGTGTTTTAGGAAGCTGTGGCAAAAATTCCACCGGGGTCATTTCCACCTCAGTCCATCCTTAGTGACTCTTCCAGCACCGTGTCAAGCAAGGATCGTCCATCCCTGCAGGATCCACCGTTCCAGTGGCAGTTGTTGAGAGGATTAGTCTTCAATCAGATTTCTCAGGGCAAATTTCACTTTGTGCCCTCCGTGTGTCACTTTCCTTTTAGCTGGAGGCCAAAAGTCTTCCTTCCTTCAGTTCCTCTTTTGAGCTGTTGGGTGGTGCTGGGTGCTGCCGCCCTCGCTCTTGTTTTCCAGCCCAGGGTAAAGCATCACCTGGTACACAATTAAAACGTGATTTTTATAAAATTTCAAGCCACACACACAGGTTTGAGGCTCCTAATAAATGAGGGACGGGCAGCCAGGGCTCTCAGCTCGATCACTGACTCACTGCGACCTTCAGCGCGTCGTGTACGTACGTGGAAAATGTGAATCACGCCCCAAACCCACGGACTCGGGGTTACCTGCAGCTCTGCTCCCAGGCGGCCAAACTGCTTTTGTTTTCTTCTTTTTTAGCTTGAACACGATTGTTTGAGGAAGGAGGGTGGTGTCAGTGCGCCGGGCTGGTGTCCAGAAGGAAGCTATTAATTAATTTCACGGTGCCGTGGGCACGGATGCAGCGTTGCCACTCTAATCTCTGGGTGTATCATTTTATTATCGAGGTGTTGCTCGGTAGGTAAGAGAGGCTTTTCTGCTTATTGAATCAGTGGTTTAACCAGTGTCAAAGTTTAACATATGCTGGATAACATTTGTTTAATCTGTAGCTACTGATGTTTCCATCAGCTGTTACAATCACCATCAAGACCCAGCCAAATGTATCTCCCTAAGGTTTTTGAAGTGTTTTAGCACCCAGATCTTACTGGAGGTAGTTCATGGTCCTGTCACAGCTTCATGGGGGAAGAGGGGGGTTCTCAACTCATCTCCTCATGACATATATTCCTCCAAATTCTGAAGGGTTAGAAGGGGAATTAGCGGGGTGCCACTGCCCTGAACCACCCCCCCCCCCCTTAAGTACCAAACCACATGCAAATGAATGCGCAAACATTGGCCAGAACGTATGAGGAAGCTCAAGGAGTTTTTGGTTTTGGCCATGTATGGTAACACTGAGGGATGTGGGCTCTGCTCTTGGTTGCTCACCCGCTCCTCAGGCTCCCCGAGGCACCGAACGATTCCGAGTGTGGTGTTACCTGTGAGCACCCAGGTGTGTGCTGCTCACCCTGCTGTGACCTGTCAGGACAGCCCAGGTACAAACCTCACACCACACAGTGCAGCGACCCCAAACGGTCCTTACTTTGAGTGCAACGGGGAGAATCTTTATTTTCAAGCTGCTGCTCTGGGTGTCCTGTTGAAGTGTGAGTTTTAGCGAGGGTTTTGCTTCGCTGTCTTTAGCCAGGGGCTTTTGTCACCGTCCTTTTCTCACAGCAGCCACAGCGAGTCGGTGTGAAAAAAGAGGGGAGGAGGTTGTTTTCCCGTGGGCCTGCTGGTTCTGCTCAGTGTTGCCTCTGAGGACACCAGGCTCTGATCACTCAGGGACACAAGGCCGGTCCCTCAGGGTGGACATGACGACCCTCAGGGATCATACAGCCGATCCCTCAGGGGTGACAGGACTGGTCCCTCAGGGAGGACATGCCCAATCCCTCAGTGCAGGCATGACCGGTTCTTGAGGGAGGACACGACCGATACCTCAGGGGGGACACGGCCGGTCCCTGAGACCCCCCTGAGAGGGGGACATGACTGGTCCCTCAGGGATAACACGGCTGGTCCCTCAAGGATGACACGACCGGTCCCTTTGCGGGGGTCCCTCAGCGGAAACACGCCGGCCCCTCGGGACGGACGTGACCGGCCCCTCACGAAGACCCCCCCATGTCCTCCCTCCCTCCCCCGCTCTCCCCGCCGAGGGGCGGCGGGGCGGGGCCTGAGAGCGCGCGACCGCGCGTGGTGGCGATCTCCGCGTCGCCATTGGCCGGGCGGGCCGCCACTCAGGCCGCGGCCCCGCCCCCCCGCCGAGAGGCGGGAGCGGGCGGTGCCTGCGCGGAGGGGCCGTGTCCCGCAGGGGGCGTGGCCTCGACGGGGGGGCGTGTCCCCGCGGCCGCGCTGCCCCGCCCCGCCCCGCGGCGCTCAGTCGGGCGGCGGCGGCGGGCGGAGGAGGAGGCGGAGGCGGTGGCTCCGCCGGGCTGAGGAGCGGACGCAGGAGGCGG
>JAWWES010000037.1:9583919-9665575 GCA_035583135.1 Lophotriccus pileatus
TCAGCCTGGAGAAAAGGAGGCTCAGGGGGGACCTTCTCACTCTCTGCAACTCCCTGACAGGAGTGGGGAGCTGGGGGGGGTCGGGCTCTGCTCCCAGGGAACAAGGGACAGGGTGAGAGGAAACGGCTTCAAGCTGCACTAGGGGAGGTTTGGACTGGAGATCATGGAAAATTTCTTCATGGAAAGGGTTGTGATGCACTGGCACAGGGCTGCCCAGGGCAGTGGTGAAATCACCATCCCTGGAAGTGTTCAAAAAACGTGTGGATGTGGCACTTGGGGACACGGTGGCCTTGGCAGCGCTGGGGGAACAGTTGGACTTGATGGTCTCAGAGAGCTTCTCCAGCCTTAATGATTTCATGTTTCTGTGTTTTCTCAGTCCCTGGCAGAAATTCCTGCTAATTCTGAGCGACCTGGCCTTCTGCATTTCGAAGCACCATCTTATCTTTGGGGTTATTTTTACACTTACTCAGTTATTCCTCCCACCCTCCCCTGTATTTATCATTTCCTTGGTGCCCTCAGCTTCATTCCTGCCTTGCACTTTAATATCCATCTCTGAGGAGGTTCCTGCAAAGCTGGAGGGGCTGTGTCCCTCACCCCCAGCCTGACACGTTCTTTTGCAATTCAGCTCGAACCAGTTCCTGTGTTCCACGTTTATTTTTACAGCCTGGGCTGATGAAATTGTTCCTTCAGTTCCTTCAACACCCTAAATAACACTTGGGTTTCTCTTTGAGCCCGTTTAGCAGGGATATTTATTAAGTCCCCCGCAGCAAAACCCTTGTTGTTATATTCAGGGGAACAAAAAAAAAAAACAAAAAGAAGAAAAGGGCAATTTTAAACCGGGGCTTCGGGTTGATTTTTAAAATCGAGCCGTAAAAATACACTTGCTGCGTTTCTGCAGGGAAAATTACGGCCCCTAACGGCATCGTGTCCGCTCAGGCCCGGAGGAACTGCTGGGGAGCGCAGGAAAGCGGGAATTTTACTCGTTTTAACGCGGTTTTTCCAGTGCTATTTGTAGGGGGGATTGTTACAGCCCTGGGCGGGGGAGGTTTTGGGGTGTTTTTTGGGGCGGGCTGAGCCCCCCGTGCTGTGTGAGGGGGGTGTGGGTGGGGCGGACGCTGAGGCGAAGCCCCGCCCCTGCCGGCGCGGGCCCCGCCCCCCGGCGCGCGCGCAGCCCCCGCAGCGGCACTGCGGCGGCCGCGGCCGATTTTTGCCTTATATGGGCACGGCGGCGCTCGCGGCCCGCGCTGATTGGCGGGGGCGGGGGCGCGGCGCGGCGGGTGCGCGGGAATTAACGGACCCCGCGCGCGGGATTAATTAACCCCGGCGGCGCGGGGGCTGAGCCGCGCGCGGGAATTAACGCGTGAATTAACCCTCGTGCGTGGAAATTAACCCCCCTTCCGGGCAGGAATTAACCCGTGCGTGGAATTGACCCGTTTGCGCGGGAATTGCGCGCCCGGAACTGACCCGTGTGTTGCGGGAGTTGTGCACGGGTTAATTCCCGCGTGTGTGGGAATTGTGCACGGGAATCAACCCCTGCGCAGGAGTTAACCCGTGCAACACCCGCAGCCTCGGAACGTCCTGAGCCCTGGGCCCCCTGCCCTGAGGGTCCCTCCGGCACCCCCTGGACGCAGAGACGGGAGATCCAGGGGGCTGCTTCCCCCCTCCATCCCCGCGGCTCCCGCAGAGCCCGGTGTGGAGCCGGGGCCGGGCGATGCAGCCCAGCCGGCTTTGCTGGCTGTGGAAATGCTTTGTCTGAGCTTCCTGTTTTCTTGCACGCACATGTGCAGGGGCTGTGCCAGGAACTCGCCATTCCCATGCTCCGGCACCAGAAAATCCTATTCCCACAGGTTAGATGGTCTGGAGCATTGGCCTCTGCTGGAATGAGCCACATAGTTTATAAAAGCTGTAAGTTTTTAAGTGCTGTGTAGGTGATAAGAGCCAGGGTGATCAGCATTAGCTGGACACACCAGGGAAGGACAGGAAACTTCCCTGCCTGTCTTGGGCAGTGAGAGACTGGGTTGTAGAGTTGGTTTTCTTTGAGCCTGATCCCAGGGAAGACTGTAGGTACACAGGGAAGAAATCAAAATATAAAACTCTTCAATCAGGCAGTGCCTCAGCTGTTGCTTGTGGTGACCTTGTGTTGGTGGGTCAAGTGGAGATCACCTCCTGTACAGAGTCCAGAGAAGGCCATGGAGGTACTCCAATGGCTGGGAGAGCTGGGGGTGTTCACCTGGAGAGGAGAAGGCTCCAGGGAGACCTTGGAGCCCTTTCCGGGGGCTCCAAGAGAGCTAGAAAGGGACTTTGGACAGGACAAGGGGCAATGGATTCCCACAGCCAGAGGGCAGGGTTAGGTGGGATATTGGAAAGGAATTCTTGGCTGTGAGGGTGGTGAGGTCCTGGCACAGGTTATCCAGAGAAGCTGTGGCTGCCCCATCCCTGGAAGTGTTCCAGGCCAGGTTGGACAGGGTCTGGAGCAACCTGGGATAGTGGAAGGTGTCCCTGCCCATGGCAGGGGGTGGGACTGGATGGTCTGTAGGGTCCTTTCCAACCCAGACCATTCCATAGGAGATAATTCCTACTTAGGAAATTAAGGAAGAATGAGGGAGTTAAGGGAAGGAGCAATTCTGCTCCTGTCCTCCAGAGATCCCTGGTGCAGGTGGATTGATGGCCCATCTCCCCTCCAACACTGATGGAAACAGCAGCAGAGCCCTCCCTATCAGGGCAGGGGGGATGTGGGGGACAAAGTCCCCCAATTCCATGTGTGATCCCCATTTTTCAGCCCAGCTGAAAATTCTCTGGGTTTCCTGATGTGCTGGGGACAGGGATTTGCAAGCCACATGGATTCAATAATAACAAAGTTCTTTTTCCCTCCTCCAAAAACCTTTGCATTTTGTGTCTGCACAGCAAAACGTGCTGCAAAGGTTCCCTTTTCCTTTCAGTTCGTGTAGAAAGATTCCTTCAGCCACGAGTTGTGTTACATAAGGCCTTTAGCAGAGGTTTATTCAGTTCCCTTTGGATATACCTTATATTAGATTTTCCATTTTCCTGACTCCTTCCTGCGCTCCCCCCGCACTGGCAGCATTCCTGCAGGATTGGGGATCAGCTGGTGCCCTGGGAGGCAATTGGCACGTGGGTGGGGGTGTGCACGCCTCGGGAATGATCTTCTCCAAGGAATATGTTGTTCTGCAAGTGATGTGCCTCGGTGTTCAACCCTGGCATATGTGAGCTGTTAAGCAGCTCTTCCTCCAGGAAGCACTGGGAAATAAAACTCATCTTTTCTACACTGTGTGTAAAATAAAATCAGGAGGTTTTCCTGTGATGGGTTCATTGAGCCCCTCCGGCCATTCTAAGAGGAGTGTAGTTGGATTTTGTCATTTTATTTCACCTTGGATGTTTCTCTATAAAAAGAGGCTTATATTTATCCCTGTCAGCTCGATTCCAACGGATCACCAGGTTCAGGTGTACTTGGTCACCATGGTTTTTTTCTCCTCCTCTTTGCACATCCATTCCGGTCTGGGAGCTCCAGGACAAGGAGCTGTCTGTGTTCTGTGGCAGCCTGGGATGGAATCATGGAATCATTAAGGCTGGAAAAGACCTCCAAGATCATCAAGGCCAACCCTTTGATTACCCCCATTTCACCAAATGATATCAGGAAGTGTGTTTTAACATTTCGAGGGATGGTGACTCTCCCACTTCCCTGTGGAGCCTTTTCCATGCTTGACCACCCTTCTAGTGGAGTTTTTCCCAATATCCAGTGTCCCAGCCCTGCAGCTGTCAAGGTTGTAGAGAGAGCAGGAGCAGTGCTGAGGGATTCTTGGAGAGCACAGTTACAGGGGTCTCCTATTGCATGGCTTTCCAGTGGACCCTTTGGGAATAACTCTTCCTAGTCTTCCAAATTAGTTCTGGATGCCTTGATTGCTCTGTGGGTGACTGATGGCTCTTGGTCATGGTCAGGAGAGATCCAGGCACTTCCATTTCATTCCAGTTTTCTTCCAAGTGCCTCCTCCATGACCAGCTGGTGCTGGAGGGTTAATGCCCAGAGCTCAACTTCCCTCCCTGCACCGGGTGAAACTTGAGGTTGTTGGAAGGAAAAGGTGCAATTTAAAGAAAAAAATGAGTGTTTTCTCTAGCAGAGAAAAGGTGCAGTGGGTTTGGTATTTCAAACTTTGCAGTTGTGACCTGGTTTCCTTCCTCAAACTTGTGCAGAGCGAGGGGGGGTTGCTTTGCCTTGTGCAACTCGATGCCACTTCCCCAATTTAAATGGAGATTTCCATGAGCAGCCACGGGCTGGGGAAGCAGCTGCTCTCCCTGATATTTTTACCATAATCCATGAGCTGTTTCCTGCAACCAATTGCCCTTTTCTGGCAGAGAAAGGATCACAAGACAGTCAAATTAATTCATAGAACTCCCACTTTCAGGAACAGTTTTCTCATGTGGCTTCTTTGTCCCTTTTGGAATCAATAACAATTTTTTTTCTTCTCATCTGTGACTTTTTTCTGATCTAGGTTTAATAATTCTGATTATTTAACTTTTTTTTCTTTTTCCTAATCTGAGATACATGAAAGCACTAAAAAATCATTTAGTAAGGTCAGTTTACCCCCTGCTGAAGGACCTGAATATTGAGTGTGCTTCTAGTCAACACTGTCCAACTTATTAATAATCCTCAAATTCACCTTTTTGGCCAACTTTTTATCAAACACAGCTCCAAATTTCAAAAGTTATTACTGTGATGTGTTGCCCAACCACAGTCATAGTGGATTATGAGAAGGGTTTAATTTCTTGAAGTCCTACCGAGTTAATTTTAAGCTGTGTATCAGCACTTGAGCTTTATTTTAAATCCTGCCCTAATTAAAAGATTACATTTTACAAATAAATAAATAAATCCCCAAACCTGGGAGCATTACAGGAGCATGGAAACTCCCCAAGCTGGCAGCCAAGTTGCCAACCTTGTGGTGTTCCATTGGCAGAGGCGTCTCTTTGGAAAGGAATTGTGTTTAGAAATGTGGAATTTGGGTGTTTTACAGCCTGGTGGGTTTTTATTTCCCTACTGTGGGTTTCCTGGTCTTTCCTTTTTGGCAAACTGCCCCCCCCCCCCCCCAAATATGGTTTTTCAAGGTCTTCTGTGCACAACTGGTCATGTGCAATTCCAGGAATAGGGGTTCCCTGCTCCAGAGAGGGGAATCTGTGCTGTGTCCTGCACGGGTGGTGTTTGCGAAAGGGATGTAGAGAGGTGATAAAATAACACCTCTGAGTTAAAAATTGCTCATTTCTCACCCTCTGGGTCAGGCACTGGGGTGGTGGCACGGGTTACTGTCCTGTGACAGCTCCCCAGTCAGTTCTGAGGGGTGAGGCTCTGCAATAACTGTGTTTTTTTGGGGAGAGGAGCAGCTGAGGCGGGTTCAGAAGCGCTGCCGAGCGGAGCCCTCGCTCTGCTCTGT
The DNA here is from genome assembly GCA_035583135.1 of Lophotriccus pileatus. Classification (NCBI taxonomy): domain Eukaryota; kingdom Metazoa; phylum Chordata; class Aves; order Passeriformes; family Tyrannidae; genus Lophotriccus; species Lophotriccus pileatus. The sequence continues at coordinate 9,589,358 of JAWWES010000037.1, forward strand.
GCTCTGGAAGGTCCTGCGGTTTCCTCTGCTCTGCAGAGACGAGTTTGTGCCTCTGACCGCAAGGCAGGAGCTTCTCTGCAAGTGCTCACCCAGCTGGGGCTTCAAACAGCCCGTTTACATCCTTATTTAGTCTCAGTTTATACTTCCTTTTGTACATCCTTGGAGGTGTTCGAGGATGTGGCACTCAGGGCTGTGATCTAGATGACAAGGTAGTGATGGGTCACAGGTTGGACTTGATGATGTTGGAGGTCTTTTCCAGCCTAACTGGTTCTGGGATTATTTATGGACCCTGATGAGCAGCAGAGTTGCTCCTCTCGTGCCCAAGTGTTGATGCCCCTGGGCTGTTCATCTCCCCAGCATTGTTTTCCTCTGCCAGACCCCAGGGAGCTGTGGGACATCTCCTCCTTTTGTTTGTCCTCTAGTGCTTGGTTTGGTAATTTTTGGTCCCCAGCACAGGAAGGACTTGGAGCTGCTGGAAGGAGTCCAGAGGAGGCCACGGAGACACTCAGAGGGCTGGAGCCCCTCTGCTCTGGAGCCAGGCTGGGAGAGCTGGGGGTGTTCACCTGGAAAAGGGAAGGCTCTAGGAAGACATGAGAGCCCCTTCCAGTGCCTGAAGGGGCTCCAGGAGAGCTGGAGAGGGACTTTGGACAAAGGGGAATGGCTTTAAGCTGGAAGAAGGTAGATTTAGATGGGATATTAATGGGAAGGAATTCTTGGCTGTGAGGGTGGTGAGGCCCTGGCACAGGTTGCCCAGAGAAACTGTGGCTGCCCCATCCCTGGAAGTGTCCAAGGCCAGGTTGGATGGGGCTTGGAGCAACCTGGTGTAGTGGAAGGTGTCCCAGCCCATGGCAGGGGGTGGGACTGGATGATCTTTAAGGCCCCTTCCATCCTAACCCATTCCATGATTCCACAGGCACTGCTCTCTATGGAAGTACCAGATCCTTGGTTTAAGATCTGAGCTCCAGCACAGGTGGTGCCACAGGGACAGTGCCTGGTCCCTGCTCTCCACTGGCTCTTGTCTATTCCTGCTCAGGCTGTGCAGGTTCATCCCAATCAAACAGAGAAGTGAAGTTTGTGCTTTAATTTGCTCAAGTTGATTTTTTTCCCCTCCCCACAGTAATAAATGACTGTAAAAGCTCAAAACTAAAACAAAGTTGCTTGTTCAACCTGGAAATAATTACCAGGGGCTCTTCTTGGAGGATTCCACTGCTTCCTGCCAGGAGCCAGGACAGGCAGGCACTGACATTTTGCATTAATAATCCTCATTTTTTAGTCTTTTCCTAGCCTTTTCCAGCCTAAGTGATTCTGGGATTATTTATGGGCCCTTTTGGGTTAGGCCTGTGTTTTGTGGCCTGTCCTGTGCCTCTTATGATACATCCATGTCCATGTGCTCTGCATGGTTCTCTTTTTAATTAGGTCCATTAAAATGGATGAACTGAACGTGGCAGTTGGGTGTATTAATTTTTTAAATCCTATTTCACATTATGGCATCCAAGAGGGATTACACAGGCTTTAATTCTTGAATGGCAGCTTTATGGCTTTTCATCCACAACTCTTTCTCTCTTTTAAGAATTTCAAATGCAGTTGAATCACTGAGATTTTTTTTTTTTTAACCTAAATTTGGCCATTTAGGAAATAGTGGGATTTTTTGGACCAAAGTCTTGTTTTGCTGCTAGTGGAGCCTTCAGGTCAGTTGTCCTCAAAAACCAGTATCCAGCATTATCCTGCTTTAAGACAGGCTTGAATAGGCCCAGCCTCCCACATGGAGCTTGGTAGGAGGCATATATTAAGGAATGTCATCTCCAAGGTTGGGGAATGTTATCATCCAATGGCAAAAATGAAATTCCAGCCATTTCTTCTGCATGTTTAAGCACAAAAGAAGATGACCCCATCCCAGACCTCTCCCTCCTGTCTCTCTTCTCCCATCACTCATCATGACAGGACCATTCCCTGGAAACAAAATCCCTTGGAGCAGGACCAGGGGTCTGGCCCTGGAGGTGGAGGAGTGTCCTGCTCACCCTGCTGCTACTGCTGTGTGTCTGCAGTGTTTTAAATGTTGCTTTCCATCTGTGCAAGGCTTGACCAAGAGAGAGAACTATGATTAGAGGGATTGTCCTTCCCTTTCTTCCTTGCTGGTGGCATCAGCTGTTGGGAGGGATCAGGTGCTTCAGGGGCTCCTCAGGAAAACATAGACCTGGTGGCAAAGTTGGTGTCTTGGCATCACTGATTTGTCTCAGTTCAGGTTTAAATGTCTCATTAGCTCCTTTTCTTGGGAAGTTTGTCCCTGGGATGAGCTTGGCAGGTGGTAGCCTTGGCCCTGTGGCTGTGGCTGTCTCAGTCCATGTCAGCAATACTTATTCCTGAAAACAGTATTTTACTCTGCACAACTGTGTCCTAAAAACTTCCCATATGACCAAAATCCTTCTATAATGGAAAAAAGCAGGGAGACTTGGTAAATTCAATGAGCAGCAACACCTTCTATTCAAATTTGAGCTTGTTTACCTTCAGCTGCCACTGGCCACTGTTGGGAAGCACAGATGAAAACAAAGCTTTGTTCTTCCCAAAGGTTTGGGAATGGACAAAGGAATGGCATGGCATCACAGCAAGTGCTGAGGTTTGGGTGGGAAAGCATCCCTGCATCCCATGGGAGCAGAGCTGCTGTGCCAAACCTCCAAACCTTTTCTTGCACCCTGGGGAGTTTCCAGAGTTGCTGTTTTGTTTCCTCTGCTGACCCACGATTTGATTCAAATGTCATGGAATTTTGGATACTGAAGGAGCAAATGTAGCATTGGGAAGCTCCTTCCTTCGGGATATCACAGCTCTCTCTCTCATTTCCTCCCTTCAGACAGGCAGGATTGACAAGTCCTACCCCACAGTGTGTGGCCACACGGGACCAGTGCTGGACATCGACTGGTGTCCCCACAACGACCAGGTGATCGCCAGCGGCTCCGAGGATTGTACTGTCATGGTGAGTGTTCCCTGGGCCTTGGGGGGGTGGGCTTTGCTCCCTGCTAAAAATCCTGCTCCAAAGGATGCTTGTATTCCTGAAAACACCTCCTGTTCCGAGGCTGAGGGCAGAGTCATCATGGAACAGGTTGGGTTGGAAGGAAACTTAAAGATTGTCTACCCCCTGCCGTGGGCAGGGAGACCTTCCACTATCCCAGGTTGCTCCAAGCCCCATCCAACCTGGCCTGGAACACTTCCAGGGATAAAGCAGAAGGCAGGTGGTTCCTTACCTCACACATCCCCATGGATGCAGCGGTGTGTGTTGGGAAGAGGGAGGGACTGGGAGGGAACGAGCCCACCAGGTTTCAGAGTTGCTTCAACCCTTGATTTAAGGGGGTCGCCTGAAGTTCTTCCTGTGTCTACAGGTTGTGAGCAGGTGTCAAAAGGGCTTTTTTTAAATGAACAAGTAAAAATAATCCAAGCTCTGCACCTGCCAGGCTTGGTCCTGAGACCTGTTTCACCTCAGGCAGAGCCCAGTGCCCGGGAGCCGGGCTCGCTCTGTGACGGATGTGGAATCCCGTGTATGCAAACACAGCAGAATCAGTGAAAGAAAATCCTTGGAAGATGAAATAATGCCAAATAACTCCAGGGATCTTTGGCCATATTTAGAAATGCTGTAGGCTGAATGTTATATTGAAATCTTATTATAGATCATGTCAGATAAATTCCTTCGCTTCTGTTCGTCGTTAAAATGTTTGGGAGGGGATTCATCCCAAGAGGCTTTTCCTGGGACAGCTCTTGCCTGTGATCTCTCAGTCTTGGAAGCTGAAGCATGTTAACAAAATGGGCTGTGTTTAATATTACACAAAACAACAAGCTTCTGTGTTTGTAACATTCACTACTGGGCTGGAACTAACTTTTGAAGGATGCAGGAATGTTCCCCTAGGAACCAGGATGCAGAAGGGCTGCACTGGAAGGGTCTCTGAAACATGAGCATCAGCAGGTCCAGAGCTGCCTTCTTGGAGGCAAAATAAGCCTCTAATCCAAATGCAATGAGAACTATGTTGGAAGGCTCCAGGGGGACTGAATTATGGAGAAAAAACAACAGTGTTCAGTTACAAGTTGTCCAAGTGCTTGTCCAAGCGCTCCTAATGTGGCCACAAATCATCTGTGGGAATCCATGCCTCCAACTGAACGGCTCTATGGGTTCACAGAGGGGTTTTCTGCACGTCCCAAAGTGGGGATGAGCTTTCCCTGCATCCCTGGAGGCAGCACATATGTGGAAGGTGCTCCAGGATGGAACTGGCTGTGGGTTTGCCCACTCGTGGTGGTGTTTGGTAGCTCTTGGTGTGATCTGTCTGGAGTGGAAGGTGAAATAGGTGAGTCCTTGCTGTGCTCACAGGATCAGGGATATGCAGGAAGATGTGTGTGTTTGTGTTAAGGAGGTTTAAAATGAGAAATGATGGATCCCAGATTGTCTGGGGCAGTTGGGAACTGCACTGGTGTGTAAAAAACATCTCTTGGAGGAATTGTTTCCTTGTGCCTGCAAATAAGGAATTACTTCAGTATTCCTGCTTGGTGTGCTGCTGAACAGCTGGAATGTACTGCAGGCTTTGAATTCAGCTGGAAAATGTTTTATTGGAGAAAGGCTTGCGGATGGTGTCGAGGCCCTTCCTCAGATATGGGAAATCTGCTTCATCAGAGGGTGCATATTAATGAGTTTGGGTGTAATGGGCAGAGCAGAGCTCATGGGATTGAGCAAATTGCTTCAAGAATCAAAGCAGAGCCCCTGCAGTGACCTGGGCCACCAACCTGTGGGCACCTCTGGGACCACAACAGGGTGAACCAGGAGAAGGTCTGAGAGCTGCAGAAATGATGCTCAAAGTGCCTCTTCCTGCAAGGACAGGGATAAATCCAGGGCTCAGACTCACTTGTTTCCTCACTTAAGGTGATAGGAATTAATATTTATTATATAGGAATTGGTGTTCTTTCTAGACATGGACTGAATGTTCTCTGCAGGTTGTGCAGAGCCAGAAGAAACAGTTTTTGCTTCTCTTTAAAGGAGGTGAAAAAAGTTTGCTTTGTTTTCTTGCTCACATGCTATTTGTGCAAAGCCTTCCCCCTCCTGCCCTTCCTGTGAGACCCAAACCCAAACCTCCGCCGTGCCACAGCTTTGCTTCCTCCAGCACAAACAAACCGGCCCTGCTGTCTTCAAAAAAACTCCCAAATCCCCAAAAAACCACCCAAAACTCCCAGACCAGAGAGTGGACAAACACTTCCCGTTGCCCAGTTAATCCTGTAGCATTTTAATGCTTCCTTGGATTTATCCTGAGTCCTCACCCTCACCAGGCTGGGTCCTGTATCCAAGTTTCCTCAGTTTCCCCATGAATTTAATTTGATCCCACACTGAGGCCAGACTCCCACCCTGGAACGAGGGGCCAGGTCGCTTGGGACCATCCCCTGACCTTTCACACTCGTTTATTTATTATTTCTTGGAATACCAGGCAGGATTATTGGGTCAATATTCTGTAATCTGCCCAGGATTACTCTGCTCTGCAGCTGCTCCAAACTATCGGGGTTTTCCCTGATGGAAAAAAATCTTCCCCAGCGGCTTTAAAAAAACCCTTTTCATGGATGTTTTGTCTCCCTTCCCTTTCCCACTCCCTGCCTGATGTTTAAACTTGGTTCTGGAGGTTTTTTTATTCCTTTGCTGTGAAGATGCACTTGCTCAGAGGGATCATCCCAGCCCCTTCCTGGCTGGGATGGTGCAGAATAGGTAGAATTGGAGATCCTGGGAATATTGTGCCTTTCCTGCTGCTGCCTCTCATAGTGGGGAATGCTGGCTGGAGCTGCTCTGCCCCTGCCTGCCTGGTCTGCAGGTCACACTTGGCTCAGAAGCTTCTGCTGTTCCTGGGTCTTTTTGGTGGATAAATTCCCTTTTCAGGGCTTTGTGCACAAAGAGAGGGAGGCTGAGGGAGTGGGGCAGGTCCTTTTATCCCACTTTTTCTCTCATGGGAAGAAATGACTGTTCATAGAGTCATGGAATGGTTTGGGTTGGAAGAGACCTTAAAAATCATCCAGTTCTACCCCCTGTCATGGGCAGGGACACCTTCCACTATCCCACATTGCTCCAAGCCCCGTCCAACCTGGCCTGGAACACTTCCAGGGATGGGGCAGCCACAGCTTCTCTCGGCAGCCCATGCCAGGGCCTCCCCACCCTCACAGAGAGGAATTTCTTCCCAGAATCCAAACTAACCCTACAGATGCAGGAGGACAGATGATGAGAAACAGAAAACCCACCAAACCCCGGGGGCTCATCAGAGACCTCACACGGTTACAGAGTTAAGTGCCTCAGACTGACATGGAATTCCCAGCTCAAACATGTTCCCAACTGTTGCTGCTGTCACATTGTTACTCCCTGACTGGCAGGAAAAAAAGCTGTTTCCATAAACCTGACACATTTGTAATCCAGTTTTAGGTGTCAGGGGCAGGTGCAGGGATTCGTTGTGCTTTGCAGGCGTGCCGTGTTTCAGGAAAACCTCAGAGGGGTTGGATCATAGTCAGTGGCAGAGCTGGAGGGAATGGGGATGACATCCTGCTTCTCCAGGCTGAGCAGCTCCTGTTTGCATCCCCAGTTTAAAATCACATTGGGAATAGGCTCAGTTTATGTCAGTGTGTTGCCAGCACTGTTCCATCAGGCAGGAAGGGAGAGAGGGATTTCCATACAATCATGGAATATCCTGAGCTGGAACGGACCCACAAGGATCAAGTCCAACTTCTGGCCCTGCACAGGACACCCCAACAATCCCACCCTGTCCCTGGGAGCGTTGTCCAATCGCTCCTGCAGCTCTGGCAGCCTTGAGGCCATGACCATTTCCCCCTCTTGCAAAGAAATCCTCTCTTGAGGTGGTTTTTCCATTGTGGTCATTCCTCTGGGAGGGACAGCACCAAGAGTTGTGTCCATGAAAAGCTGAATCATTTTTGGGTTGCTTAGAGGTGAGCTGGGACCCAGTGAGGATCTGCATCTCCCTGGGTTTTACTGCAGCACAGCCATCCCTGGGAGAAGGGAAAAACTGGGATTAGCACAAAAATCCATGTCACCCTCACGTATGTGTGTCTGCCTCGCTTCCTAAATCCACTCCCTCGCATCTCCAGGCTCCCACAGCTTGCTGGGCACCGTGGGCAGCGTCTGGCGAGCCCTGTTCTCCAGCTCCAGGAAAAGCAAACAATGGGAAGCAGAGCAAACGCGCTCCAATGCTGCCACCTGGCTCCAGCAGCTCCAACTGCTCGCTGAGGGGCGTCTAATTCCATTGCATTTGTTAATGCACCACAGAGAGGTCAACTTCAATTCCAAGGGCATAGTCCAGGGCTGAAGTGCAAGGAATAGTTTTGGTTGGGCTGATCCTGCCTGGGGTGATGGGTTTGTGTGTCCCATCCCTGCCAGATACAGAACCCGCCTCCCTCTGTGAACAAACCTTTGGTGCCGCCTCCTTTGGGCTCCACAGCTGGAATTCCAGTGCTCTGTCATCCTTGGGGGCTGTTGCTCCTCCTGATGGCCCTTCCCTGAGGATGTTTGCAAGAGAAGTGTTGTGTAACCAGGACAAAAGTGAACAAGCAGCTGCTGCAATGCTGATTTGGGCTGCTCTGACCTCTGCCAGGACCAGCCCGTGCTTCCCTGATTAAATGCGATCTGGAAGGAGTCTGGATCTAGTGGGAAAAATAATTACTAGTGTTTCCAGGAGATTAAAAAGTAGGCACTGGTAGAGCTGCAGTATCATCCCTCCAAGAGACAAGAACAGTTTGGCAAGACAGCAGCTTGTTCACATGGAATTGGAGCTCCAAGGCAGGTTTTTCCAACTCCTCCTCAGCAGGATCAGAGATGGACATGGTGCTAACAGGGAACTGCAGCATCAGGAGCTGGTGGTTTGGTGCTGGCACATGAGTGAGGAAGGATGTTACACATGGATCAGCCAAGGGTTTATTGGGAACGATTCCCTCTTCCTGTTTATATGGAGAAGTGACAGCTCGGCCGCCGGCTGTGGGATGCAGGAAGCAGACGAGCCACGCACTATTCAGAGGGGATGGCCTGGCCTAACCAGCTTTCCTTTCCTTTCCTTTCCCCTCCCAGGTGTGGCAGATTCCTGAGAACGGGCTCACCCTGTCCCTGACAGAGCCAGTGGTGGTGTTGGAAGGCCATTCCAAGAGAGTCGGAATTGTGGCCTGGCATCCGACGGCCCGGAACGTGCTGCTCAGCGCAGGTACGGCCTTGGGAGGGGCCACAGGCATCTCCCTCCAGGAATTTTGAAGAAGAGGTGTTGACTCCTTTCCCTTTTTTCCTCTCCCAGATGCTTAGATCCCTGTGAATCACAAGGCTTCTGGCAGTGCCTGGGAACACCAGGACACGTGGCTGGCAGCCCCTCCTTATCTCAGCCTATTTTATCTTCGCTTTACAGGGACAAGCACCAGGGAATTGTCTGGAAGGAAGAAGCAGAGTATTAAAGTTGTTCCAGACTTTATTTGATTTGCAATAACTGTTTACATCTGCATTCCCCATATCCCTGTTTTCATACACTTTTATAACAGGCCGGAGTGTTTCTCTTTCCCTTGATCCCTGCAAGGTATCCCAGAGTCTGGCTGCTCCTCCCACAAGCTTTCATTGTCAGCATTTTCCAAATTGTCTCCTTGGCTGGTACAGTCCACGGAATGAGATTCTTTTGACCACTGAAAGTCAGTCACATCATTGTGGAAATAAATTGGATAATTCATTATCCATCGGCACAGTCTGAGGCTTCTGGAGCCTGACCTGCAGGTTGGATCCCAAGGAAAGCAGCCAGTCCTTTCAGTTGGACTGTTGAATAAGCTGAGTCTTTCCTGTTGAAAAAATCCCTTCTGAGCTCCCAGTTTGGTGTTTGGTTTCCCCAAAAACCTTTGGAGCTGCAGCAAGTTTATCCCTTGTTCCCCGCCTCTGGCTTTTTTCCTGGTGTGACTTTTTTCACCAGTGCTCTGACTGTGGCTGTTATTTTCCATTTTAGGCTGTGACAATGCCATCATCATCTGGAATGTGGGGACAGGAGAAGCCCTCATCAACTTGGATGACATGCACGTGGATATGATTTACAACGTGAGCTGGAACCGCAACGGCAGCCTCATCTGTACAGCCTCCAAAGACAAGAAAGTCCGAGTTATTGACCCCAGGAAACAAGAAATCGTTGCTGTAAGTTCACATAATAATTAAAGAAACAGTTGGATTTCATTCCAGCAGAGAATTAGCAAGAAAACTGGGAGAAGGAACCTTCTCGCTCGGTATTTGCACACCGTGTTCAGTTGTATTTTTCAAAGGGAGGCAAAAAATGCAGGAGGAATAGCAGGAGTTGAAGGATTTGTCTGGGTTTATTGGGATTAGTGTTTGAACTAGGATTTCAGAGCTCAGTTTTAAAACCTGCAGAAGTGTAATTCCGCATCTAATCCTTTTGTATAATTACAGTTCCAGAGCTCTGCCTGGGAAGCCGAGGTTTAGCAGCCTGTGTGTGCTGTAACTTGCAAGGTTGAAGGAAAACCTCTTTGCAAGAGGCTGATGGGCAAAGCTGGGAACAGCCAGAAATGTCCACTTCTGTGGTTTAGCAATTGGTTTCTTCCCTCAAGCATCAGGGGAAAGTAGTTGGATGTTGCTCCTTGGATCAAGTCCTGCGAGGAGCAGCCGTGTGTCCTGAGGCGGTTCCATGAAGATGGGAGGGGATCCACCACCCCGTGGGTTTTCCTGTCCATTGCTGGAGACTGACCTGCTCCTCTCTTCCAGGAGAAAGAGAAAACCCACGAGGGAGCCCGGCCCATGAGAGCCATTTTCCTGGCTGATGGAAACATCTTCACCACCGGCTTCAGCCGCATGAGCGAGCGGCAACTGGCCCTGTGGAATCCGGTGTGTCCCTGTCCCCTTCCTGCCCCAGTCACCTCTGTTGAGTTACTAACCCAGCCCTGCAGTCATGGAGTCATGGGATGGTTTGGGATGGAAGGGACCTTGAAGCTCATCCTGTTCCAAACCCCTGGGCAGGGACACCTCCCACTAGCCCAGGTTGCTCCAAGCCCTGTCCAACCTGGCCTGGAACACTTCCAGGGATGGGGCAGCCACAGCTTCTCTGGGCAACCTGTGCCAGTGCATCTTCTGAAATTCCTAGTTTATATACTTGAGGTTATTCCCTCTTCCATGTACTGCCTGCTCCTGTGCCAGAAGGTATTCCATGATTTGTGCTGGATGGTCACTCAGTGAAGGAACTGAGTTCTCTTGGGCCCTCTCCGAGAGCAGCGATAACCCGGGAGCTGCAGGTTGGAAGAGCCTGGGAAGATGCACGGGGAGCAGAGAGGCTGTGGGAAGGTCACTTCACTCTGTATGTTGTATATGCAGAGCAGGACAGCAACAATCCCAGAGGGGCTCAGGTTGGAAGGGACCACCTGGATTGTGTCCAGGTGGCTTTTGAATATCTCCAGGGAAGGAGCCTCCATCCCCTCATCCATCACCCATCCCATCGCGCTGACACAAGGCACTAACATGGCTGTGTCACATATTTCCCTTGACTTGGTGGATTTTCTTGGCTTCTGCTTTTATTGAATTTTGTGATGGAAAGGCCCTTGGGGGAATGAATCAGCTTGGGAACATTCCCAGCACTTGTAACACATGGATCCGTCTGGGTGGTGCAGACACCGCTGGGAGCTCACTGGCTACAGGGCTGTTAATAATTTAGATCCTGTGTTAACAGGAGCTTTTCCAGCCTTCATTAACATCCCTGGCATTCTCTATTTCCAGAAAAACATGGAGGAGCCAATTGCCCTTCACGAGATGGACACCAGCAATGGGGTCCTGCTGCCGTTCTACGACCCGGACACCAACATCATTTACCTGTGTGGGAAGGTAAGGAGAGGCTTGGGAATCTCTGTGGAGGGAATGGTGCCTCTGAAATGTTCCTCAGGTGTCTCAGTTGGGGGAGGTAAAATCAAAGAATCAGCTCTGCAGAGGGACCAGGCTGCTCTGGAGTGGGTTTGACCTTCACTCTGCAGGACCTGGGAAGGTCTGGAGTGCACTGGATGTTTACCTAAGTAAAGCTGCATTTAATACAACAAGTCCCACACCATTACCAGAACTTCTCTTGTTGGTGTTGACCTGGGTGATTTTCCATTGGTGTGGGAGGAAGTTACATTTCAGATGTTCCCCTCTTTGTGCCTGAGGATGATGGAGCGTGTGGCAACACTCCTTGTAATTTTGGGGGGTTAAATAATAGAAAACTGGGATAAGGTGCTCCTTTCTAAAGCAGTTTGTGCTCTAAAGTTCCCACTTGTGATGGACTTCCTACAAACAGGAGCCAAAGACACAATGAACAAAGTACGTTCAGGAATCCCATCTCCCTAACAGCTAATGAGCGTTTCGAGCGGGACTTTGAGGAACTGTTACAGCAGGGAGTTGCTTTAAAGTTTTAGCTTAAAAAAAACACCAACTTTAAGCTGTGTGTGGCAGCATTCCTGGGAGGGAAGGCTGTGGGTGAGGCTGGTGGTTGCCCCAGGCTCTGCAGCGTGTCCTCTCATCCCTGCAGGGTGACAGCAGCATCCGCTACTTCGAGATCACGGATGAGTCCCCGTACGTTCACTACCTCAACACCTTCAGCAGCAAAGAGCCGCAGAGGGGGATGGGGTTCATGCCAAAGAGGGGCCTCGACGTCAACAAGTGTGAGATTGCCAGGTAAGGAGAGCTGAGCCCAGAGCTGGGATCAGCCCTGCACGGCGAGCGGGCTGGAAGCGGGGGTTGGGAATTTCGGGAGTGGTGGAAGCAGCGGAGCAGTGAGCAGAGGGCAGCTGTGGCTCAGGAAACATCTCAGGAGAAGCAGGTCTGTCGCTGCAGTGGCTCTGGTAGGGAACATGTCTCTGCTGGGAGGGAACATGCTTGGGCTCTTCTCCCAGGTAACAAGTGATGGGATGAGAGGAAACGGCCTCAAGTTGTGCCAGGGAAGGTTTTAGGGAAAATTTCTTCGTGGAATGGGTGGTCAAGACATCAGAACAGGCTGCCCAGGGCAGTGCTGGAGTCCCCATCCCTGGAGGGATTTAAAAGGCATGTAGATGTGGCACCTGGGGACATGAGTTAGTGGGGCCTTGGCAGTGCTGGGGGAATGGTTGGACTTGATCTTAGAGAGCATTTCCAACCTCAGTAATTCCATGATTCCGTGGGGTTGCTCCTTTCCTATCTCCTCTGTCCCGTGGTCCACTGCTTCTCCTTAGTCCTCACTTTGAGTCCCACCTTTCCCTTCCCACGGCAGGTTCTTCAAGCTCCACGAGAGGAAGTGTGAGCCCATCATCATGACGGTTCCCCGCAAGGTGAGCACTGCCCTGGGCACGAGGTCTGGAGCCAGCTCGTGCCTCCCAGAGCCCCTGACCAATCCATCTCTTCTGGCTTGCAGTCGGACCTCTTCCAGGACGACCTGTACCCGGACACGGCCGGCCCAGAAGCGGCTCTGGAGGCAGAGGAGTGGTTCGAGGGGAAGAACGCCGACCCCCTGCTCATCTCCTTGAAGCACGGGTACATTCCAGGCAAGAACAGGGACCTCAAGGTGGTCAAGAAGAACATACTGGACAACAAGCCCGCGGCCAACAAGAAGAGTGATCTCATCAACGCTCCAAAGAAAGCAGCGGATGCCTCAAACCCCGTGAGTGGACTCCACCAGCTTTTGGGGGTGACGGCCTGGGGTGGGAATATCGGGGTGCTGGTTCTTTGGGAACAGGTGTCACAAAGTTCAACGTGTGATTTGAGGATTTGGGTGACCTGGAGTTGAGGTGGTGCTTGGTTATGGTTTTCCAGGCAATGTGTCCAAAACTTCCTTCCAAGGGGCAGCACCAGTCTCTGCTCTCTGTGAGCAGGGACAGGACCAGAGGGAGCGGCTGGAGCTGTGTCAGAGCATCCCAAGCTGCTCCAGAGCGGGCATCACACCCTCACCCCTCAGAGAATCCCATTGGGAGGAGCTCTTTCCTTGGAAAACTGCAGAGCTCTCCTCACACGTGTCCTGTCTTGCCTTGCAGCAAAATGAAGCCAAATTGGACGAGATTTTGAAAGAGCTGAAATCCATCAAGGACACGATCTCCTCCCAGGACGAGCGCATCTCCAAGCTGGAGCAGCAGATGGCAAAGATCGGGGACTGAGGGGCCCCGGCCCAGGCACATCCAGCTCCCAGTGCAGCCAGCAGCAGCCTGCAGCATTCCAGCCCGAGCTTTCCTGTTCTCCTAAACCCACGTCAACGAGAGCCGATGATTCCAAGCCAAGCTTTTTAGTGAAAGATTTTTTCGTTTCCTGATGTTCTGACGAATTTCTGTGACTGTGTCAAACCAAGTCAAAACCAAGAAATGCTACTTTTACAGGGTTTTTTTTGTTTTTTTTTTTTTAGCAGATGTTATGATGAATCCTTGAAAAACAAATCCATTCTGACTTTCGATGTCGTGCCCAAATACCTTTTTCTAGATTTAGGGACCAATGCCACATTGTTCTTAACCAGTTTTTTTTTTTGAAGTTGCCAAAAAATAGAAAAAGAACCGCTTTTTATTTTTCTTATTTGCCACTTTGCAGTATTTGTGTTTCCATTCCAAGGGACAGGGGGTGTGTGGTGGGTGTTTACACTGTGCAGAGAACAAAGCTGAAGCTATTTTATATAAATCCTCAATTTGGAACAATCAGGTGGGTTCCCTTCCCTGCTGAAACCCCTTGGAGATGGGATGAGCTGCCTTTCCTGCTCCCAGCCCTGTTGTCTGTCAGAAAAATATAAATATATAGATCTGAAAGAAGGGATTCATCCCACAAAATCCCAAGGTTTGATTCCATGACCAAACTCATGTATTTTACTTGCTGATTTATTTCAATTGGGAGGCAGAAGTTACTTCCATGCAGGAATGTTTTTATCCAGGAAGAAGTTTCAGGTGAGCTGTGGGATTCCAGCAGGTAGTGGGATCCTGTGGTGCCCATCTCAGCTCTGTGGTTGCTGTAAGTCCTTGTTTCTGCTCCCCACACTCCTCAGTTCATGGATTTTAAGGAACTTTTGGAATCACAGTCAGCCTCTCACAACAGTGCTGATGTTTGGAATTTTCTCTGCTTCCAAGGCAGTGTTAGCAGCAGGAAGGTGACTTTTCCATGAGGATTCTCCCCAAACAAAACGCCTCTGTTGTTATTTTTTTACAATTTGTTTTCTCCTCTCCATCGTTCCTGCCTCCCACCCCACATTGCTGGAAAGCTTTGCAGGAAAGGATTTGTTCCTGAATCAGATGAGTGACTTCCAACCCCAGCCTCCCTGCACCCCTTCTGAGTGGAAGGGACTGGGGAGGGTGGTTTTATCCCAGTTTGGAGAACTGGTTTCTCACACATTCCTTTGGGGAGAGACCCCGTGAGCGCTCCGAGCTGGCGAGTTCCTCCTGGAATTCCATGGATGCCTTGACTCAGCAAAGCTCTGCTCAGGTGGGGTCTCCCCTGTGAGGGGGCTGTCAGGGATGGGGCAGGCTGGCTCCCTGCTCCCAGGCTGTGTCCTTATGCTGGGAATGGGATCCAGGACCCCCGGCGAGCTGTGCCAGGCTGGATCGGTGCCGCCCATCCCGGCACAGCCAGGGAGTGGTGACAGCCCATCTGAAATCTGAAGGTGGGCAAAGACCACCGGGTGTCCAGGAGCTCTGGATCCCTCTCCCAGCTGGACTCTGTGCCCGTGGCAGCTCCGTGTGTGTGTGACGTGTGCGTGGGAGCCCCTGCCCCGCGTCCCCTGCCCGGAGCATCCCGGCGGGACACGCGTCCCTTCGGCCAGGCTGAAGTGATTGATTTTTATTTTTATTTTTTTTTTTCCATTAGTTTAGCTAGGAATTCTCCGATTTTTCCATTTTTCCCAGTGTTTGCATGTCCAGAACTTCCAGGTTAAGGATTCCCTGTTGTGGAGGGATGTGTGTGTGTATGGCGGTGGGACCGCGCCGTGGGAACGGCCGGGTCACGTAGCTGGAGAGGCACAAGGACGGGACGGAGGACATGGAGGATGTGGGAGGATTGCAGAGCATGAAAGCTTCAGAAAAGTGGGATTTCTGTGTTTTAGGGACAAGTGGCATCCCCTGCCCTGTGCCCGTGGATCCACAATCCGGCCGCTCCGGGTTCTTTGGCTGTTTGGTGACGTTTCTGTATTGCAGTAAATGCCTGAGATGTGTATTTTTATGAATTTTTCTTTTGGAAACCAAACCCAAAGGTCGTTACCCCCCAAAGTGGTGATTTCTGTGTTGATTTGTACGTGTGACTTCGGGGTTGTGTGCTTGGGGACCTCGGGTTTGTTCCTAAAATCAGAAGGAACTCAGTTTTGGGAGCCGCTGGATTGAGGTGCCCAGAGGTGGGGATGTGGGAGACGGTCCCAGAGGCCGCCCTGGATTTTAGTTCTTAGCCTGTATTTTATTTAAATGAACTGATGCCTCGCCAGGCTCAACCGGAGTCAGTGCCTGAAGCTTTTTGTAGCCGTGATATCCCGGGAGAGAACCAGCCCAGTCCGGAGAGACGCGCTCTTATAGAGCGCCGGAGTATCTGTCCAAATATTGCTTCCATTTTCAAAAGATAAAAGTCATTGATTATAAACTGCCTCTGCTTTGCTTTTTCATTGGCTCCCGGCGCGCTGTGCCTGCCCTTGGCATTCCAGGTTTGATCAGTAACCTGGATATGAAGTGTTGGACACCTGAGCAGAGGGTTGGGGCTGAGGGGTCCACTGGGACCCCCTGCTCTTGTCCTGGGGCCCATCCCTGAGGTCACACATGGTGACTCCCAGTGAGTGATTCCAAGAGCTTGGCTGGATGTGGGATGTGATGGCACAGACAGGCTGGGAGTGGCTCAGTGTGGCTGAGATTGGCCTGATTATATGGAAGGAACAGCCCTGGGAGGGAATGCCCTGCTCTTCCCCAGCTGAAACCTGTTTCCACAGGGCTGGAGGCCTGGAATGGCAGAGGGCCTGAGCTGGAAAGAGCATCAGTCATCCTGCCCAGGTTTGAACCTTCCGGGGGCTGCATCGTTTCACTGGGTGTTGCACAACCACCTCCAGCTGCCTCCAGAACACCCCGGCCCCTCCTCACACACCCCGAGCAGGGCAGGGATGCTCCGGGAGGGGCACCGTGGATCCATCCCAAGGGATGCTCATCCCTCAGCCCTGAACCCCTTTTCTTCCCTCCCCCAGCCCCATGGGCAGCCGATTCCGAGAAGGGCCGGGGTGACCGCGGCCCCGGCTTTCGGGGGGAGGGTTGTTGACACCCCGAGCCCGTTCCTGCGGATGTTCTCTTGCAGCACCTTCCTGCGGCTGCGGCCGCGCCTCCCGCCCGGTGCCCACGCTCAGGGCGGGGGTTTCCTGTCGTGCCGATGCCACGAGGCCGGGACAACAGCCAACAGCCCCCGCAGCCCCCGAGAGCCCCTCAGGGCATCCTGGGCACGGTGCTGAGAGAAGGAACCCGGTGCTCTGCAAAGCATCCTCAGGCCCTCATTCTCCTCCTCGTGTGCAAAGGCGTTTCCCAGTGTTGGGCTTCCCTCATGTCCCTTCTCAGGACACCATGACCCCCTCCCGGGCCGTGCCCACACGGTGCCCGAGGGGTGGCAGCCCTGGCACCAGGTTTGTGTCACTTCTGCTTTCAGGGTGACACGAGCCCCGACGCAGCAGCTCCTCCGGGGCCGCCGGTGGGGCCGGGCCGGGGGCTCCCACCGGGGACACGGCGAGGGGGCGAGGGCTCGAGGCCCCTCTTTGGGGCGCATCCCACCCCCTGCCGCCCTCCCCGGTGGGTGCCCGCAGCCCCACTCTCAGTGACGTCCTTCCCCCGCCGCTCTCCGAAACCGCAGCCGCCCTTCCGCGCTCCTTCCCTTCCCCTCCCGGGAGGTGCAGGCGAGGGTGGCCCACGACGCCCCGCGGGTGCCGGTGCCAGGGCTGCCCTCGCCCCCCTCGCCGGTGGATCCCGTCCCCGCTGCAGCTTCGGATCCCGCGGTGTGCCCCGGCACAGGTGAGCCCCGCTGGGGAGCTGCTGGACTGAGGCTCGGTCCGGGGGATGCTGTGGGTGCAAAGGGAGCTCGGGGTCCTTGAAGGTGCCGCGTTCAGGGCTGGTCCCTGGGGTTTTGGGAAGGCAGATGGGCGCTTTGGGGATGTGGGAGCCTCTCGGGGATGCTCGGAGCGCCGATCCTTGTGAGGATGTCTGGATGCTGTTGGGTGTGGAGCCGCAGGGACCGCGGTGGCCTCCGCCCACCGGGGCTGCCACGGGGGCTATTGGTGGTGAACGTGGAATGGCGGGGGAATTTTGGGGGGCTTTGGGGTGGGTTTGGTGCGGGTTTGACTCTCCTGCTCCAGCACGGAGGCACGGGCACACGGTGGCCTGAGCCCTGGAGCCCTGTGCCAGCCTGGCGGGCAGAGGGGGAGGACGGACACCCTGGGGTGGCGGGTCTGTCGAAACGTGGGCGAGATCCCTGTGGTTTCATTTCCACGCGCAGACTCATCCCGCAACTGCCCGTCCCGCAGCAGCCGCCTCCATCACGGCTGATTTCCCATTTCCAGACTCTCAGCTTCCTTATCAAAACTTTCCCCTGGAGCAGAGCCGCCGGGGCTGAGATCCCCTCGGTGGGCAGCTGCGGGAGGAGTTGGTGGGCGCGTCCTCCGGCTCCCCAAACCCAAGGAATCCTCTCCAGGAGGGGAGGAGGACCCTTGGCTGGAGTGCGATCCCACCTTGGGGCAGTTCAGGGCTCAGCATCCTCCCGCGGGAGCAGGACCCCGATGTCACCTGCTCTGTCTGTCCCCTGCAGGTCCCGATGGCGCCAGGCCGGGCTGTGCTGGTGGTGCTGGTGCTGCTGGTGCTGCTGGTGCTGAGCCCCCCGCGGGTGTGCGGGGCAGGGCTGGAGCCGGGGCGGCCCCGGGGCGGGCAGTGGCTCTGGGGGGCGGCGGAGCGGGCGCTGCCCCTCTCCCGCGGGAAGAGGGACGATGGTGGGCAGGACCCCGGTGCCACCGCAGCCACAGCGGGGCACAGCGACGCTGCCACCGCTCTGATCAGCAGTGACCGGCCCGAGGGGGGCTCTGTGCCGCCACCAGCACTCGGCACCAACGCCAGCCTGCTCCGGGTGCCAACCACAGCCGACCCCACGGATGAGACCGATTCCCCTGATCCCGACCTGCTGCTGAGCTCTGCAGCACCAGCACCCAGCACCAACGCCACCCTTCTCCGGGTTCTTGGAGTGCCAACCACAGCCGATCCCATGGATGAGACCGATTCCCCTGACCCTGATCTGCTGCTGAGCTCTGCACCATCTCCAGCAGTGCCCAGCACCAACGCCAGCCTGCTCTGGGCACTCACAGTGTCAACCACAGCCAATCCCATGGATGAGACCGACTCTCCCGATCCCGACCTGCTGCTGAGCTCTGCACCACCGTCCCCCAGCACCAACGCCAGCCTGAACCGGGCACTCACAGTGCCAGCCACAGCCGATCCCCTGGATGAGACTGATTCCCCTGATCCCGACCTGCTGCTGGAGCCCAGCACATCGGCAGCTCCCCAAAGGAGCATCGGCACCACCCCCAGCTGGTTCACACCGCCTGGCAAGGAGGGGACAGTGTCTGGTGGCACAGACGGCACGTCCTCCACAGGGCCACCCTCAACAGCACCCCCAGCCCTCGGCCCCATCACCACGGGATACAGAAAAGTCAAGAAAGCCGGAGCTCCCCCTGCACCGACCCGTTCGGCCCCTGGGGACACGACACCGACGGGCACGGCCGCGCCCTGGGACCCCAATGGGGTGATGGGCAAGTGCCTGCTGGCCCTCCTGCTGCTGGGGCTGGTGGCCGCCACCTTCCTGGTGAGCACGGGGGTGCTGGGGGCGCTGCTGTGGCGGCGGGCGAGGACGGGGCACCGCCGGCTCAGCCGCACCGAAATGGTTTGTATCTCGTCCCTCCTGGCCGACGCCGAGGCGGCCGCGGGGCCCCGGCCCGTCCCCGCCCGGCGGCACAAGCGGCTGCAGGACGGCGGCGCCGAGCCCGACGGGGACAACCTGACTCTCAGCAGCTTCCTCCCGGAGCACTCCTGAGCCACGGGATGGGTCCTGCATCCCACAGTGCTGGGGGGGCCGGCGGCAGTGCCAGGGGCATGTGCCTGATCCCCAGGCGAGCCACAGGCAGGGGATCCCCGTCCCCTCGGGGTCGTGTTTTCGCTTGGACCGGCGTGATGGAGGTGCTTCCCCCGCGGCGAGCTCAGCGCTCGAGGCTGACCCCATTAAAGCGTTAGTCGGACATGGTGGTCTCTCCTTAGGAGGGACAGCCCCGCCAGCCCCAGCCCCCTCCCCGCCCCGCCGCCTGCCCACATCCCGCTGCCGAAATTTCGTTTCTCCATCCTCCCCCCGCAACCCCCCGGGGGGAGCAGAAACGAAACCCGCGGCCACCCCTCCCCGGGCAGGGGCCCGACCAGGGGGGTTTGGGGACTGCAGCCCCCGGGACCCGTCCCCGGTGGGCTCGGCCTCGAGGGCGCTGCAGGGGCGGAGGGGCCGGGGAGGAAATGCTGGGGGGGAAGGGAAGGGACGGGAGCGCTCTCGGCACAACGTGTTCCTGCCTGCGGTCTCTGCAGCGACGGCTGGGGCTGTGGCTGCCGGTCAGGTGCTGCTGTCGCTGCCGGAGCACTGCAGGGTCTCGGCCTCGTCCGGTGGTGCTGGCCTTGGCTGGCCCTGCCTGCCTGGGACTGGGAATGGGAGCGATGGGGAGAGCAAAGCCACGAGCAGCCAACGAGGGTCCCCGTGCGGCTGGAGGGGGCTCAGGTTTGCTCCCAGGTCCCACCTCCCCCCATGTGCAGGTGTCAGTCAGCCCTCGGGCCACCAACTGGCCCCGCCTCTGTGCCCAGTGGTGAGGGAGCCACCCAAGGGAGCAGAAGTGGCCCAAGACTGTCCCTGTCCTGCCAGGTTCAGTGTCCCCATCTTCCCATCCCTGCTCCTGTATCCCCATCCCCACATCCCCATTCCTGCCCTGGCCAGGCTCAGTGTTCCCATCTCTCCACCCCCACCCCAACCCTGACAGATTCAGCGTCCCCATCCCCATGTCCCCACCCCACATCCCATCCCTATATCCCCATCCCCACGTCCCCAAGTTCACAGCCTCCTCGAAGGCTCCTCTGGGGTGTCCATCTGGGGGTCTTCCAGCACAGTGTCCCACCTGCACCCCAGCCCCACTGCCTGTTTACATTCACACTGTGCTTGGGATATTTTCCATCTGGCTCTTGGCAGCTGCACGGCCCCGATCCCACTGGGAATGTAAATGTTTATGGGTGAGTCAGCCGGGTGAGGGATCAGCAGCCGCTGGCCAGGGCTGGTCCCCAGGTGGGACACCCCGTCTGTGGTGATGGCACCCTGCTCTGCCCCACTGTGACCCCACACAACTGGGTACCAGGCCCCTGCCAGGCAGAACATCCACAGGACACACAGGGATGTTCCCATCGTCCATCTCCACCCCCCAGTGGCTCATCCTGCCCCCACTCCAGGTGAGGATGAGGATGGTGTGTTCCGAGGAGGACGGGTGTAGGTTTGGAGGGGTTGCTCCTGCACCGACTGCTCTGGAGCATTCCAACGAGGATAAACTTTCCTCCACCGCCGGAGCTGCCAGGAGCCGGGAATCGCCCTCTTTGGAATCCTCAGCAGGTCCTGCGGGGCTGCCACCGCCCAGCTCACGGCACAGGAACCCGCGGTGGTGTCACAGCAGGATCCTCGGGGAGGGCAGCGTGTGGTGGGTGGCACAGGGCCGTGGGTGGCACCAGGCTGTGGGTGACACGGGGTGGAGGGTGGCACAGGGCTCCACACACCACGTGCAGCTCCGCAGGATGGGTCCCCTCGGGGTATTTTGCTGGCACAGCAAAGCGCAGCCCCGGGAGGTAAATTAGAAGCAGAATGAGGCCGGAATCCCTCAAATTGCCGGTTCCCCGGGCGGGCGGTGCCGCCGAGCCCAGCCCTGCGCGGCTCCGCGTTCCAACGGCCCCAAATTACACGGCGGGTCGGGCGGTCCCGGCCCTGCCCAGCTCCGAGGGGCAGAGCCCGGCCCGCCGCAGGCAAAAACGGCATCGTAATGGCCCGTGGGCGCTGGCACCGGGACCGCCCGGCCCGGGAGGGGATCCCGGCGGGGAGAGGGGGGGGATCCTGGGCGAGGAGGAACGGGAACCCTGGACAAGGAGGGATAGAGACCCTGAGAAGGGTGGGATGCAGACCTGGGACAAAGAGGGATGAAAACCCTGGGCAAGGAAAGATGGGGACCCTGGATGGGGAGAGATGTTGACCCAAGGCAGACTGGGATGTGGATCCTGAGCAAGGAGACTCAGCCCAACGCCAGCATCGTTGGGCTCACGGAATCTCAGCCCCATCCCCATCTGGGCTGCAGGAGCGAGCCCGGATGCCTCTGGAACTCCTCCCGGCCGGGCTGCCCTCCCCCAGCCCTCCCGGCCTCCTCTCGCCTTTCCCCCTTCCCCTCTAAGATTTCATCACTGAGCACTTCAGGCCGGGAACAGCCGCCCCAGCAGCTGTTTGGGGCCGGGGCTGCAGCCAGACGGCCGGACCGACCCGTTATTTCGGGAGCCGCGCTGGCGGCGGGACCCCAAACGGCGCCAGTTCCCTCGGGACGTGGGGACAGACTCCCTCGGCCCCAAAGGGCGTCGCGGTCCCCGGGCGCTGGCGGGGCCTTTTTGGGGGGTCTGGCTGGTCCCCAGAGAAGAGCAGAGGAAAATAGCAACAGGATGAGGTCACGCAGCGGCTGCAGCCTCTTGAGCAACCTCAGCCCGGGCCGAGGGACCAGGGTGGGGGGAGGGAGAGCGCTGGGGGGTGGGGGTGGCCCAGGCGATGCCCCCAAACCCCCAAACTGGAGACCACGTCCTGGGGAGCCGAGGAGCTGCCACTTTGGTCCGGGGAACCACGGGGATCCCCTGCCTGTGTTCCTGCTTTTGTTCCTGCCTGCACCCCAAAGCAGAGATGCCAGTGCCAGAGCATTTCCAGGCTGGGTTGTTTAGGAAATGGTCTCCTGAAATTACACAGGGGGTCCCAAGCCCTGTTTGCCCCACTGCCAGCACCCAGTAATGCCAGGGCACCGAGCCCACATCCCTCTTTGCCCTCCTCAGACCCTCATATGGGGCTTTACCCATCCCCTCATGGATACAAACACCTTTGCACACCACTTCTGTGTGACCCCCTTCCCCATTTGCACCCCAAAAAGTGGCCCCTTCCAGTGGCAATGGTGAACACCGGGGCTCCCGCCTTTTGCTGACAGGGGAAGAACGCAGGAAACGCCCCCAGCCCCAGCTGGATTTCGTCTGGAAGGGGGCTGGGGGCTGCCTGCCCTTCCCAGGCCTCCCACACCCCCTCCCCATCCCGGCCTTAATGAGAACAAGCTGGTCCTGGGCTGCGACGCAGGAGGAGGAGGAGGAGAAGGAGGAGGAGAAGAGGGAGAAGGAGGAGGCTCCATCCCAGCAGCAGCAGACAGGGGCTCGAGGTGTGTGGGACAGACCCCGCGTTCCCGGCTCCCTTCTGCCGACGCGGCAGCTGCAGGCGAGGTGAGGATCCCACGGCTGTGCCAGGCTGTCCCCGATTTTGGGGGGGCTCCCGGGGGGCACAGGCAGCCCCATGACCAGGGGTGCTGCGGTGAGGGCTGGACATGGTCCCCACAGCGGGACACGGGATGGTGTTGGCCACATGGCTGTGTTCCCAGGCAGGAGTCAGAGGGTGCTGTGCCCAGACAACACCAAAATCCTGAATTTCTGGAGGGTTCTGGGAGCAGAGGGAAGCAGAACCGGAGCCAGGAACGTTCTGTGGGTCTGGGTGGGTGAGGGTGGGCTCGGATAGGGTTGGGATGGGGATGGAGGGCTGGCAGTGGCTTTGGTGCCAGGCCCTGCTCTTGGCACTGCTTTGGGCTCCATTCAGCCCCTCCACGGCTGTGGCTGCTCCTCAGCTCCGTTTGCTGCCGGGGAATCGATGCCGTCCCGGGACCCCTCTCCCTGCCGAGGGGCCCCTCTCTGCAGTGAAGGGGGAGGATGAAGGGGCTCATTCCAGCTCCCCAAAAACCTTCATCCTCCTGGTGCTGGTCACTGCTCCGAGCCCAGCACTGATGCCTGTGTGAGCTGGGATGGTCGGGGGTCCGGGGGCAAATCCTGCTTCTGCTGCCGTTTGTTTGCTCTGGTTTAATGGAAACCAGATTGTGCAGCCAGGAAGGGCCTGGAAGCCAAGTCCTGCTGCTGGATCCCTCCCGGCCCACGGCACTGCTGGGCTGGATTTGTTTGGGGGAAAATGGGAGGCAGGTTGAGGTTTGGGGGGCTTGAGGTTGGGGGGAATTGCTGGGGGGCGGGGGGAAGTGCCCGTTGCTGAGGGGCTGGTTCCTGAGACCTTCCCATGGAGCCGTGTGGAGGGGGAGAGCCCTGGGAATGGCTCCATGGCGTTACGTGGCGTGGCACGCGCCGATGTCCCTCGGGAATGTGTCGCGACGTGGTGGGGACGGTCACATCCCTCTCCCAAACCCTCTGAGGGGCCATTCCTTTGGGATGGGAAATGTGTACCCCGTGTCCTACAGCACATCGTGGGACAGACCCAGCCCCGTGTGGGAGAGGAGCACGGCACGGGGACGTAGCTGGCCTTCCCCCTTCCCTGGGGACATTCAGGCAGCCAGGACCCCCGGGACCCCTGTTCACCTTGTCCCAGCCCCACAGCTGCCCCTGTACAGGCTCCGGGAGGTCCCATCCCGGCTCTACTCGGCTGTGGCGGCAGCTCTGGGGCGAAATCCTGCCCCAGCCTATTTTTAGCTGGGAATGGTGTGTAACGGTCCGGGACGGGCGGTTGGGAAATGCCGCCCGGCCCTGTTGCAGCGTCGCCCGTGTCAAAGTTTCCACTGCAAACCTCCATTTTTCAGGAATTTTCTAATCAGCCCAATGACCGTTGTCTGGTTGCTGGCAGTGACCCTGGCCCCCCAGCCTTGAGCAATCCCACTCAGCTCCTTCCAGCTGGGCTTGCTCTGCACCCTCAGAAAACAAACAGAGCCCCTCGCTCTGGCAGGGCAAGAAAACCGGAGCTGCCTTTTGATTTCCACGAGGAAATTCAGGCAGGTGGAATAGCGAGTGTCAGAGTCCCCAGTGCTGGGGTTTTGAGGTGGGGGCTGGCCTGGGGCATGGTTTGGGGGGCTTGCTCTGTGGGGTGTTAATGTTCCACCCTCCCCTCTGCATCCCACAGGTCCCTGTGCACGATCCCAGGAATGGGGTCGGCGATGTGGCTGCTGCTGCTGGCGCTGCTGGCGGCCCCGGCGCACTCGGCAGCCCCCCGGCACCCCCCGGTGCTGCCGGACACAGGGGGCAGCGGGGACGGGGACGAGGCGTCGGCCACACCGCCCGCCCCCCCGGTGACCCCCCGGATCAGCCCCACGGTGGGGGACGCGGGGGGAACCACCGTGACCAACAGCTCTGCGCCGGGGCTGCTGGACGGGCTGGTGGACTTCTTCAAGGAGTACCTGCTGCTGGTGGTGGTGGTGGGCTCGCTGTCCTTCGTGCTCCTCTTCATCATCTGCGCCGCCGTCATCGTGCGCCAGAAGCACAAGGCCTCCGCCTACTACCCCTCGTCCTTCCCCAAGCAGAAGTACGTGGATGAGCGGGACAAGGTGGGGGGGCCCCGGGCCTTCAGCGAGGTGCCCGACAAGGCCCCCGAGCCGGGCGCGGAGGAGCCGCTGGACGGCAGCCGGCAGCTCCAGGCGGACATCCTGGCGGCCGCCCAGAGCCTCAAATCCCCCCCCAGGGCACCGCTGGCCAACGGGGCCCAGGCTGAGCAGAATCCCACCGGAGAGGAGGAGGAGGAGGAAGAGGAAGGAAGCAAGAAGTCGACAGATGAACAACCTGCCAAGCCCTCTCCCCAAAATCCAGGTGTGGAGGAAGCAGCAGGGGGCAAGGAGACCCCTGATGTGCCCCAGGACGGCTCCTCAGCCCCCTCCGGAGTCTAAGGCAGGGACACGGTCCCGGGTGAGCCCCAGGAGCCGCCACACTGGGACACATGATGGACGTGGATCAAAGCTCCGTATGTGTGTGGTGGCTCAGGGAAGCCCCAGTGAAGACCCCACTCCCTCGCCCTCCCCAGCCCCCCTGAGCACCCTCCATCCTTGTGCCAATGGGACACTGTGGCAAACCTGTGGGGTTTTTTGGCAGCCACTGGTTTCCCCCAGGGCTGGAATGCCGGCAGCCCCCACTCCTGCTGCCCAAGGGGCTTTTCCCACCCCAGCTCCGACTCTGCCCTCTCTGTGCCAACAGCTTCCTCCCAAACTCTGTTTTACTCATCAGGATCCTGGGCTGGACACCTGGCTGGGAGCTGTGTCCCTCTGGGAAGAGGGATAGAAGCAGGGCCGAGGTCCGTTGCTGTCCCCTCCCTGGGCAGCGGGGCCACGATGGCTTTGCCCATGTCTGGCACTGAGGCCACATGGATGGGCTGCCCTTGGCCACCCAAGGGGAGGAGGGATGAGGATTTAGGGACAAGGACCCGTCCTTCCATTTTTCCACCCCAAAGCATGTCCCACAGCCCAGCTGGACTTTTGCCTCATTTCCTTAACCCCTCTGGCTAGAAATAAACGTTTTCTCTGCAGATCTCTCCTGTGTTTCTCTGCAGCTGTGGGGGGCCAGGGGACATTCCCTGTGTCCCTTTGCTCCCTCAGGGCCCTCCCTGGGCTGGACTGGGCTCCACCCTCTCCAGAGCCCAGCAGGGGAGCCTGGGGAGGCTGTGTATCACCCCCCAAATCTGCACGTCACGCACTGGTTCCAGGAAACCCTTATCTGGTCCCCACAGCCCAGGGTTGGGGGGCAGAGTGGAGCTGTGGGGACCAAAGGGACACTGGGGGGGACCTCATCCCACTGCACCAGGATGCAGCTGCTCCGGTGGGAATGGCAGGCAAACCTGGAAGGTGAGAGGCTGTTCTGCCCTGAATGCAGCACATCCTCACTCCCTGCTTCCCTATATCCCTGTGTCTTGTCCCAACCACAGGAGAGGTCAGTACGTGTCCACATGTCCCTGCCTTAGGACAACCTGCCCTTTGGAAGAGCCTGTCAGCAAGAAGAGCTGATTCTGCCCCAAAGCAGAGGTGGGAGTCTGAAGTTTCCCTGATTTTAACTGGGAAACAGCAGGATTGTTCCCTAGGAGTGAGGCACTTGCTGGCAGGAGCTGAGGCACAAGAGGGATCTTGTGAGGGACAAACCACAGCAGCAACACGTGGTTCCTGTGTTTAAAAATGACAAATATTGTGCCCAGATGCACCAGAAGGAACCGATTGTTTTCAAATGTGGTTTTAAATGTTTAACAACACCCTCAGTAAGAAGAAAGGGAAGTGAAGCATCTTGAGGGGGTGAGAAGCGAAAGATGTGAAGTTTTCCAAGGTGTTTTCTGCCTGTTTTGGAGATACTCCCCTGGAAGAGGAATCCTGGGAGTTTCCCCTCAGCTCCATGTCCCAGCTCCGCTATTCCCCACTGGGTTCCAGTCTGAGAGTGTATTTTATAGAACAATGGAATGGTCTGGGCTGGGAGGGATCTTAAAGCTCATCCAGTTATAACCCCCTGCCTTGGGCAGGGACACCTTCCCTTAGCCCAGGTTTTACAGCTCTAACAGAGCACTTGGCCAGGGCAGGGGTGGAATTCTTAAGAGAAAACACCCCAAAACTCCAGCTGTTCTTTTAACAGGAACTTCAAAAAATTTAAGTGGTGACAGGACGGGAGCAGAAGCCACGAGATCTGTGCTTCCTGGCCACCACTTGCCCTTTGGCAGCTGCTGAAGGGTCCCAGAATTCCGAGAGCAGGAATTTGCACCCGGATTGCAAAACCAACCCCAGCTCAGTGGGACAGGGGCTGAGCGCAGCTCTCACACAGATACAACACCAAGGCAAGGCTTCCCACTAAATTCCATAAAATATTAGGCAAAACTAGACATCTTCCCAAAAAAAAAAGAAAAAGTGCAGCCCTTCCAGTACCGGCCAGCGGGATTTTCCCTCTGGAGCAGAGTCTTCCCGCGGCATTCCAGTGGGGACAGGGCCCCCCATCCCAGCCGTGTGAGCACTACGGAGTGGCAGGACACCACTAGGGACACGTTGTGCGTAACTTGTGCGTATCTTACAGCTTGAGTAGTGCACTGGGTCCTACTACAGCTCGGGAATTGCACTGCAAAGTGAGGAGGAAGGAGGAAAAGCTCCGCAGTCAGTTCAGGCATTGTTGGCTTTCTTCTCGGACTCTTTGTTGGGATCCTGCTTCAGTTTGTAATCAGCCAGGGCGGCCTTGATGGCGTCTTCAGCCAGCACTGCAAACAAAAACCATGGGATTTTAAGGATCATTAGAAGGCTTTTAGGACAAGAGATGAGGTAAAAACAAGAGCAGGCAGCAGTGACCGTCATTATAGGCAATATGTGTCAGCAATATGTGTCGGATTTGAGGAGTAGAATCTGAACAGAATCCATATAATACTGAATCCACAGAGTACTGAACCCATATAATGTAAAATTATGGAATATAATTTCACATAACGTAATTCAGAACCTGAACATTTATTATCACTCTGCTTAGCTACAGACTCCAGAATATTAAAGAGATCTGAGAACACTTCAATTAACCCTGAAACTTGAACATCCAGTTTCTCTTCAGGCCAACCTCGTGCAGAAACTACTTGGAAAACACAAATCCCGGAGCATCTGGGCTATTCCCAGAGTATCCCCCTGAAATCCCAGGTGTTTACTTACTGGAGCAGTGCAGTTTGACAGGGGGAAGGCAGAGTTCCTTGGCAATATCCGTGTTCTTGATCTTCAGCGCTTCGTCAACCTGGAACACAGGGAGGGTGGTCAGGGGTTCGGACAGGTATAACATGGGCTGGAAGGGGGTTTGCTAAGAGGGTTTGATGCTCCAGAGCCAACAGAATCCCAAGGGAAGAACATTTCAGCTGCCCAGGGCAGTGAGGATGTTGGAATTATGGAGTCTGACAGAGTGGGAATGAACCAACACACACCAGTGTCACAGATTGCCACTACTTGAGCTGCTGATCCTCTACCACAACACTGAAGTGCGTTTGCTGCTGGCAGAAGAACAGGTCTAAACGATCTCAAACCTCTCTGTAATTAAACTTTCCTCCAGAACCTGCCATCAGCCTGGTTTTGCTCATTGCATAACACACAAAGTACTTCCCTGGTGGAATCACCACCCCTGGAAGTGTTCAAAAAATGTGGCACCTGGGGACATGGGGCAGTGGTGGACCTGGCAGTGCTGAGGGAATGGCTGGGCTCAATGCTCTTAAGGCTTTTTTCAACCTTAATGGTTCTCTAATGATTCTTGAAAAAGGCAACTCTTGCTCTAAGTCAGGGCTGGCAGTCACTGCCTTCTAAGCTACAGCACAAAGCAGTGCTGGGATTCCCTGGCCAGGGTGATCCCGACAGAGAGCACAGGAAAGCTTTTCCAGGGCTCCCTCACCGTTTTCCCTTTGACCCACTCGGTGGCCAGCGAGCTGGAGGCGATGGCCGAGCCGCACCCGAACGTTTTGAACCGGGCGTCCACGATCTTGCCGTTCTCGTCCACCTCCACCTGTGAGAACAGTTTGGGAACACTTCAGTGCCTGCCCCGGGGGGGCGGGACCGGCCCTGCCCCGGGCACAGGCCACGGGCAGGGCGGCTGTGCGGGAAGGCCACGCTGTGCCCTGAGGGGACACGGGCAGGTTTGTGCCTCGCAGCAGCCCCGTGTGACCCCCCCGCCAGGTGCCAGCGGGTCGCCAAGGTCACCTGTAGCTTCATGACGTCGCCGCAGGCCGGGGCGCCCACCAGGCCGGTGCCTACGTT
Source organism: Lophotriccus pileatus (assembly GCA_035583135.1). Classification (NCBI taxonomy): domain Eukaryota; kingdom Metazoa; phylum Chordata; class Aves; order Passeriformes; family Tyrannidae; genus Lophotriccus; species Lophotriccus pileatus. The sequence continues at coordinate 9,618,127 of JAWWES010000037.1, forward strand.
CTTGGCGTTGCGGTCGAGGGAGCCGACGTTGCGCGGGTTCTCGTAGTGATCGACCACCTACGAAGGCACAGTGTCACCGACAGCCACCCAGATTCCCCCCCGCCCCGCCCCTCCCCGTGCCCCGCTCGCCCCTCACCTTTTTGTGGTAGCCCAGCGCGGCCGGGGCGGGCCCGGCCCGGGGCCGCAGCAGCGCCGCCCCCGCCGCCCTCAGCGTCGCCATCTTGACTGAGGGGCGGGCGGTGCACGGCGCCCTTTTATAACCTCGGGCGAGGAGGCCACGCCCCGGCCACGCCCCCTCGCCTCAGGCCGCTGGACGCCGGCGTCTCACCGCGGACCCGCGTTCGCCGCGCAGACCGAGCGAGCGCCGGGGGTCGCCCGCGGGAAGGGCCTCGCGCTGCCGCTAAAGCGATCAATAAGTAAATAAACGATGGAAGCGCCGTTCCTGTCGCGACAGGCCTTTTATCGCGATATCCGGCGCGTGTGCGGGACGCGCCGGCCACACTCAACATGGCGGCCGAGCCGCGCCGCGCACGCCGCGGACCCTCCCGGAGGCCCCCTGAGGGCCACACAGCGGGGTGTCCGCGGCGTTGCCTGCGCCACGCGCCGGAATACAAAGGGTCGCGCCGCCGCCCCGCTCAGCGCAGCTCGGTCTCAGCGCGCGGCTGAGCTCAGGGCGGGGCGGGCCGCGGGTTCTCGCTCTCCTCGCCCGGCTCGGCCGGCGGGGGCGCGGGGCGGCGGGGCGGGCGGTGCGGGGGCAGCCGCGGCGGCCGGCACAGCGCGGCGGGCGGAGAGCGGAGCTGCATAAGATGGCGGCGGCGGGAGCCGAGGCGGCGGCCGAGGAGGAGAAGCGGTTGTCGGAGGGAGACCCCGAGTCGGGCGAAGACTCTGATGACGAGGGGGACTCGGACTCCTCCGGCGACGGCGAGGATGAGGAGAAGGAAAACGAGGCCGAGATCCAGCGGCTGGAGGAGCAGGTGGGCCCGGCCGGCAGCGGGTGTGGCGGGAACGGAGGATAATCCACGACTGTGCCTGTACTTTGGTGCTGGGAAGTGTCAGGACGTGGATTTCCGTGGTCCTTGCGGGTCTCGTCCAACTCGGGGTATTCCGTGATTTTTGAGACGCGAGTGTTTGGAGTCTGAAGTAAAAACTGAGCGTTCGGGGTGGTTTTTCTGCGAGGGAAATCAGCGAGTGGAGCCCCAGTGCGTGGTTTGTACTCATTGAGAGAGCCCAGCCGCCTGTGGGGGGGCTTCGTTGCGTTTGAAGAAATTAAAGCACATTGTGAACAGCGACAGGACCAGAGGGAATGTCTGGAGCTGTGTCAAGGCAGGATCAGGTTGGATCTCAGGAAAAGGTTCTTTCCCCAGAGGATGGTTGGCACTGAACAGGCTCCCCGGGGTTTGGTCACAGCCCCAAGGCTGCCAGAGCTCCAGGAGCGTTTGGACAATGCTCTGAGGGACAGGGTGGGATTGCTGGGGTGTCTGTGCAGGACCAGGAGTTGGACAGGGCTGTGCTTTGTGGTCCATTCCAGCTCTGGATATTCCACGATTTGGCTCTTAAAAAAGACTCTTCATTCGAGCACGTTGTGCAGCTGAACCTGCCGTGCTCCTGCTGCACTGGGATTGATGAGCAGTAGCCCTGGGAGCTTAACGCCATGAGCTGAGCACTGAGCTTAACTTAAAGCTCTTTTAAACCTGAAAGTGGTTTTTAAAAATGCCTCTGTGTGACCTGGAAACACCTTGCAAACAAAAGTCAAGTGCGTTGCAACTCTGCGGTCTTGGCTCTGTGAACGCATGAGGAGATTATGATTTATTTTCTGATTTCTTTGTGTTCCTCGCTCAGCAGTGGTTTTAGAATTGATCTTCTTATTGTTTCTTAAGCTGTCCATCAATGCCTTTGACTACAACTGTCACTTGGATCTGATCAAGCTGCTCCGTCAGGAGGGAGAGCTGGTGAAGCTCCGCAGAGCTCGGCAGAAGATGAGCGAGCTCTTCCCCCTCACTGAAGGTACCGAACATCCTCTGCTCCTGTTACAGCCCCCACAAGGGAAGCCTCTCCTGTAGTGAAATAACATGTGTGTCCCAGGTTTAAGTACCCTCAGGCAGAGGGAGTGTGACCCAGATCCTGGCAAACTCCTGCCAAAAGGGATATTTCACAGATGGGCAGCAAAATAATTCCGTGTCAGTGGAAGCTGTGGGCAGCCCTGGAAATGGGGATCTCCTTTTTATTCATAACACAAAGACAGTTTAAATACTACAGAGGCTGCTCTGCCAGTGGGATTTTAGTCTTGGAAAGGGAAGCCCTGGCACAGGTTGCCCAGGGAAGCTGTGGCTGCTCCATCCCTGGAAGTGTACAAAGCTAGGTTGGACAGGGCTTGGAGCAACCTGGGATAGTGGAAGGTGTCCCTGCCCATGGCAGGGGGTGGAACTGGATGATCCCTGAGGTCCCTTTCAACCCAAACCATTCCATGATTCCATGTTTCCTTCTGTGTCTGTGGGAACACAGTCTCCAAAGCCATTTACTGCCACAAGTGTGGGGACAGGTTGGTTCCAGGTAGATCCTGATCCTCTGCTCAAGGTGCTGATAAATGGCAACTTCCCCCTTTAATAAAAAGGTGTTTGTTTAGTACCAGCTTAAAAAGTCTCCACCCAACTTTAATTTTAAATTAATTGTGAGTAGTCATGAAAGTTAAAATTCCTCTCTTTGCTTTGGCCCTCTCCCTGATTTCAGCTCTGTTCCTAAAAACTCTAATAAAACACCAAGTGGTTGTAACTTATTATTTCTGAACATTAGTGATGTGTTCCAAAAATCTTCCTTTCAGAAATCTGGCTGGACTGGCTGAAGGATGAGATAAAAATGGCTTCGGAGAGCTCTGAGCGAGAGAAGGTCTATGAGCTGTTTGAACGAGCTGTCAAGGATTACATCTGTAAGTCCTTAATAATTGCTGTAAAATATCTTGTGTTACATCCAGATTTGGCTTTTTTTTTATAGAGAGTCTCTTCCTTGTGTTATAATGCAGAAATTGGATTGGCATTTCAAATTAATTTCTAAAAGGTTTGTGTGAAGTGATGCAGGGGAAGGACGTGGTGTCTGGTCTCTCCGTTTCTCAGGAGCTGCTGTAGCTTAAAACTTTTGGGATAAAACTCTGAATAACTGCACTCTTTGGGTGTTGGGGTGAGGGGAAAATGAAGCCTGAGGAAGTGGAGGGTTGGGAGCATGGAGTTACATCCCTCACAGAAGCTGTACCCAAAATGTCACATCAGTGAAATTGGCTGGTGTTGGTGATCCTTCAGGAAGAAGGAATGGAGGTGAAGAGCTGAGGAGGTATCCTCTGGATCTTCTGGGTTGCACTTGGGGTTTGGAAGGACTTCTGGGACCCAGATGTGCCATCCAACGTCTGTGGGTTGGGCAATCCCCACTGGGGGGTCCCTGAAGGGAATTTGGTGGTAGGAGAGGTGCCAGGCAGCCAGCTCTGTTCCCCCACCTCCTCCTCACGCTCAGGGCTCAGCTGCTTAAGGAGATGCTGACCAGGCAAGTTCAGGAGTCTGGAAAGAGAAGAAGGAGCTACTTTAATCTGAACTGTTTAGGAACATGGCAGCTTTGTGGTCCCAGCTCTGCACAAGTGCTCAGGAAAAGAGAATTTGCTGTTAAGAAAACTGGTGCTGCTGCTGAACCAACAGCATAAATTCAGTATTTTAACTTTACTGTATTGGATAAACAAAAAAAGAAAAGAGAACTGTCATGTGTTGATCTATTTATATGCAGCTAATGAGGTGTTTTGGGGAAGCAGAGTTGCCTGGGTTTCATTATTTTTGAGGAGATCAAGTCATCTGTTTGTCCTCACTTTGTTTAGGTCCTGAAATCTGGCTGGAATACGCCCAGTATTCCATTGGAGGCATCGGTCAGGAAGGAGGGATCGAGAAGGTGCGGTCGATCTTCGAGAGGGCCCTGACTGCAGTGGGGCTGCACGTGACCAAGGGCACAGCTCTGTGGGAAGCATACAGGGAATTCGAGAATGCCATCCTGGAAACAGCACAGGTGAGGCCATTCCCCAGGGCTCTCATCCCAGAAAACCTGTGGAGAAGCTCCTGTGGAGCACCTCGGGCTGTCTCCTCTGAGGAAATAGGCCTTTTCAGCTCTAAAAGCCGGCCCTTTGCTCTGGGAAAGCCGTTCTGTGTATTTGGGTGATAAATTAGTGTATTTGTGCTTAAATAAAATCATGAAATCTCAGATCCAGGAGCAAAGTTTCCCTCTGCTGATTGAACTGCCGAGAACAGCTTTAAATCGAGGAGCTCCATTATCAAACAGTATTCTTGCCAGTGACTATTTCTGCACAGAATCAATCTTGTTTAAGTTTCTGGACTGTTCTCTACTTCAGCTTTTCACTCATTCATTAATGCACACTGTTTGTGCCTTGTGGATGAGGGTATTTTATCCCTGGAGGGTACAGTTTGACATTTGCAAAAGATACTTTTATGAGATGTCCAGAATGTGAATATTTCTTTTTATTTTTATAGTTTGCTGCATAAGAGATGGAAGTTAAAGATGTCCCTGCTCATGGTGGGGTGGGAACTGTTTCATCTTAAAGGTCCTTTCCTACCCCATCCTCTGAAATGCCCTAACAAAGGGTAACAGGAGAATGCCCTTTCATTCCCAAACACAATCAAAGCTGGAAGTTCCAAATCATCCCTCCACACCCCAGGGATTTATTGAAACCTCTTTGGTGGTTTGTGAAGCAGCACAGTTACGTGCTGTTCCTTGTTCTCCTTGATCATTTCCCTGTGCCTGTGTCAGCTTACAGTCAGGAATGCTTTTCCCATTCATCCAGTGGAGACATCTCCAAGTTTTAGCTTTCCCAGCGGTGAAATGCGAGTTGGCCGTGTGTGTCCTTCAGGGATTGTGTGCTCACTTGGATCTCGGCTCCCCCAGCTCGTAAACAATCCCCCATCGTGTCCATCAGCTTGGAGCTGATTGAATTCCCTCCTTTTGTTGGTAGCCAGCCCCTGGCAGTGTTCCATCCCCGGAGCAGCAGCAGGTGCTGTGCAGCCAGCTCGAGAAGATCCACACGCTGTTCCGGCGCCAGCTGGGGATCCCACTGCTGGGTAAGAGCCGGAGCGCCCGGAGGGAGGGAGGGAAGAGCTGGGATACACTGATCCAGCCATCAGGCACCAGGGTTCTTTTGGCAGAGCCACACAAGCTGCAGCTGGAATGCTTGTGTTCCCTTTAATCAGTGCCACTTGCCTTGTGAGTGAGGCACAGATCCCTTTGGATCAGGAATATTCTTATTTATTGATGCTTGGGTTACCTAACTGCTCAGAACTTCTTGAAGTGCAGGTGATGAGCACTAAACGAGACCACTAGAAATGAGGAATTTGCCTCATGAATGAGGCACAAATCCCTTTGGACCAGAAATATTTGTATTTATTGAAACCTGGTGTATCTGGTTGCTCAGAGCATAATTTGAAGCTATTTAAAGTGCAAGTGATGAGTACAAAATGGGACCACTAGAAATGAGGAATTCAGCTGTGATTGCTGCATAAAAACCTTGGTAGGGAGTACTTCAGACAGCTGGATTGCCTGGAATTCTCACTTCTCTAGTTCCTATTTTAAACTCCTGAGTCCCTTTTCTTCTGCTTTGCTTACAAGAGAAAGTCAAACATAGTTCTTTGACTTTCGTATAGAAAGAATTTGGGTTCTTGTATTCTCTTTAAAGCCATGGGGAAAATTTTGCCCCTTTTGGTTTTCTAATGCCAGATGATCAGCTTTAATATAACTTGCCCTGAGCTTGTTTCTAGGACATTGTATAAGGTGAGGTGTCTAAACCCTTTAGGTGTGCAGTAGTGTGATAGATTCCCCAAAGGGGATAAATAAATATTTATTATAAATATTATATAAATAAAAATAGGAATATATGCCAGAGCCAAACATAGGTTGAAATCTGATAATTTATCTTTTTTTTTAGTCCCATAAGTGCATTATTGATGGGGTTTCATGTCTGTTCTCATAGACATGGAGGCTTCATATGCTGAATATGAGGAATGGTCAGAAGAGCCAATTCCAGAAACAACGATCAAGAATTACAAAAAAGCTCTACAGCAGTTGGAGAAGTGCAAACCTTACGAAGAGGCACTGGTAATGCTGCTGCTTACACCTTCCTTTAAAACTAAGAGTGAATTCCTTTGGGGTGATTTATTTATTTCTTTATTTCCAAATTGTTAGTTTTCTAGTCCCAGAGACAGAGTAGCTGAGGGTTGCTGGGGGATTTGTTGAGCTGTGAGCAATGGGAGGCAGAAGAAGCCTCACAACTGGGAATACTGGAAATTATTGAATCTAATCATGTGCCTTAAGGTGCACATGAGTGTTCCAGCTGTTTTTTCCAGCATTGAGGAGTAACAGGTAGGGACCTGAGCAGTTTCAGAGCAGGGTGGTGTTCAGAGGTGTATGAAAATCAAAAGCTGCTGATGTTCAGAGGCAAATTTCTTATTTGAAATTTTACACGAGACCTCTGGAGAACAGCTGAACTGTTTGAATTGTGTTTTGTTTAAGAGTTTAATGTTTTGTCTCCCTGTTTGTTTCCCAGCTGGATGCTGAAACACCAAAGCTGGCAGAATACCAGGCTTACATTGATTTTGAAATGAAAGCAGGTGATCCAGCTCGCATTCAGTTGATCTATGAGAGAGCTTTGGCTGAGAACTGCCTTGTCCCAGATCTCTGGGCACGCTACAACCAGTATTTGGTAAGGCAATAAACCTAAAAATAAGGAAAATGCGTGCAGCTTTATTTCCCTGGTTTGTTTGGTTTTTAATCTCAGTAGCTGACAAACAGCCAGTAAGTTCTACTTCAGTCCTGTTCTTTAATCTTTAAATCCTCCAGAAACTGATTTTTTTCTCCTCACCTTTGCTTTCCTCCTGTTTTTAGAGGTGTGTTTATTAAGCAGATGAGCATTTGAACACTTTTTTCCTCGAGCTGTGTATTTTCTCTGCAGAATTAAATGGTTTGGCCATTGAGCTCCAGCTGTACTGGAGCAAACCCAGCTGTTCAGGCTGTGTTTCCATGGGGTTAGTTAGTTCAGTCTGAAACTGATCCTGAGGCAGGACAGAAGGTGGCTGGATTAAGGGATCAGGGTGACTCCCTGCAGGAGGCTCATCCAGGCCCAGTTGCTCCGTCATCTCTTTATCTTCCCAGCTGGAGGCAGCAGGTTGCAGGTGGAACAGCACCTGCATCAGTAGGCTGTGTGTGCTCCCTCTTTTATATCCTTTCCTCTTCTCTTAACATTCCAGTTGGGAATTTAAAATTTAAAATAAACATTATATTTATCTCACTGACAGAAGACACCTCACTGGTCTGGTGGTTCCGATCTGTGTTGCTCGTTTGAAGGTGTTCCCTTGCTTTTTAGGAATATAGAATTTGAAACACCCAGCTCAGCTTTTCAAATACAAAATGAAAGTGCCTTTTTTTTTTTTTTCTTTTTATTCTTTTTTAAAGTGGTGGCTCTTCATAAGCTGGGATTTGGCTCAGATGGTCTCTCTGGCTGACAGGAACTTGAACTTTGTTGTGTGATTCTTCCAGGACCGGCAGCTCAAAGTGAAGGAGTTGGTTTTATCCGCCCACGACCGCGCTGTCAGGAACTGCCCCTGGACAGTTGGGCTGTGGATTAGGTACCTCCTGGCCATGGAGAGGCACAGGGTGGATCACAGCATCATTTCTGGTAAAGAAAGGCCATCTCAGCAAAACTTTTTTACGGTTCTGCCCTCTGAATAACCTGTGGGAGGTGGGACTTGCAGGATTTGTTTCCGCCTGCTGCAGTCTCAGAGCTGCTGCCACGTACAGCAGGTGCTTCTAGGGCTGCTTTTGGTGAGCAGCTGCAGCTCTGAGCAAGCAGTGAACATTCCTGGATGAAACTGGCTTTAAACCCACTTCCTAAACCAATTTGCTGTGTAAAATTCCTTGTCTTTTCCTGTTTTCGCAGAAACCGGTGGTATATGTGTATATATTTGTTGTGCTGTCACTGCAGTTTGCTAATTTTGACAATGGGAAATAATTGTGTTTGGGTTTTCTCCCATTTTTTTTTCAGAAATGTTTGAAAAAGCTCTGAATGCAGGTTTTATCCAAGCAACAGACTATGTAGAGATCTGGCAGGCATATCTGGATTACCTGAGAAGAAGGGTGGATTTTACACAAGGTCTGTACAATAAATGTGGGAATAAATATTTAAACTGTTTACTGTGTACTTTTCTGAAACAGTGGTGTTACTGTTTGTTTGTTTTTTAAATAATAGTATTTTAATCTTTCACAAAAGTTACTTTCTGGCCAGTTAGTATCTATAAAACATATGAATTTAATTGGTTTGAAGTAGCTCCTGGCTGGCAGAGTAGATTGTGCTCTTGCACAACTGCCGTGTCTTGTATTTTTGATACCTGATGGTTTTTATTATGTATATAGTGAGTTTTACTGATAAGAAAGTAATAAATTTAAGTAATAATAGCAATAATAAGAAGTAATAAATTTAATCTCCTCCCCTACCCACTAAAATAATTGTGGGTGTTAAGGAAAAGGTTTTAGTGGATGGGAAATTGAAATGAATTGTTATTTTGGCAATTCTTTCCTTTTTTTCCCCCTAAAGACTCAAGTAAAGAGCTGGAGGAGCTGCGCTCTGCCTTTGCACGTGCTGTGGAGTACTTGAAACAAGAAGTGGAAGAACGTGAGTTAAATCATCCAATATCTTGTTTTCTCTTGTTCAGAATAATTTTTATAAGGCCAGTTCTCCACACAATGTTTAACTTGTCTTCAAGGGTCTTGAACATCTTAAGAAAGCTCCAGATAAGCATTTCAACTCCATGGAGAACTTGTTTAACAAACGCTTTATTTCCAAGAGCCAAGTACAACAAACAGTCTTTGTTTTTATTCCTAGGATTCAGTGAAAGTGGAGATCCATCCTGCACCATCATGCAGAACTGGGCAAGAGTTGAGGTGCAGTTTCTCTCTGCCGTATTTAAATTACTGAACTAGATAAAATTGATTGTTTTAACATTCCAGCCAAGTAGAAAATTCCTTTTCTACTTTGGAATTTTGTCTGGGTTGCTTCAATGAGTAAATGTGCTGGTGTAGTCACTGCAAGTGGATGTTTTATTTTCCCTCCTTTGCCACAAGCTCTTGGGAATTGGCATAAATCGTGTTACCTGTGTGCTGTAATTTCTCTGGGCACAAGGCCTGGGATGGGTTGCCAAAGTGTTGGGCATTGGAATCCTCTGAACAATGTGGGCCTGAATCTGAATTAATTATTTCATTTCATGCCCAGTTAGGGAGGGAGAAAATAGGTACATCCAGGTGTGGTTCAGGTTATGCTGAAGCAGTTCGTATGTGGGAGCCAGAACCAAGGCTGATGTTTGAGGTGGGCAGGGAAGTATTACTGGGGACTAGGATTGATCTAAGGATCAGGTGTGTCTTCCTGGGTCTGTCTGCATCACCTGTGGTCTTCCCTTGGTTTGGGTGCTGGGGTTTAATGGTGTTGAACAAATAATCCTAAATGATATTGGGTATTTTGGGTGCTCCGTTCCAGGCCCGCCTGTGTAACAACATGCAGAAAGCCAGAGAGCTCTGGGACAACATCATGACTAAAGGAAATGCCAAATATGCAAACATGTGGCTGGAGTACTATAACCTAGAAAGGTAAGAGCTTGGCTTGGGGGGAGAGTTAATTCTCTTTTAATTTCCTCATCTGTGTGAGACAAGGCTTAGTTTAGCACGGGTTTGCTTCTTTTGGGTTTGGAGGTTCTTGGAGCGGCTCTGCCGTGTATTCCAGCACCAGTGTGAAGTGGGAGCTGCTGGGGAGTGAGCGGGGAGGTTTTCATGGATGTAGTAGCTGTGTTGTGGCCCTGCTGTGAGGTTTGGCCCCTGAGTGCCCTCCCCTCCTGCAGAGCCCACGGGGACACCCAGCACTGCAGGAAGGCCCTGCACCGCGCCGTGCAGTGCACCAGCGACTACCCCGAGCACGTCTGCGAGGTGCTGCTCACCCTGGAGAGGATTGAAGGTAATTAATTGGCTCAGGGAAGGTAATTAATTGCCCGCTCCTCATCTCGTCTTACCCAGCCTGGTTAATGTGTGATGACACGGTGAATTTTGATCCGGTGTTTTTCTGCTCACTTTCCTTTCACTGCTATCCTGTACACACACAGCTCTGTCTTCTTTCCTTCTCTTCTGGCCTGATTTGGAGCCTGCTGAAATTACTGGATTTTTCCATGCCCTTTTGGAGTGTCATATTCTAAATGAGGGGTTTCTGCTCTGCTTGACTCCTGGTTTTATTTTCTTTGAAGCTACTCGTTAAAATTTTCATGTGTAAAGGTTAATATTAAGAGCCAATTCCATGAAGTCGATCACTCTTATTTTTCCAGAATTGCGTTTTTGAACTATGAGAGAGCTAAATATATGACTTTTAAAATTATTTTCACTTTATCCTTCAGGAACACTGGAAGACTGGGATGCAGCTGTTCAAAAAACAGAGAACAGATTAGCTCGAGTTAATGAACAGAGAGCAAAGGTCAGAACTTTGTGAGCTACCAAAGCAATTTACACACCTCAATTAAGATCATGCTCGTCTGAATGTCAGATTTCTCGTGTTACTTCCCAGCCTGAATTGTCTTAAAGCCTCAGAACTATTGATTTTTGGTTTAAAACTATGGTTAACAACCTCTCTTGATGCTTTTCATCTCTCCCTTTTGACCCTTGGGTGGATACAAGAGTGCTGTTCACTCCAGGAAAGCTGGGAGAGCAAATAACTGAGATTATGCTTTAAATGATGTTCCCATTAGTGCTGTGGTTAATGTAGCTCAGGAGAAAACCCTCTGGGTCCAGTGCTCCTGAAAATGCTCTGCCATCTGCAGTCACTGGAAAAATATTAATAAATAAACCTTACCTCTTTGTAGGCTGCTGAGAAAGAAGCTGCTCTGGCAAAGCAGGAGGAGGAGAAAGCTGAGCAACGAAAACAGGCTCGGGCGGAAAAGAAAGCTTCCAAAAAGGCTAAAAAAGCCAGGATTGGAGACAAGCGCAAGGCAGACGATGAGGATGAGGGGGAATGGGGACAGGAAGAAGGTAAAAATAAAATAAAGTTTAAATCTCAGACCTCTGGCAACAGGGGTATTGTTATTTCGTGTTAGAGGCAGATGAGGAATTGCCATCACTCGTGTCTTCAGAGCTGCTGTGCTTTCAGGGCTTCTCTCTCCTGGCAGGTCTCTGTTGTGGTAACGAAACAAAAGCAAAGCTAAATGGTTTTTGACCAACAGAAGTACCTGTTTTTAAGAATTCTAGAGTTTTCTAGGCTTTTCTTATTTTGAAGGAATATTTTTTTCATTTTTTTTTAAAGTCATTTTTCTGACTCATCATATGACGCCAAGCCATGTGTGTAAATTGGGTTATTCACTATTGCAGCAGGCTCTGGGAAGTTGATAACAGAAGACTTTAATAGGTTGCAGCCCCTGGGAGCTTTGGGAGCTTTTAGATTTTTTTTTTCCCCTTATAAAAATTCCCATTAGACAAAGAAAAAGAACATGAATCAGCAACTGTCAGTTGTAACTGACTGACAAAAGGAACAAATATTCCTGTTGCTTTCATCTAAAGCTGTCTTGGTGAAATAATCTGTCGTTATTTGTTATTTAAAACCTTTTTATTTTGTGTCTTTTGTGCAACCACAAATACAATGACATTTCCAAGCTCCGCAGTGGGAGTGGAGGACACATTAGTTTCAACAGTGAATGAAACGAGGTAATTTTTTCTAATAAGGTCTTTAATGTCATCATTTAGAGCTACCCAGCAAGAGGCACAGGGGAGAGGGTGATGGTGTGCTTCCTGAGGAAGACATGGAAGTGGAGACCGGGCTGTTTGGGAGAAGTGCCCCTGCAAAGCCAGATGGGCCAGCAAACCCCAAGGAAAAGGCCTCGACCAGTCGGAAGGACATCCCCAAAGTGTTCCACGACAGCAGCAAGGATAAAGTCACGGTGTTTGTCAGCAACCTTGCCTACACCATGGCTGAGCCTGAGGCGAAGCTGAGGGAGCTCTTTGGGAGCTGTGGGGAGGTGGCAGAGATCAGACCAGTGTTCAGCAACAAGGGCACCTTCCGGGGCTACTGCTACGTGCAGTTCAAGGAGGAGGAGTCTGCTCGGCGGGCCCTGGGCATGGATCGCACGGCTGTGGAGGGAAGGCCCATGTTTGTGTCCCCGTGTGTGGACAAGAACAAGAATCCAGACTTTAAGGTAAGGTTTGACTGGCTCAGGTTGCACGGTGGGTGTGCAGAGGGGGGCTGGTGGAGTGTGTTGTGTCCAGAGTGCTCACATCCCATGAATTCATGTGGTGCTACTTCGGAATGGTCAAACTGTTTTTTTGGGGATTTCTTGCGTCTTCCCTTACTTTGCCATAAACAAGGACTGGCATCAATTTATTCAAAGCTTGCATAAATCTGCTAATTCAGGTAGTTGTGGATCCCTTCCCACTGAGGATAGTCTAGGATTATCTGTGACTGTCCTCATTGTGAAGGAGACATGGATGTTTACAAGCATTTACTTGCAAGTCCTTGTGGTATCCCTGTGTTTATATGGAAATACCTTCCAAGATGCCACTCATGGCTTTAAGGTAGTTTTGGATCACACAGATAATCAAGTACTCTAACTTTTAGGGGATGTAAGATTGAAATCCTTGAAGTCTCTGATTGGTTTGTAACTAACATCCTTCTTGTTTCTCCAGGTTTTCAGGTATAGCACTACCCTGGAGAAACACAAACTGTTTATATCTGGTTTGCCGTTTTCCTGCACCAAGGAAGAGCTGGAAGAGGTGTGTAAAGCACATGGGAATGTGAAAGACATTCGGCTGGTCACCAACAGAGCTGGAAAACCCAAGGTAGGCATTCTTAGTACACTCTTATTTTCAAGAAATCCTTCAAAAAGAATCTCATCATGAAGTTTGGATAAAAAAATGTTGGTTTTATTAAGTTGCCAGTGTGGCTTTGCATTAAAACTTAGGAAAATGCTTGGATTTATACAGCCCAGGGTGTCTGTGCTGATAAATAACTGAAGACGGAAAGTGGAATTTTTTCAAAATACCTCTTAAATAGCACAAGAAAAATGGGATGGAGGGGAAGATGTTTACAGCACTTTCAATACAGTAAAAACAGGTATTTGCAAGTCTGCAAAGGATTTGTTTTTAGAATAACTGAGTAGATGGGGTTCACCTGGTGCAACCAATTCCCATCCTCCCTTTCCTCAGTTCCCGGAGGCTTTTGTTCCCAACATCTGCTGCAGTAAGAGATTTGCCAGTGAGAAATGAGCCATCTCTGTCTCACAGGGCTCAGTATTTCCATCCTGGAATAAATGACTCCTTGTTAAATAAGTGATTCTAAACCAGCTGCTGCTCTGCCAGAATTCTACCTGACACCTGGGCCGTGTCTGTGCTGGGCCCTGCTCACAGGTGCCATCCTGGGGATGCTGTGCATGTATTAAACTGGATTTTCTAGCCCTTGGCACCATCTCAGGGCCTGTTCCAGTTTCACACACACCTTGTAACGAGTGCTCTTGTGTACCCCAAGTCTTGCCATCCATGCTCTGAGCTTGGTTTGAGCTGGGATTGGGGCTAAACCACACATAAATGTACTTAGGGAATGTTATGTAAAACCTGATGTATTTCCTGTGAAACTGGATAATCTGAAAATGCAGCTTAAGGGCTTGAATGTCATTTGAAAGCATAACAGCAGTGAGAGGTGATGCCTCCCAGCCAGTGTCCCTCATTATATTTCATTATATTTATTTTAATAGGATTTTGGGGTTGTTTTTTTTTTTTTTTCCCACAGATTAGGGCATCATGAATGAGAGTAAAGAAATTTAGGTTGTATAAAGAATTTTTTCTTAGAAGAATGCTGAGTCTGTGAGCCATATTTAGCTTAGCTTTCTGTATGATTTTCACACACTTGGAGAGACAGAAGCACTAAAACTAATGCAGGTTATTTCTTTTCCTTATTTAGGGCCTGGCCTATGTGGAATATGAAAATGAAGCCCAGGCCTCCCAGGCTGTGCTGAAGATGGATGGTCTGACAGTGAAGGACCACGTGATCAAGGTGATGATCAGCAACCCCCCTCTCCGGAAGCTGCCCGAGGCTGGAAGGGCCTCCACATTCCCAGCACCTCGACAGGTTTATGGAGCGTAAGTGTGAGGGAGGAGGGAGCTGCTGGCACTGCTGGGAAAGGAAATGCTGGGTTTCTTGTACGCTACAATTTAGGAATCTCATCTGGAACATGTGCCTTAAGGGGGCTTAGAAAAAGGAGGGAGAGGGACTTTTTATATATAGGCAGCTACTGACAGGACAAGGGGGAATGGTTTCACACTGCCAGAAGGCAGGGTTAGGTGGGATATTAAGAAAGAATTCTTGGCTCTGAGGGTGGTGAGGCCCTGGCACAGGTTGCCCAGGGAAACTGTGGCTGCCCCATCCCTGGAAGTGTTCAAGGATGGGATATGGAGCAGCCCAGTCTACTGGAAGGTGTCCCTGTTCATGGCAGGGGGTGGAACTGGATGATCTTCAAGGCCCCTTCCAACCCAAACCATAATAGGGTTCAATGAACATGAGAAACTGTTTAAAAGATGCTGAGCCATAAAAAATGTGGTTGTTGGATTGATGAGGAAAAGATTTTTCCTCAGGTCTGTAGTGATGAGAGGATCAGGCATTGGCCACCCCCTTGGATCCAATATTGGCACCTGATCCCTCATAACCTCCACATCCTCTCATTCTGGAGAACCAGCCAGTGCTCAGAGTGAGCATTCAGGCTGCTCTTCCACCTTGTGGAGTGTTCCTGTATTGTAGGTGCCCTGTGGATAAACAGCTTCAACTCCTGGGGGCTGTCGGGCAGTTGTTGTCTGCCAGAACTTGGCTCTGTGTTTCCAAACCACCCATTGAAAGCTTTGCACTGCTTATTCCTGAAACAAATGACAGGAATAACATTTAAATGAGAGTTCTTCATAATGAACAAAGTCCTTGCTGTTTCCCCAAGTTAAAAGAGTGTGTTTCAGTGGGATTTCTTTGCCTTCCAGGCGAGGCAAGGGAAGGACACAGCTGTCCATGATGCCCCGAGCGTTACAGCGTCAGAGCAACCCCGTGGCCAAGGCTGAGAATGGGATGGTCCAGAACTCACCAGCAACTTCATCTGAGCCCCCTGCAGAGCCTAAAAAGATGTCCAATGCTGATTTTGCCAAGATGCTACTGAAAAAGTGAGCAAGAAGTCTGCAATCAGCAGGTCTGGTACAATGTGAAATGCCTTTATGGAAGCCATGTTGTGTCCTTATGCTGGCAAGGAGAGAAAGCCTGTCACAATCATGGAAATACTGTTCTGGACTGCTGCATTCATGGGATCAGTGTAGGATGGCACAAATGCAGGTAGTTTTCCTCTAAAGAGCAAAGAGTTATACTTTTGTTCTGGTGAAATGGCGTTCTATGATTCCTCATATTGAGGGTAACGAGGGGGGCAATATTTCCTGTCCAGCTTGGATGCCACGTGGAGGAGTTTTTTTGAGTACTTTCCAACTATTTCTCTTTCATTAACGAATGAGATGTAATGTGAGACCCTTGGCAAGCCCCACTGGTCAGCTCAGATTGTGACTGCAGACGTTCTCTCTGGCAACAAGCCCATTTTCCACCCAACCCCACGCACGCAGGGACAGTCATCTCCTTCCATGCAGAGTCCAATAGCAGATGCTCCAACTTCACCACAATGGCCTATTTTAGTATTGGGAGAGTTTGTATACATATGTGTGTATATGTAGATACCCAGATATACATATATATGTATTCAGTTCATGTTCTGTTCCAGTTGACCTGTTTTTTATATGGTGTATTTGTTAAAGACATTCAGATGATTATTTTTAAGTGTCATGAGCTAATCTTTAGATCTGGTAGTTTTTGTTTCCCATGAAGTTCTTCGTGCTGTTGCTGAGGACCATATTTTTTGGTTGGTTTTGTTAGCTAGCTCATGTGTCTTTTGCAGGTGGTTTCTGTATGGTTTTGTACAAATGTGAAGTGCGAGCTGACGTTTCCTGGTTTATTAAACTCAAGTTCTCAAAGGTTTTCTATAAATACTGTTGCTTTTGTTTAAATGTGGGTGTTGGAATTGCACTTATCCTCTGGCAGCTGGGTAGTGGTGATGTACCTCACCTCAGGTGTGCTCAGATAGTGTCACTCATACCTTTTAAGCAGCTCATTCCATCTGCTCTGAATATCCTGAAATCAATAATCACCTCAGACTTTCAAAGAATGTGGGATGATCTTGGATAGAAATATTCCTGCTTGTCACCTCCTATTCTGGAAGTCACCACATGCAGGGGTGGATGTGAGGGGGGACCCCAGTACCAAGTTCACTTGTACCACACAAACACTGCTGCAAATAAACACTATTTTCTGTGCTGATTTCACTTGGCTTTACTTTGAAATGATGAGTCTGGTCATGATGTCACAGGGCTGAGGGAGCCAAGATCTGCACCACAGGCCTTCCTCCTCCACAGCCACTTCATTCACTGCAGCAAAGTGTTCTGAGAACAACCTATTCCAAACAAAGACTTTAATATTAAAATAGTTTATTAATCTGTTACTAAAATAACATTTCCCTCCCCCCTCCCCAGAGCTCTAAAGTGCAGATTTTATTCATACTCGGGTTGCACTACAAAAATAAGCACGTTTTGTAAGGACTGAACACCCTCCCTCGGGTATTGTCTGCTTTTCCTGGCAGCAGTGACCAGAGAACCCCCAGTCTCATCCTACTTTTCACTTGTATAAAACATGTCCTAAGTCCCTGGCAGGTAAGAGAGAGTTAAAAGGGAAGAAAATTAACCCTGGCCTGGGACAGTCCTAACAGCTTTTGTAAAGGAGTTAAGCTTAACAGCACCCTAAACTGGGATTTTTAAATGGAATTTCTCTGAACTTGGAGGCAGTGGGATCAATGCTGCTGTTACACACCTGGCAGGTGGGGGGAGAGAGCTATTCTGGGGGTGCTTTTACCTTAAAAAAAACAAGATAAAGTGATTCTTTGAACTGCTCAGCAGTTTCCAGGTACTGCACCAACTGCCACTGCAGCAGAGAGAGGTCTCGAGTGATTCTTGCCCCATTTATTGCAGTAATAATGTGAGCTAATGATTAATTGTGAAAGTTCCCTTATGTAGGCTAAAGAAACTGAAGGCTTGGGCGAACTTTCTACACACATTCTCACCAAACTGGCAGAGCTGCTGTCTCCTGGTTATGTCTGACAACCTTTTCTGCCCACGGCTTTGCAGGCACAAGCTCCTTTAGACCCTGAACTGAAATGTCTGAGGACAGTTGTGCTTTCCCAGGGCTCCTGCTCGCTGAGATGAGGCCTGGGAGCACCAGGGAGTCCTTCCCCCTGCAGGGAGTAAGTCAGAGCATTTCTGCTCATGTTCCACTCCCACCACCTGTAATCCTACACCAAATACTTCCCACTTGTACAAAACTGACCCCAGGAAAGGCAGCTGAACGTAAACATGCAAAGTTCTACAGAAATGGGAGGGGAGAGGTGGCTTTGAAGTGGAGTTCAGCCTCCTTCCTGCTCAGTACCTGAATGACTGACAGGAAAGTGTCTGATGGACACAGCTGGCAGAGTGCTGTTCCTCCAGGGATGTGTTTTGGGGTGGTTTTGACCAACAGGGACGAGGTAACACAAAAATAACTCAGTTTAGACTTTGCCAAGCAGCTCCTTGCCAAGGTCAGACATTGCAGTAACTGCCTGGGTGAAGGGTTGTGATTGAAGCAGCTCCTCAAAGCTTAACTTTAAGGAGAAATTAAATCCTAGTTCACCTTTTTGAGCCTCTTTGCCACCTCTCCCCACCTCCTTCCAGTAGCACAAGAAACTTCTAGTGCACAGCCAACATCAACAGGTCTCGTTCCATCTCGGCGTAACGTATATAAATAAATTATATTAATTTAATCCAATGTAAGACACTTTAAATAAAGGAAATGCTAAAGAGTGACAACCTCCTGTCCAGTTATTCCCAGCACGAACACTGAGTGGCTTGGAGTTGTGCTCTCCCAAGGGTTCACTGGCTCCTGAGCGTCAAGTCTTGACGGGGATGGTCTGTTTGCAGCCGGCAGTGGTTCCCTCCGCCTCAGGCAGGCCCACGGAGTACTCGGTGGTGGCGATGAGCAGCATGTCCAGGGTGGTCTCGGTGCACTTGGCGATGAAGCGGATGAAGGGCCTCACGTCGCCCTCGTTGGCCGCCTCCAGCACGTGGTAGTACTCCGCTCGCTGCTCCTTGCGGATGGTGATGGGCGGGTACCCCGCCTGCATCAGGATCAGGTTCATCAGCAGCCGCGAGGTCCGGCCGTTGCCGTCCACGAAGGGGTGGATGTAAACCAGCTTGTAGTGGGCCAGGGCAGCGAACTCCACGGGGTGCAGCCCCATGGCGTCCTCCGAGTTCATCCACTGCACCAGCTCCCGCATCTGCTTCTCCACGTCGCGCGGGTGGGGCGGGATGTGGTGCCCCACGAAGACCTGCGTGGTGCGGAACCGCCCGGCCTCCACGGGGTCGGCGTAGCCCAGCACACGCCGGTGGATCTCCAGGATGTCGGCGATGGTGACGGAGCCGATCCGCGACACCAGCGTGGTGTTGACGTACTTGAGGGCCGCGTGCATCCCGATCACCTCGTTCTGCTCCACCAGGCTCTTCCCCGGCACCGCGTACCTGGTCTCGATGATGTGCCGGATCTCGGAGAGCGTCAGCGTGTTCCCCTCGATGGCCACCGTGTGGTAGATGTGGTGGTAGTAGGACTCCTCCATGACGCGGCGCAGGGCGGAGTTGCCCTTGGGGATGGCCATCACCTTCCTCACCTTGCTGTCGATGATGCTGAAGTACCTCTGGTCGATCTCCTCCACCAGCGGCAGCGTCCGGCCCCGGTTGCTCAGGGCCTTCTCGTTGTGGGGGGAGATGGTCAGTGCCTTGGAGTACAGGTAGTCGGCCTGGAGGATGTCTTTCTCCTCTTCGGAAAAGATCCCAAACTCGTTCAGGGCGTCCACGTAATCCGGGTCCATTTTGAGGGCGTACAGGAAGAGCTTGTGGGCCTTCTCCCGCTTCCCCTGGCGCTTCATCTCCAGGGCTTGGTTCAGAGCTGCCCTGGCTTCCAACTTCACCTCTGGAATGCAACAAAAAGGGTTAGAGAGCAGGGTGGTGGGTTTGCCTGAAACTGATCTGGACTGAAAACTTTTAAAGATCTGGAGTGCATGATCCTTGTGGGTCCCTTCCAGCTCAGGATATTCCATGATTCTTTGACCATCACTCTTCACTGATATAAAAGTTAAAACCAGTCTCTAAGATCTGGAACAGAACTTGTGTTCCAGCTTTTCCCACGTTTCCAGGCCGAGCACGAGGCAGCAGAGCCTTTCCTGGCAGGACCTGTGAGCAGCTGCCTCAAGGTGGCCAAAGCTGTGGAGCCATTCCAGCCAAACTCGCTCTGGCCACCAAATTGCTTCCTGTGGGAGGACACAATGTCTCAAATACGTCCTCTTGGCATTATTTTAGGTGAAATTCTAACACTAACATTGTTGTGTTGGCTGCTACCAGCACTTCTGTTTGTTCACTGAACTATCCAACATTTTCCCAGCAGTAAGAGCTTTAATACAAACAAAGATAAAGTGCTGGAATCATAATTCCTTTGAGTGTTTTCCTAATTAACATCCTGGCTGATAAAGGCCACGACTGCAGCCTGTTGTTGCCTGAAAGGCTGTTCCATGCCAGCCAGGATTTCAGGATTAATGCTGTATATCCCAGATTCCTGTGTATTAAAACACCTCTCTGTGTTCTGGTTACCTCCACAGGACTTACTAGTACTGAAAACATGAG
Organism: Lophotriccus pileatus; assembly: GCA_035583135.1. NCBI lineage: Eukaryota > Metazoa > Chordata > Aves > Passeriformes > Tyrannidae > Lophotriccus > Lophotriccus pileatus. Next base: position 9,637,993 of record JAWWES010000037.1, read on the forward strand.
GAAAAACCTCAGAGAGACAGAGTAGCGAGGAGGGAACGCTGGCTCAGGGCCCTGGAATGCAGTCATGGAGCTGCTGAGGGCCTGTTCCACCTCGGGGGCATTTCCAGCTGGTGTTCACTGCAGGTGGCAGCGAGAGCTCTGTACCATCGTGGGCTGGTGTCACTCCCATCATGGGCTCCAGGAGAACACCAGGGAGGGGATGAGATCTCCAGGTTGGGGTAGTTTTACACAACAACTCACAAAATAGCTGGGGTGGGAAGGGACCTCTGGAGATCATCCAGTCCAACCCCCCTGCCAAAGATGTGTCCAGGTGGATTTGGAATGTCTCCAGAGAGGGAGACTCCACAGCCTCCCTGGGCAGCTGTTCCAGAGCTCTGCCACCCTCCATGGAAAGTTCTCATGTTGAGGTGAAACCTGAGTTTTAGTTTATGGCCACTGCTCCTTGTCCTGTCACTGGCACCACTGAACAGAGCTGGCACCATCCTCTGACAGCCCTTGGGATATTTGTATGGATTGATGGGATCGCCTCTCGGTCCTCTCTTCTCCAGACTAACCAAGCCCAGCTCCCCCAGTGTCTCCTCCCCACAGAGATGCTCCAAACCCCTTGTTATCTCTCCACTGGACCCCCTCCAGCAGCTCCTGGTCTCCCTTGTACTGAGGAGCTCCTCTGTCCCCCCGCACCCCCCAGGACCCCCTTACCTGGGGAGGCTTTTCCCTTGAGCACCAGCAGCTCCAGCCCCTGGGAGGTGACGCTCAGCTCTGTGCTCTGGCCCGTGATCCTGGGCATTCCCGAGGGGCCCAGTTTGCTCCTCAGGAAGGAGATGCCCCTGAGCAGGGCGTGGCACTGGTTCTCCAGGGCAGCGAGGGGGAGCAGCAGCATCCCCAGGGAGCTGAGGAGCAGCACCAGCACGGCCGCCCAGCGCACCCGCACCCACAGGGTCACCCACTGCAGCTCCGGGTCCGTCGCCATCGCCACGAGGTTCATCCTGCCTCCAGCACGGCCACCGGGAGCATCTCCCTTCCCACCGCTCCCACCTGGGAACACACACGGCTTCAGCCAGCGCTCCGTGCCACCGGGAAGGGCTGATGTGGGCACTCGCGCTCGGGGCTCGTCATTGCTGGGGGGGGTTGGTTGTCCCAGCAGTCCCCATCCCTTTCCCTGCCGCGCCATCAGGGCAGTTCCCAGCGGAGCACGAGTCCGTGCGGAATCCTCCGCGCGTTACTGTGACAGCAGCGGCACGGGGAGACGGGGATGCCCGGGAGCGGGGGGGGCTCTGGGCTCTGCAGGGATCAAGGAGCTTCCCCCAGCTCCCCCTGGTCCCCCAAGCCAGAGGCTCCAAGGCTCTCCCTCCGCAGACCCCCATGTTCCCTCATCCCCCAGTTCCCCTCCAGCACCGCTCCCATCCCCGGGGCTCCCTCCCCATCCTGAACCCCCTTATCCCCGACTCCCCTAAGCCCAGGACCCCCAACCTCTCCAATCCCACCCGGCACCTCAGCCCTCCCTCCCCGTCCGGCGTCCCCCGGGTCCTCCCTGCCCGGGACCCCCGGTGCTGCCCCGGCCGGGTCCCTTCAGATTCCCCGCGGGTCCTCCCTGCCCTGGCCCCTGGTCCTGCCCCGTCCCGCTCCCTCGGCTGCCCGGGGTCCCCCCATATCCCCCCATATCCCCCCATATCCCCCCATATCCCCCCATATCCCCCCATATCCCCCATATCCCCCATATCCCCCCATATCCCCCATATCCCCCCATATCCCCCCTCACCTCCGCCTCCCCCGGTCCCGGCTGCGGCGGCCCCGCCCACACAAGCACCGCCCCCGCGCCCTTCCATTGGCTGCGCCGCCCTCCCGCTCTCTTCCCATTGGCTCTCTCAGCGGACGCTCCTCCCCTCCTCTTCCTGCAGCGTCTTCCGGGTGGCGCCGCACCCCGGACGCGGGAGAGGCTCGTGGAGGGCGGTGACTGGCGAGAGCGCACGTCAATCATACGCAGAGCAGCCAATAAGAAGGGAGAATGACGAGAGGGAGGGGCTTTTACCATATAAGGGCAAGGCGTCCCCGTTGCTACGCGACGGGCCCGTGGGGAGCGCTGGTTGTTCCCGTGTTCGTTTCCATGGAAAAACGCCTTTTTTGTGATGGATACAGAGTTGTTGTCACCCATTCCAGGCCTTTCTGGAAAAATGCTCCTTAATTCTGGCCTCAAGAGTGTCAGTAGCACCGTAACTTGGTGTTCCACACCCACGGGAGACCAGGAATAAGGAGAAGCTGGAGACGAGGAATGGGGAGAGACTGGACAAAAGCTGAAGAAAAAGAGAATATTTTAAGGAATTGCTGATAACTCCCTAAGATTTTGGTATCGAGCAAGGTAATAGGGCAGTTTTCTACCAGATGCTCACACAGCACATTATCACCAGCAGGGAAAAATAACCTGGTTTGCCAGAAATAAATTGGGGCAGTTTGAACTGTATTTCAGAGGAGACTGAGGGGAGACTCATCAGGGTCTGCAGCTTCTCAGAGACAGGGTGGGATTGTTCGGGTTTGCTGGGCAGGGCCAGGAGTTGGACTGGATGATCCCTGTGGGTCCCTTCCCACTCAGGATATTCCATGATTCCAGGAAACCAAACCTTTCAGAGGAGGATGTTTCCATGGTCTCTTTGCCTGGTGCACTTCCAACACTGAGGACAAGCTGCCTTTGGGTCCAAATAATCAAGGAACACACTGCCAGTGCTCAGGTAAGAGCCTAGATTTGGGAATGCTGTCCCAAAGAGCCCAGATTTGGGAATGCTGTCCCAAAGCATGGCTGCTGCCCACGCACAGCATCCTGATCCATGTGCTGTCCTTATCCATTCTGTTTCCTCTGCACGTGGAGTTTTCCAGAGAAATCTTCCTTCCCATGCTCGATTTCAGTGGGAAAGGCAGGATCCCTGTCTGGGAGCTGGGGCTGTCTCGGATGTTCGCTGATTTTACCAGGACTGACAAAAGCAGCTGGATGGACTTGGTTCAACAACATCCCAGAAACAGCCTGACAGCACCACAGCTCTGGGATCTCCACAGCAAATGGAGCCCAGGGCCATCCCTGCAGCACTGAACTCCTGCCAATTCCAGCCATTCCGAGCCTGCCAGAGCCTGGAAGTGCTGGGAGGAAACTTGGGGGATAATCAGCATTTCAAGGATGAGCAAATCTCACTTCGCTCCCAGAGGAAGAGTTGTGTGTTTTCCTCAGGCACCTAAATCCAATTATGGAATAATTGCAGAGCTGCTGATGTGTTTTCCTGTTAAAAATGGGGAGAAACACATTTATAATCTGTTCTCCAATTAAATCTGACCCAACAGAAGAGAACATCAGGCATAGCCAGGAGTACCTGGTGCCTCATCCCAGTTTTGATGCCTCTTTGGTACCCTTGGAATGGTCCAGGCTGAGGTAGAAGCCAATCCCTTGGGAATGCTGGTGGCACTGTGAATCCTTGGCATTTCCACAGCTTTTCTTAGCATGGATCCAGGCCAGCTCCAGGGATTCTATAGCCAGCACATCCTACACCAGAGTTATTTATGATTTTATCAGGGACAGGGAAGGGAGATCCCAATGGCAGGAAGGAGAAGGGCTGTGAAATGCTGGATCTGCAGCCTGGATTGTCCCACTGGGTCACCCTGGGAATTCCTGACGTGGTTGGACACAGACACACCAAAGGGATCCCATCTGGAGCCTCAACCTCCAAGGGGAATTTGCACTGGAAGCAGTATTCCAGAGGGATGCTGGAAGCGTTACCATGGGAGAAAGTGTGTAAGAGCCTGGGTTTTATTCCTCAATATCTGACTCCGACTCCGGTGGATTTGGGAGCAGCCGGCAGATGGCACTGACTCATCTCGTGCTCCATGGAAACACCCCAGCGGGATGCAGCCTCTCCAGGACCTTTCCACCTTCTGCCTTTACAGGCACCGACCACGGAAAACATATTTGAAGGTTGAGTAAGGCTCTGGCTGCCTCCTGGAACTGTTTGTACTGGGATAAAAATCGCCTTTCTGTGCTCAGGAGGTTCCTGGGATCTGCTGCTGACGAGATGGAACAGCAGACATGGAGCTCGTGCTTCCCAAAGCTTGTCCCGTGCTGTGGCTGTTGGGCTGATCCTCGGGATAATCTTCCCTGGCATAAATTTGGAAGATGTGATAAGGCAGATACACCAGTGTTGTTTCTTTCTGGCTTTCCTGGGCCACGTGTTAGAGGGGGAAAGAAGTCATTAATCTTTTGCAAAAGTGAGGATATTTCTCCCTTTCCAACCTCCGATTCACCTGAGGCTCTGGAGGTGGAGAGCTGCAGGCCCAGCATCCCTGGGAATTCTTCCATGCTGGGGGTCTTTTTTCTCCCCCCCTTGCCTGGATTTTATCCCTTTTATTTCCTGCATTTGGGAAGTGTCTTGCCCTTGAGCTGTTGGCTTAAATCGAGACTATGGAGCATCCCTTGGGAAAGGCTCCTGGCCTGTAGGAGAGTCTTGTCATCAGGAGAAGCACTAGATTTAAAAGTGGGATTTTGGTGGATGAACAGATGGACAGGGAAGGGATGAACTGCCTGGGAAAAGCTCAGCCAGGTCACAGCAAGGTTGTGAAAAACAGATTTGACATTCCTGGCTGTGACGTTGGTGAGGCAAAGGGAAACCAAATCCCAAATCCAAGTGCAAGGCCAGAGGGATTTTTAATTAATGAGAAAAGGGAAGGATAAGCAAAAAGCAGGAGCTGGATTGAGCCGGGGTGGTTCTTGCTCCTGGCTTCCAACGAGGGGCTTCAAGGCTACAGGAGCCATTTACAGCTCATCTGCAAACACAAAGAGGCTGCTGGTGTGAGGGTCTGGAGGGTCCTCACAGGGGAGGATTTATTTGTAATATCTAAGTTAGTGATGAGTTTTTAGTCACAGTGCTGGGAGCTGTGGAAAATGGGGAACAAAACTAGAAAATCTTGTCAAAAACCAGCATATTTTGTGGGAGAGAACATGGTTTCTCGTGGTACATCCTACCCTTGCTGGCTGTCCTTCCTCATCCATGTGGAAGCTGAGGGCTGGAGAAAGGCACAGTTGTGGATGTTCCCAGGGTTGATGAGGACGTTTCTCAGGGACCTCAATCCCTTCACTGTGGATTTCTCAGCTGTTTTACTCAGAATTCCAGACTCCGTGGGAGTCCTGCCCTCAGAGGGAACCTGGGAGAGGGGTGAGCCAAGTGGCTGCACACTCATCTGCTGCCTGTCCTTGAGGCTGAGGAGGAAACACCGACTCTCCCAGAGTCATTTTGGACTAAATGCCACATAGACCCGACTAATGGGACTCCACCCCAGGCAATCTGGAGATATATTAAACCCAGGAGCTGCTGCAGGAATGATTTGCATGTCCATGACAGGAGGGAAATTGCCTCCTCGTGTCTCTCTGGGTTTGATCCTGTGAAGTGCGGGGTATCCCAGCTCCAGTCCTTTAATTGATTCCCCGAGGCAGCGGAGACCTCCTGGGATAATGAGGGCTCCCGAGGGGAAGATGCTCAGTTATCTCCTGCTTTTACCTCCCTGCTCTTCTGGCTGAGTGGAGAAGGGGGGAAAACCAGCTAAAAATGAAATGTGATGTTTGTTTGCTAAAAATGAAATGAAAAGTGATGCTTGTTAGGAGGGATTTAGTGGCCATGTAGGCTCCCAGTATCCATCCCCTGCACTGAGATTCCTTGATCTCTGACACATTGGAGAGCAGGGAAACCTGCTTAGGATCCTGCACAAGGATGAGCCACCTGGGTTTCTGGTTTTTTTCCAGTTGCCAGAGGAGCAGTGGGTTCAGGGCAGCCTGGCAAAGAAGGGTGGAGACCTCTTTTGCAGCAGCCACATTTTGGGGGGACCCCTTCATGTGAGACACCATTTGACAGTCACAACTCCTCACACTTCCCGTCTCCAGGGCTGGAATGTAGGACGAGGAGGCTAAAACAGGCTGAGGGTGGGTGTGCAGTGGGAGCAGATTACAAAAGGAGCTATTTTCCCTTGTAAGCTTCTCAGCTCGCCCCCTGCTCGGGTCCTGGCAGCTGTCAGAGCTCAGCAGGGGTCCCGTGGAGATTTGGGAGGGCAGGGAAACACACTCAGAGGTGGCACTTCTTGCTGATCCCGTGGTGGCACCGATGCCACTGACTGTCGTGGAGTGGTGGCTCCAAGGCCACCTGATGGTCTTGGATGGCCTCATCCTGCACCCAGGACATCCTGGTCTCCCAGGCCAAGCCAGGCAGGGCAGGGACCACTGCCCACGAGGAATTTGCTCCACCCAGACACCGTTGGATCCATTCCCAGCAGCCAAAAAGCTCCTGCAGCTGAACATCACCAAGGAAAAAAACACAGACAAGAGTAAGGAGGATCCAGGGATTCCCAGATCTAAATAGAGCAGGGCTTGAAGTGAAATCCAAGGAGGGAAGGGCTTGAGGCCACCTGAGAGTGGTCTGGGTCAGCCCTGTGCTGTGGAAAGATATGGAAGGACATTCTTCCTTAAAGGAAAGGGATATTTTTCCTGCCAGGAGAAGGGACAATGCTCAGTCACCATGGCAACTACAGCTCAGGGATGCTGGGGACACACCGGTGCCTTGGCAGAGGTGCTGGGGATGCTGCTGGAGGCCGGGATGTCCTAATCCCAGGCTAATTCCCAACATTTCAGTCAGTGTGGGCTGCCTGGGGGGGCTCTGCTCTGCCAGGATTTGGTAATGTGAATACTCCTGAATGCAGCCTTCAATTAAGCTCCTAATTCTCAGGAAGAGAAACAGGAGCTCTGGAGCAGAGACCTTGGGAACCACTTACCACTTTAGTTTTGCTTCTCTATGGATCTAAATTTCCAAAGGTTCCCAGAGCCTTGGATATTCAAATGGCTCTTTCTATGTGCTGATTGTTAAAAATCCAAACCAAAGCAGGTGGATGGTCTTTTATAAGTCATAAAGCACCTCTGTGGTTGGAAACAGTGAGGAAATCTGATTCCAGGGGCCCTGCACAACTGTTCCCTCAGCACCTGCACTCGGAAAACAGGCAGGAGTTGGAAAATAGGGATTTGCAAGGCAAGTGAAAGAAAAGGATTTGCAAACCTGTGTTGTTCTAGCAGAGCTCAGACACTGCCTTGGAGTTACAAAGATGGAGCATGTGTCGTTCCCAGCTTTCCATGGTACTCTGCTAATTTTCCTGCATGCTGGGAGATAAAATGGATCCTCTGGAATTCCTCCAAATTAAAACTCCGGCTCCCTCTCTCCCTGCCAGCAGGGAACAGCCCCTGTTTGTCACCAGCACCGTAACTCCACCTTTATCAGGTGCCTCCAGAGCTCCTCAGAACCAGGAGCTGTGAAACATTTCCCTGGATTTCATTACGTTGGAGATGGAATGTTAAATCTCTCAGCTGGGCTTTGTGGCTCCACCAGGCAGAGGCTGAGCTGGAGCAGGAGCTGTGTGTGGATCCCTCTGTGCTGCTGAGGTGAGCACTGTGAGGGAGGTCCCTGTGCTCTCCCTGTCCCTCCCTGAGCCCCTGGCTGCCTCTTCCCACAAGGAAAGGTGCTGGAATGGGCTGCAGCAGGTTCCTGTTCGGGCTGGGTGAAGGGGTGGGAGAAGCCGAGTGCTGTGTGTTGACGCTCCGTGCCAAGTCTGTCCAGGCCTCGTGGGAATCCTGTGGGATGTGGGTGCAGCCTTTTCCCAGGAATGCAACACAGAGCTGTGGAAATCAATCCAGCCCAGCTGGAACACACACACACGGGCTGGTTCCTCCTCTGTCAGCTCAGGTGATCCGTCCAAACCTGCGGTGAGGAAGCCTCTCACTGTTGCTTCTTCCCTCGTAGCCAACTCATTCCCTGTGTTCTGGCTCTTGGATCTCACCCCTGCAGCCTCCCAGGCCGAGTTCCAGCTCTTCCCTCCCTCTTTGAGCTTCCTCCTGTGTCTTGTGCTCGTCTCCAGGGGCTGCAATTCCAGCTGTTTGTAGGTAAGGTCAGTTCTTGCCAGGTGAGCCCAAACCCCAGCACGGTGGCACCTGGGTGAGATCAGGCCCTGCCTCCCGGTTCTGCATTCCTGGACTTCTGGCTGATACATCCAGGGGCTGCCAAGGAAGGGAAAACCTGAGGATGGAGGTGGTGGGGAGGTGCCTGGTGATCACCTGGCTCATTAGTCCAGCTACCAAATTAGTGACAGCAAACTGGGCTCCCGTGGGAACTTTTTAGTGTTGGGACCGTCAGAGCCTCATCTTTTAGAGTTATTTTATTTGCAGGTGTTTCTCTGAGGGTCCTCTTCCATCAGAGTTTGGTGTTCCATGAGCTGTGGACTTTGTGTTCCATCAGCTTGACTTCCCAGAGCATGAACCTGCTCCCAACCAGCTTCTGCAGAGCCCAAACTTCCCCGTGTTCATGTTCTTGTTATTGCACAGTCTCTGGTGACTCTCAAGCTGACAGCTGGTAAAGATGGCATGAAACTGAGTTAATTTTAATGTCTAATTCGTGCAAAGCTGAAATCAGGGTTCTGAAAGCTTTGCTTTGCCTTATAGAGCTGACATGTCTGCTGTGAGCACTGGCCTTTGATTCCTGCAAGTCTGTTTTCCCTCTGTTTCACCGGGATGAGCAATTAGAGCAAATCTTTGTGATCTTTTGTAAATGCTTTAACACCAGAGCTCAGAATGCCAGGCTGTTTGGGAGCTCCCCCAGCCTTCCCTGAATCACAGAACCATGGAATGGGTTGGCTTGGAGGGGACCTTTGCAATCATTCCATTCCACCCCCTGCCATGGGCAGAGAAACTTTCCACTATCCCAGATTGCTCCAAGCACTGTCCAACCTGGCCTTGGACACTTCCAGGGCTGGGGCAGCCACAGCTTCTCTGGGCACCCTGTGCCAGGGCCTCACCACCCTCACAGGGAAGAATTCCTTCCCAAAATCCCACCTAACCATGGCCTCCAACTGCACCGTTCTCCTGCCCCTTTCCCTCTCCAGTTCTGATTTTCCCGACAAACCCCATAGTTTGAGCAACCCTTGGCTTGTGGAGACATTGGAGAAGCTGTGGTATTTCTTGTTTTGAAGCTTAAAATAGCCTGGAATTGGCTCTTTATGTTTCCCAGAGTCTGCTTGGCTCTCCAAACCAAAGTGAAGCCACCACGACTTGAGCGGGAATTAAAGGCCCCAGCTCGAAGTCCGTGTGTGTTTTGCAGGCCCAGGACAGACCAAGCAGGAGCTGCTCCCCTGATAAGAATTATTCTGGATCCCCATAAAAGCCACATCAGCTCAAGGCTTCTTCAAGCCTCATTTTATAGTGGCTGTTAAAGACTGGAGTGAATTGCTCGGGATGATCCCCCGGGCACTGCTGGAAATAGGGAAGTGGAGGAACAAATAAAAGGAAACATGTTTTGGGGCCCTGAAAACCATTTTTAGAAAGAGCTCAGTGTGATTATTATTATTATTTTCAGGCCAATGTTCTCTGCAAAAGGAATGTCAGGGAAGTGTCTCGAGCAGCTCCCTAATTTGTGACGGTCCCAAAGGCACAGCCTTGGGAAGGAATTGGATTTACACTTATGAAAAACAAATCACAGGCTGAGGGCTCGTTAGATGATCTGGACTTAATTTATTGATCTGAGGCTGGTGTGGGAGGAAATTGAGGTGGGAAAATAGCTGAGGGCACTTTATCCCCAAACACATGGGATTCTGTTACTGAAGGGGATCAGGCAGCAGTTTTTTGGTGCCTCCTTGGATTTGAGGAGCTCATGGAGGGACAGAGGTGCTGGGATGGTGCTCCCATGGATCCTTTGGGACAAAGGAGAGAATTCCCTGGCTTTGGAAGCCTGTGATGGCCTGGGAGCAGGGCAGGGCGCTGTGGGATGCTGTGCCCTGTTCCATCAGCACAGCAATAAATCTCCCACCTGCAGAAGCTGTCATTCCCTGGAAATGAGGTGTAGGGAAGATGAAGCCAAGCTGTCCTTGGAGACACAGAGTGACAGGCAAAAGGGTGATGGTGTGAGGGAATGTTCCACTGGGAAAAGGAAAAACCCCTTTGCACTCTCACTCCAGGTCAGGGGTGAGAGCAGTGGTAGGATCTCCATCCTTGGGATACTCAGACTCACTTGGAGAAGATCCTGAGCTGCCTGCTCAGACCTGAGGATCCCCAAGGCCCCTTCCAACCTCAATTAACCTGTGATTAATCCAAATAGCTCCAAATACAAGTGTGCTTTTACCCAGCCTGAGCTCCAGCTTTTTGTGGCCAACACTCCAGAGCCAGTGCCGGAGCACTGGAGCACAAACCATCTGTGTCCTCCTGCAAAAGGCACCCAAATCCAGGCAGCTTCAACAGCAGCCTTATTTTTTTGGCCAAATGTGTGGAAAATATATCAGGCATTTGCCATTCAATGTGATTTTTTTATTGCTGTTTTCAGCCATGCCCTCTCTGCTTGCTCCCTGTGTGTCCCAGACCTGTCACAGCGGAATAAGTTCCAGTGAAAGCTGGAAACTTGGCAAACTTGTGCAGTATGAAGTGAACCTGGTGTTTCTTTTTAAAGGCTGAAAGTAAATACATTAAAACTAAGGATAAGGGAGTCTCTGGGTCCTCTCCTGGCAGGCTGCTTTCCCATGTTTATCTGATAACCTGCTGGCCAGTGCAGAGGCACCGACGGCTAAAAATAGGGATGGAGCTGCTCCATCGGGTCTGGGATAATGTTTTGGAGGGAAATGGTCCATCATGCAATCCTGGGAAATCACTATCCTGTTTTTTTTTTTTAACATGGAGTAGGATTTGCAGCCCTGCATCCACAATGGGGTGTTCATCCCAAGGCATGTGGTGTGGTTGCCCCATGGGTCAGTGCCTGCTCTCACTGGTGTTACTGGTCCTGCTCTCCCCAGGGTTGGCTCCTGGGTGCTTTTTTTGGATCCCTCTTGGTGGCATCTCTTGGAGCAGCTCAGTGGAGCCCACCCAGCCTCAGCACCTACTGGTTTGTACTGGAAGCAGTGGGAGGGGGCTGCTGAGGGTGTCTGCGCCTGTTACAACTTGGGATGGGGGTAAGGGCTGATCCTGGATATACCTGGAGGATTATTTGCCCTGGGAGCCAATGGCTTTGGCCATGGGCAAGGTGGGCACTGCCTGGCATGAGGGGGCACATGGGATACTAACCATCACCCCCAATTAATGCTAATTATCTCATTACCTCCACTCACAGGGAGCTCTGTCCTAAATAATTAACATTTCCCTCTGAACTGGGCCAGAAGACTTTCTTCTCTTTTTTTTTTTTTTTTTTTTTTTTTATAAATTAATTTCCCTGTTTCCTTCCTGGAGGCAGCTTTGGGCTTTGTTTGGCAGCAGCAGCAGCCCTGGCTGTGGGATCTCACGCTCTTCCTCAACAGAAATCCTCCCAAAGGAAGAGGAAGGGGAAGGGAAATAAACTGCTGCCATAAATCCCAGGAAATCAGGGCCATTCCAGGAGCTCTCCCATGGCAAGTGTCGCTGCCAGGGCCATTCCCAGGCCATTCTAAGCCTGGGGGTCCTAAAGGAGGAACTACACTTTGGATTAAAGGATTTGCCAATGTCTAATGAAGGAAGAGCCCCCAGGCTTCCCTTAATTAACAAATTAGCTCATCGAGAGTCTCCCTAATTTGCCAAATACAAAGCTGCCCTATTAATTAAACAAGAGGATGGATTTTAATTTGCCAAACCTTACATGTAATTGATAAATGACCTTGTTGGGGGAAGTTTCCAGGAGCGGTGATGGGGGATGAGCAACTGGGATCTGATCCACTGATGGGACTTGGGGAGCACCAGTGATCTCACCACCTCTCCTCTTATTGACCCATCCACTGATTGGGTCTGATCACATCCAGCCTCTTTCCTCGTCCCCTAAATCCTGTTAATTCACTGTTTGCCATGAGCAGAAGCTCCTCACCAGCTGAGCTGATGACAGGATGGGGGTGATGCACTCAAGGTAGGATATCCATGGAAATGCTTTGCTTCTTCCTCAGGAATTACAACCCTAAATCCCTCATCTCTGGGGATGCTCTTGCCTCTTACTGCTGTGCAGTTTTATGGATCCCCCCCAGTCCCAGCCAGGATGGATCAGGCTCTGAGGAACCTTAATTGAATCTTTAGGATAAAACCTTTCCATCCTCACAGACAATCTGGAGCGTTAATCCTGGATAATGTGACATGGAACGTTTCTGTGCCTCCTCGGCCCAGCTTTCCCTCCTCACGCTCCCTTTGAGTTTGGATTTGCTTGTTTTCCGAGGCAAACTCTGGATCTGGCTCCCATCAAAAGCACCCCTTTGACAGATCCCCAAATTGATATATTTATTTAAATAATTCTCAGATAACGGGGCTATTTTGGGAACGGGCTTCTCGTGGCAGTCCTGGGAGAGGGTTGGACCGATCATGGGATGAGCTTTAAGCACTGGGATGCTGAAGATGCCTCTGCCCAGAGGAAGATGCTGTGGGGGGACCCCGGTGAGGGCAGAGGTGCCCCCACATCTCCCTGGCACTGCCCAGCAACTCCCTCCTTCCAGAAATAGCCCCACACGGGCATGAGCTCGGGAATATTTTGTTGTTATTTTTAATAATTCCAACAGAATTTGGAGCTCAGGGGACCTGCACCAAGGCCACCCCTGGCCAAAAAAGGCCTGAAAATGGCATTGCTTTCTCAGAGCTGGCAGGAGTGCCGAGGATTCCCGCAAGGAACCAGCCACTTCCCAGTCTGGAGCCAGGCAACCCTCCTCAACCCATCCCAGTGATGGAAAGCAGGATTGGCAAAGCTGGAGGGCACAGCCACCCCCAAAACAGTTGTCTCTGCAAAGCCTTGCTCTGTGGAGCAGTGATTTGCCTGGATGTTCATTGCAAGGAAAACTGGTTTTATTTGTTATAAAAATCATAAATGAAGCAGGTTTCCTTATGGATGTTTGGGAAGTTGAAGCCTTTTGGTTTTAAGTTTTTGTTGTTAAGACAAATCCAGCTGGTGCCTTAAAGAACTGGGTGTTTCCTGAGGGGTTTGTCAGCCAGGACCCATTGATGGGTGTATTGTTTCCAGGAGATTTCAGGAATACTTACCTCTGTCTGTGTTTGGTACCTGCTCACTGTGATGGTGGGACACCAGCTGTGGAAAAACATATCCAGAGGGATTTTAGGGTGATGCTGAAAGGATTTTAGGGTGAAGGATGAGCCTGAATTAAGCTCCAGCAGTTTTGTAGCCAACACAAAGCCTTGGAGACCTCTCAGCATCACCTGACTCCCAGTGGGATGCTCAGCATCCAAACCTGTAGCCCTGTCAGGGCTGTTTAACACTCTTTCATCCAAAATTATCCCTTCTCCATCTGAGATCCCCCCAGGCCCAAGGGGTTGATGCTCACTGTGCCACTGAGTGCCCAGTGGGGAGCTCAGGGATTCTGCCCCCCCACATTCCTGCTCCCACCGGTGTCCTCTTCCCATTCTCCAAATCCAGAGCTTGTGGTTTTGTTTTTTTCCTTGGAGCTGCAGACACCAGCAGTCCTGGCCTCCACAGTTCCCACACAAGCTGTCACGCTAAAAAAACCCACAAGGAGTGGGAGAAAAAGAGATGGATGGCACATTTTCTGCAGGAAAGGGCTCGGGGTGATGAGAAAACACTAATTTCTGGCAAAACTAACAATCTGGGGTGGGAAACTGGGAGGCAGAGGAGGGAATACCTGTGCTGATACTGGAATCTGCCTGGTCAGGAACCCGTTTTAAGGATAATAAAGCACAAGAACGCACAGAGAATCCCCCGTGTGCTGCTTCCTCTGCCCTTTGGGCCATCGGCTCCCACCTCCTCCGAGCAGCTGGGGGATAAAATTCCTTAAAATTAGATCAGGGCCATGAAATGAAGGTGCAGCACCACAGTCAGAAATCCAGCTTTCAGGCCCTCATGTTTCCAAACCACACTCCATGAGGGCAAGAGGATGAAGGAGTTTGCAGCACTGGACCGACAAGCAAAGGGCACTGGGGAAATTTGGGAAGGAATCTCAAAGGATTTGACCATACGCTCAGAGCTGGGATATTTGTGGGAAAATGCTCAGGTGGGGAAGGTGCTGGGAGGGTGGTTTGGGGCTGAACCAGCAGCTCTGTGTAGCAAACCAGGCAGAGGTGCCCTGACCTGTCCATGCCAGTGGTGGGATGCAGTGGGATGGGGTGCCACAGTGTTGGGATCACAGTGGGATCTTGCAGCCCCATCCCAGCCCCTCCATTCTGGGGTCATGGAGCTGTTTATAAGCCACGAGTTGCACAAGGTTGGGACTGTTTTTTTCCATGATTGTATCAAATCAGCGAAACAGGGAACATGAAATGTCTCTTTGACATCCTGTATGTGGGCTCTTTATTTGTGCAGTGACTTTTCATTTCCACTTGGATCGGGAGGCAGTGACGAGATTCGGAGCTCGGGACCACAGTGGATGTGAAGCCTGGAGCCAGAGGGATGAGCTCCTTGTGGGAAAAGCAGGGGATAAACCCAGCCCTGAAACTCTGGGATATGTGGTAGGAACCCTGTGCTGTGTCCTCTCTGCTCAACCCACCTCCTTTCCCAGCCATTCCCATTTATCCCCACGGCTGTGCCCAGGGCGAGGGAAAGTGCTGCTGGATGACGGACAAAGCTCCCCTGGAGAGGGAAAAGCTTCATGCAATTTCTTCCCCATTAAGTGTGACATCTGTTTTGGGCTGAGTCAGGCGGGTTCCCAGCGCCCACGGGGGAGGCAGAGGAGGGCGAGCTCCTGTGCCGGCGGGGTCGGCTCTGCCGGGCTCGGTCTGTGCATCCCGGCTCGGCAGGGAGCAGCTCCGGGGGTTTTAATGAGCCTAAATCAATTTAGAGCTCTAATTGCTTTGCTCGGTGTGGGTGGCACTCGGTGCTCGCCAAGGCTGTCAAAGGCTCCGCTGGCTCCGGTGTCTGGAATTGCTGCTCCCCACGGCAGCTCCTGCAGTGCCGGGATGGTCCTGCCGCGACACCAGCCCTGGGAACGGGGGTTTGTCCTGGTGCAGGCGCTGCTGTGGCAGTGTTTTGCTGAGCAGGCGATGCCGGAGGGAAACTCCAAACCACAGCCCAGGGCAAATGCTCGGGAAGGGATGTTGAGTCCCCAGTCAGCGTGGTTTTATTTAATTGTCTTGCTAAGCACAGGGATGAGGGCCTGGGGGAAGGATCCTGCATCCCGCCCGGACCAGGGGAAGGGGCAGGTGCTTGGGAAAGGAGCAGTGCCAAGAGGACAGGTCCTGCCCCAGGGCTGTGGGTGTGCAGAGCTCAGCCTTGCTGGGAACGCTGGGACTGTGCTGGCTCTTGGCTCAGGACCCCGCGGTGTCGAGGTGGCCCAAGATCAGCCCTTGGCAAGGCCACGTGGAGGAGCATCTGTGGTTGGTCATTCCCAGCTCCACCACACCCTGCAGTAGTTTTGGGGAGCCCCCAGGTCCCACCACATTGCCCACCCCACACATGGGGACGGTGCCACCTGAAGCTGCCTGGGATGAGCGTCCCTTTGTGTCACCGTTTGACTCAGGCACACCAAAGGTGAAAACATCAATTTGTAGTTAACTTTCTCCCTTGCTGGCTGGATACACAATGTTTTGTGGCCTTAATTAACTGAATTAACCACCTGTAAGGTATGAAGTTCCTTTCTGCTAGGGAGAGGTTTGAACTGGCTGGTGGCAAATCCAGGGCTGGTGTTGCTTGGGGCCTGTGCTGGAGCAAATACTGCTCATTCTCCAAGCTGGAAGTGGGTAAGATGGGGGTGTCACCCCAAGCTTCCTTGTGTTTCCAAGGTGATGCCTTTGCACCCAAATCCTGCACTGGCTCTCATCCCACTGGGCTGAGCCTGGGACTGGGATGGCTGCAGCTGGAGAGTGCAGGGGCTGCGTGGGGAGGGAAGGAATTTTCCCAGTGCCACATCAAGTGTGGAGTTATCCAAACCTCCTGCTCCATGTGGGTGGGGGCTGTGCTGCTCAGTGCTCCCAAACTGGGGCCTGTCCCAAAAAACCTCCCATTTGGGGCCAGGCTCCCCCGAAACCCCATCCTTGCATCCAGCCTTGCCCATCCCTCCTGCCTGGGACAACCCTTTGCCTCTCTCAGCCCTCTCCGCTGCTCCCAAAGGGCTTTCCTTGCAGGTGTAGTTGGGTCTGTGGGGGACAGAGCCGCCACCACAGAGCCACCACGGGCTGGGGGTGCTGCCTGGAAGCAGCTGCAGCATCCTGGTGCTAATGAAATCCATCGGGAAAGCAGCCCCAGAGCAGCAGCAGCGGCGTTTGGGAGCCAGATTTGCCGAGGGGAAGTGACTCAACGTCTTGGAAGGAGTTGGGGGCGGTGGGGGGAGCAGAGGACAGCGGTTGACCCAGGGTGGGGACAGCAGGGGAGGGGGCTGGCAGCCACCTGCCTCCCCCTGGAGGAGCAGCATCCCTCTGGAGCGCTCTGTGCTCCGTTATCCCTCCTTAGGGCGGTGTGATCCCGGCCTGGGGGACGGGACAGGAAAGGAGGCCCCTTGGGAAGCGGTTGTTGCTTCCTCACGCTGGGCTGTGGCAGGATCCGGGCCAGCGTTCCCAGCTCCCGTCACACCCTCTCCCAGCTGTTGCTCGCGGAGCATCCTGCTGCCAAGAAAACCCTGGTGATGGATGCAACCGGGACTCCTTCCCCCTCCCCTCGCTATTAAAACCGGCGGGGAGCGGCCCCGTGCCTGCTCCTGATCCTGCCGCACCGGGATACGCCTGGGAATGGGATCCCGCTGCCACCCTGGACACCTTGGGCACCCTGACCTCGTCCTGCCCAGCAGGGAACAGTGGGAGAGCGTGGCACCACACGAGGTATTTGGAAAGGTGACTGCAAGGCTTGCTGGGGGAGCGCTGGGAGCACTGGGGTGTGTGACTGAGGGGACTGGGGGTGTTACTGTGGAGTGGATGGGGCAGCACCTGCAGCAGAGCGATGGGGAAGACCCAGCACTTGCGACCACCCCCGAAACCAGGAGCACATTTCTCCTGGTTTTTATTATTTTGGGAAGTGAATGGCATTTCCCACTGTCACGGGGGCACTGTTCCCCCCGGGCAGAGGGGCTGCCCCCCACTGGGGTCCTGCCACAGATCCCCTAAGCGTGGCACACCCTGCAGCGCCGCTGGCACCCGCACCCTATGGAGCTGCCGCCCCATGCCAGGGGTCCTGGGAGAGAGGGACCCCAGTGTGCCAGTCACGAGCTGCCCAGTTGGCACATCCCCCCTGCTGCAGACGTCTGGGGCTTTGGGTCTCTTCTCCTTTCCCCTCGCTGGCCCCACTGATCTGGCACATCAGCACTTTTCCTCCTGATTCAGCCTCGGGGATGTTGCGACACTGCCCCGTTGTGCAAAGTGGGCCCCGGCCCCAATTCCTCTTTTTCGTCTCCTGTGGGAGCTCGGCCACGTGCACGGGGGGTCATTGTCCCCACCTGCGTGGGATGTGATGGCTGTGAGCTCCCACAGGGAATTGCTCTCTGCTGGCATCACCTGCCCACTCCGGGTCACAGCTGGGCCGCAGTTTTCCAGTTGTGCAGCAGCTCTGAGGAATCTGGGATATGTCCCTTGTGTGTGTCTGAAGCCAGAAAACTCATGGATGTTGCGGTGGGAGCAGGGGGTTGCTGTGGTTGGAGTGATGCTCCGGTGCAGGTGCACAGTGCCACAGGTCCAGGTATTGGTATCTCCCTCTGGATGGGCTCTCCTGGCTCAGGGCAGGGATTTGTGTCCCTCCAGGCTCAGCCCATACCAGCTCACTGGATGCACTCTGCGTGCCACCAGCAATTCCCACCTCCTCACAGGGTCCAGGCCAGGATGACCCTTGGCTGGTCACCCTCTGCTTGGGGTCCCAGTGCAAACCAGGACAGGCTGATTCATCACTGGGAACGTGCTGCTGGATCCCACCTAAACCCAGCTGGACGAACAGCTGGGAACAGGCAGGACCTGGTGAGGCAGGGACACAGTCCCTGTTTTCCTTGCATCCCAGGGATGGATTTGGCTTACTCCACTCCTGCATGTGCGAGGTCAGGAGCATCCCAGGAGTGGGGCAGGGACATGGGGGTCCTGGGGAATGGGATGAGGGGCATCCTGGGGTGGAGAAGCCTGAGGGGACCCTCTGGCTGTGCTCACCAGGAGTAACAAGACCACAGTGAGGGATGGCCAAACCTTTCCTGAGGGGTCCCATGGGGCTCCAAAGCCACTGTGGGCAGCACAGGGTGGTGGATGGCACACGTCACCGAGGGCAGCCGCTGCCACATCCCCTCTCGTGTCCAGCTGAACCCACGGCCCGAATCCCACATCCTCCCGCAGAGCTTTGCTTCCCCCTTCCCAGGCTCTCTGTGCCGAGCTGGTTTATCTCACCAGCTGCATTTATTTTCCCCATCCTCCCATTCCCTGTGCATGTCTCTGGAATGAGAAACTTCCACAGTATCCCTGTCAGCTCCAGCTTGGACACCGACCGACCCAACCCCAGGGTCATTTCCATGCCAGCCCTAACGTGGGTATAGAAGAAGCAAGGATGCCTAATCCAGCCTCCAGATGCTGAAAAATCCTTGGGGATTTATCCAGCTCAGGTAAACACCTCTGGATTTATATATGTATTAATTTCTTTATTTTTAAAGGGATTTGAGAGGAGGGTTTTGCCGTAGATTTGCAGCCAGTTGAGGTTTTTTGCTGCCCTGTTGTTATGAAGTGGATTTGGGATGGCACAGGACGGTGGGTGGTGGGGATCTCTGGTGTCTCTGCTGTCCTCCACCCCAAACCCCATATTTTCCCTAATTTTCCCTAAAGTCCCCACCTCTTTTGGAGCTGGGCTTTGCAGCCTGTGGTGACAGAAACCCTTAATGGTGGGAAAGCTGCATGGAAGGGAGAGGAGCTGGGTGTGAGTTTGGGGGGGTGATGTCCTCACAGTGTGGCAGTGTCACCTCGGTGGGGACAGGGAGAACAGGGGGGCTTTTCTTTCCCGTGCTGATCAGCATTCAGCTGGGAATGCCAAACACAGCTGCAAGGATGCTCCTGTGGATCCGGGGGACTTTCTCACTCAGGAGGGGGCTGATCCTGCTGCCCCATCCGTCCCTCTCACAGTCACATCCGTCCCTCAGCAGACTTATTTCCTTTTTCTCGCTTTCCTTGTTCTTTGTACCCTCCAAATCCGGAGTGATGTCCCCAAGGCTTTGTCCCCAGGCAGCCATGTTGAAGCTCAACCCATAGTCAGGGACATCCCTCCCTGTGCTGGTGGGATGTAGCAGGGAGGATGCTGCAAAAAAAAGGGAGTTTTATTGCTCTTTTTGTTGCCTGAAAAGTGCCAGGAGAGCCTTGGATTATTAGAAAAAAAAAAAGGAGAGAAGAGGAGATGAAAGAACTTTTATTATCTTGGAAGTCAAGTCATTTTAAGCAGCTCAGAACCACAAACTGCCCTTTTCAAAGAAAGTCTTTGCCTGTGTAGGTACAAACGCCCAAGATTTTCCCCTTTAATCCTCAAACCTCCCTAAGAACAGAATGGATGGAGCAAAAGGCTGGGATTTTACTAACGGGGCGGCTCTCAACAACACTTTGTGCCAGGGAAGGATACATTCCTGCTGAAGTTTCACCCTGGCAAGAGCCTTTAACGACCCGAATTTTAAGGTTAAACACCAGTTTCTGCCTGGACTGGGGTGTGTTCCCCATCGGGGTGACCCCATACCCTGGCCGGGGGTATCCATGGGATCCATCCCATCCCGAGCCGCCCCGCCAGCACTGCCCAGCCAGCACTGCCCAGATAAACACTGACTCATGTTATTCTGTCCCACCCTGGGCACAGCAGCTTTTTTAAGGCTGCCTTTTCCAGCTATTCCTTTTTTTCCTATGCTGTTCACACGGGGCGGGGGACGAAGCCTGAGCTGGGATGTCTGGAGCAGCCGGGAATGCCGAAGGCTGGGAGTCCCGGCTCTGTGTTGGTGAAGTGGGATGTGTCTGAGTGCCGTGGATGCAGGTAGGGATCAGGCTCCCCACCACCCTCAGCCTTGGGGAAGAGCCCTGTGCCTCAGATTCCCCCGTGGGGACTGGCTGTGCCCCCTCCCTTTGCCCTGGAGGCCCCCAGCTCCTGGGGGAGCATCGGGAGAGCTTCCAGCCTGGATGCTCTTTGGCAGCAGCCCATGCTCAACCTGCTGCTGCTTCTCCCGTGGCATCTCCCATGGCATCCCACATCCCTTTCAGCCTGCTGGAGCAGGACTGAGGGATCAGGGATGGTGGCAGGGCTGGGACCGTGGCCAGGAGCAGCTTTGGGCAGGCCAGGGCTCGGGGTTTTGCACTGGTGAGGTCTAAGCTCCCTCTGGATGGGCTGGTGGTGGATTTACACCCAGGAGTAAATCCCAGCTGGGGTTCCATCCCAGGCATCCCGGTGGGGAGTGGGATGCTGCACAGCATCATCCCTGCAGCAGCTGTTGCCATGGCAATTTCTGGCCAAAATAAGGGGGATTCAAAGCTGGGTCCCCAGAGCCTTTTGGCTTTTTCCCATTCCTTTTGGTTTCTTGCTCCACTGAGCCCTGGCAATTCCTGTGTGGGACTGGGAGCTGGATCCCAGCAGGGAAGTCTCTCCTGTGTGACCCCGACCTGGAAAAGTGTGGATGGTGAAAGAATGGATGGGGGTTGCTTCAGGTGCCAGCTTGGGATGGGGCTTGCATCCATCTTCCTTGGGGCATGAGATCTGGCCCGTGGAATCCCTAGGGATGCTTGGGATCCAGCCTGAATGGTGGGACTCAAGCTCAACCAGGGCAATCAGTTCCCACGAGACTGAGACCAGCATCTGCCACATGTCCCCAGAGACATCCCTGCCCTCCAGGGACATCCAGGACTGTGCCAGGGCTCAGTGGGGGCTGGTACCAGCAGGTTCAGGGGAACATGGAGATCCTATTTTGCCCTGTGCCCTTCCCAAAGCTCCTCAGCTGAGAGACCGTGTGTTCTCCCAAACATCTGCTGGCAATTCCCCTCTCCTGGGGAGTGGGGCCATACCGGGGCTGTGTGGGCAGCTCCTGTGCCTCTCACCCACCAGAGGAAGTGGGTTGGGGTTTTGGGGTGTGCTGGGAGCTCGGAAGCTGTTTCTGGAAGGAGGGAGGCAAGTGCTCGAAGGAGAAACAGGCAGAGCAGCTGCGCAGGAGGGTCGAGCAGAGCCCACCCTGGCACCCACCTGCTTCCCAGGGGATTGTTCGTCCTGTCCCTGGGTGTCCCTTGCACCCCGTGGGTGCTGTGGGGTCACAAGCACCAACCCAGGGGCACCCCCAGTTTCCCCAGGGCTGCAGACCCGGCACAGGCAGGTCCCAGCCCAGTTTCACTGCATGATGTGGATAAAAGTGTGATGCACTTTGACAGCTCAGGCAGGACCTGATGTGCTCAAAAGCTGCTCTGCCGGTTTGATTTGATTTTTTTTTTTGTTTGATTTTATTTGATTTGCTTCTACTTTTGTTCTGGCAACCCGTACCAGTTCCTCCAGTAAAAGCCTGGCCCGCGGGCACTGAGGGGGCAGGAGGCGGTGCTGGCAGCCTGCCCATCCCTGTAAATCCCTGTTCAGGGCCCTGGCACCGCCCGTGCCCGGTGGTCCCTCCTGCCAGGGTGCCGAGCATCCCCTGCCCTCCCTGTGTCCCTGGCAGGCGGATCCAGCCGAGCTCCCCCCCGCCGTTTCCCCACTCACATCCGTCCCCCGCCCGTCTGGGCTGGCCACGGAAGAGTTTTCGCCCAGAAAAGCTGGATTTGAACATTTTTCTGCTGTTCTCTCCGCTTCCTGTTGCCTTCCCAAGAACAACATCCCTGACCTCATCCGCGGGATGCTGCCGATGTGCCGCCCGTCGGGACTCCCAGCCGGCGCCCCGGCTTGGGCTCGGCCTTCCCTGGGTACCAAGACAAATACAGCTGCGGGAATGTCGGACCAGGAGGCTATTTTGGGTAAATCCTGTGCTCATTTTTGTTGAGGTACGAGGACACAGATGAATAGACCGAAGGGAGAACAGTGGTTTTGGCTCAAGCTGGGAATTTTCAACCCACGGAGCAGCGATGAAACACTCCTGGTATTATATGGCTTCTTTTTTTTTTTTTTCTCAGACTTTGGGGGTTTTTTTTTGCTGTGGGAAATGAGGAGGTTTCATACAGCTGCCCTCTCCATTTTGGGGAGGATTTCAGAGAGGCAGGAGGGAATTTGCTGGACGGTTTTCCAGCAGGTCTGGGCTCCCAGTGCCCCTCTTGTCCTGATGCCCATCCTGCCCCTGAGCTCTCCAGAGCCATCTGGAATGTTTGTGGTGGGGTTGGCAGCTGTCTGCCTGCTGCTGTGGGGTTTGGGATTGCTGCTCATGAGCCCTGGAGACAAACCCATCCTGTGCCAAATCCCATGGGGAAACAGAGTCCTGATGTTCCTGTTGCTCTCTGCCATCCTTATCCCAGCTGGGGACTGAGGCCAACCTGATGCCCAGCATGACAGAGCAAAATAGATGGACAAATAATTTATTAAACAGAGCTTTGGAATGTCTGAAACTCATCAGGCTCAGCAATTAAAAATAATAATGAAAAGGAGATTTTATGCTAAAAATATGTAAGCGGCCACAGTGGGAAGAGGAGCCTGTGAAGCTCAGAAATTGCTCCTGCCCACCTGAAGCAGGGGCTGAACGTGGGGTCTGGGTGACCCTGTGCTGGTGAGGGGTGGTGGTCCAGCCCTGGGGATCTGTCACTCACCCCACAGGTGACACCGTGGTGGAAATGGGTGCAGATGGCATTTTGGGGGTTTCTCCATGGTGGTAGAGAGAGTCCTGGGAGGTTTGGGCCTCTCTGGGTGATGGGTGGTGGGGTGGGACAGGACAGGATGGCATGGGATGGGATGCAGTGAAGTGGGATGGGATGTGATGCAATGGGGTGGGGTGGGATGGGGTGCAATGAAGTGGGATGGGATGTGATGCAATGGGGTGGGGTGGGGTGGGATGGATGTGTGATTCTGGGTTCTCCCACCTTTCTTTGGGAAGGTGATGACCTGAAAGCTGCTGTTCCATAGAGCAGCAACTCATTACCCAGGAACATTAACATTAGGAGGCAGTTCTGCTGATTCTGTTCCTTCCACCGGATCATCGACTTTAATTCATCTCTTGACCATTAAGGTTTTGCCAGGACAAGACCTCCTTCCAGCTCCAGCTAATTCCCAAACTTTGCATTAAACCCTCATTTATTCTGGCCTCTTATCACCCCCTGGAGTTCAGCAAACAGGGTGGGGTGGGGGGGAGGTGATGGGGTGGGATTTAACCCCCTGGCCAGGAACTTTGCAGCAGCAATGGCAGGAAGGAACAGGAGGAAAAGCCCAGGGAGAAACAATAGAGTCCAACACAAACACCATGGGAATTTCAAAGCAGGGCTGGCTGGAGGGTGACGCTGAGGGGACCTTCGAGGTGAAATGCCTTGGGAACAGGGAGTGTCCCTGGGTGGGCAGAGCCACGTCCCTCCTCCAGGACACATGTGGGTGTGACTCTCTGTGCTGGGGCTCACACAGGTCCTGCTCCTAGTTCCGGAACTTGCTCAGCCTTTGGTGGCTTTTGGCTTTTAACTCATTGTGGTGATTCACAGGGAGTGGTTTAACCTCTGTTTAACCCCTTGAACGAGGGCTCCAAGTGCCTGCTGGAGACTGGAATCTGATGATGGCAAATGATGCTGTTGGGTATCACAATTAACATTTTGATACACACAGGACACCAGTTTAATTGGAAAGATAACCATATGAGAGTCCAGGGTGCAAAATAGATAATGCAGATAATGCACCTTGTGCACATTTATGTCTTTATTTATAGTAACAGGGCTGTGGGGTTGATTGTCAGTTCTTCGCAGCACCCACTGATGCTGCTTCTGTTTGGTGCTTGTACCGAGTGTACAGTACAGGATTTCTGTCCTGGGCTATCCCAAAAGCTGGTGGGATCAGGACAGGACCCCAACTTTACCAGACTGGTGGCAAGGAGGGTCCCCAGGCCAGCACAGCCCCCCCAGAGGAGGCTGCACGGGGTTAAATCGCAGCGGCCGAGCCTGTTTCCTCCCTTAATTCCATGTCGGAGGGTTAACGGCCTTTGTTTGATCTTGGCTTTAATGTTACAGCTCCATCCCTAGGCCTGTGTGGAGGGAGCTGCTTTTGTGCTGTGGGACACTGAACCACTGCCTCTTCTCCATCTCGCTGGAGCACAACCACCACACCAGAGAGAGCAGGTGAGAGGTGAGAGGGTGCTTGGCAACAATGGGGCAAATGGGGAGCTGCCCACTGGGTTTTCAGTCCCATTTGCTGCACACTTGGGAGAAACAATAGCGAAGAGCCATAATGTGTTGCAGATTGGAGGGTCTCAGAGCTGCTAATGAGGTGTTAATAAGCGTTATCCTGGTTTTTCCCCTGGAAGTAGGCGGGCAATAGACATTTTCTGCAGGATGAGGCTGCAGCCACATCCTGGTGGAGATGAGGGGCTGAATCATGTCCTGATGTCTCAGGGTCAGAGGGTGGGGACTCGGTGAGGAGCTGCAGGAACACCTTTCTTTGGGGCCAGTTCCCTGTGGGATCCCCCACTCCTGTGTGCTCCATCCCTTTGTTCCCTGTCCCCTCTTGCCCACATGTGTCAGGGGGCTGTGACTGACACCATGTGTTTGCCCAGCAGAGAGACATCACCAGCTGGAGATCCCGGGGCTGCCCAAGCTGGGATTTGTCCGGATAATGGCCCTTTCCAATTTGTCCAGTTTCTTGGATGATGTTGATAACTACAGTGACTACCAGGACTACATCTATGAGGATGTGAGCAGTGTGTGGGTAGACCCATCCCATGACCCGAAGGACATCGCCAGGATCCTCTCCGTCATCATCTACACCGTGTCCTGCGTGCTGGGCATCCTGGGCAACGGCCTCGTCATTGCCATCATCACCCTGAAGATGAAGAAGTCGGTCAACGCCGTCTGGTTCCTCAACTTGGCCGTGGCCGACTTCCTCTTCAACATCTTCCTGCCCATAAACATCGCGTACACGGCCATGCGCTACAACTGGATCTTCGGCACGGTCATGTGCAAGCTCAACTCCTTCCTCCTCATCCTCAACATGTACACGAGCGTCCTGCTGCTCACCACCATCAGCTTCGACCGCTACGTCTCGGTGGTTTTCCCCGTCTGGTCCCAAAACCACCGCTCGACCAACCTGGCGTATTTGGTGTGTCTGGTCATCTGGACCATCGGCATCATCATGAGCTGCCCCTCCCTCGTCTTCCGAGACACGGCACAAACCCGAAATTCCGTGATTTGTTTCAGCAACTTCTCCCTCTCCAGGAACAAGTCTTACCAAGCCCTGGCACTGATGAGGCACCGCACGGTGAACATCACCAGGTTCCTCGGCGGGTACATCCTCCCCATAACCATCATCACTTTCTGCTACATCGCCATCGTCTTCAACCTGCGTCGGAACCGCCTGGCCAAGTCCAAAAAGCCCTTCAAGATCATCGTCACCATTATAGTCACCTTCTTCCTCTGCTGGAGTCCCTACCACCTGCTGAACCTGCTGGAGACAGAGCCGGGCATGGTTCCGCCCTCCGTGTTCGAGGTCGGCATCCCCATCACCACGGCCCTCGCCGCCTCCAACAGCTGCATGAACCCTGTGCTCTACGTCTTCATGGGCCAGGACTTCAAGAAGTTTAAGGTCACTATCCTTTCCAGACTGGTGAATGCCCTCAGTGAGGAGACAGGCCACTCCAGCATCGTTCACAGGAGCTTCTCCAAGATCTCTTCCATGACTGAGAAGGAGACGACAGTGCTCTAAATTCAACCTGGTGCCTTCAGGGGGGACACAGTCCTCTGGTGCTGGCCATGCCCTCCCTGGGATGGTGGCCACCGTTGTGGTGGTCCCTGGTGTGGGAGCAGCTTGGTCCAACACTGTCCTATAGTCCACTCCTTGACTGGTGTTGCTGCCTGGGGACTGGAAGGATTGGAGAACATCAATATGTGCACGTGGAGAAGACATAACCACCCTTAATCTTTGTGATTGCAAAGATTGTCGCACCAAACTATTTAAGGAAACACTTCAGGGTGTTCCTGTCTAACCTTGGCACTGTCTGACCTGGGAATTCCTGGTGTTCCCAGAGACATTGTGATGGGGTGGGGGATGTGTCTGGAAGGCACCTCCCGAGATGGGTGCTGGGTGGGCACCACCACAGGTGATACCTGTTATGGCCAAACTGGGGACACTCCTCTCCTATGTCTCTGTTTGGCTACTTGTGTTAAATCCTGAGATATTTTGGTACAAGTACAACATGTCTGTAACTGTTGGGAGCACTTTGCACCCCGAGAGGCCCTGGGCTTTGAATATCCCACCTCGATGAACTGGGAAGTCTCAAATGTCTTCTAAGAGATCCAGACCCCAGGGGGTGGGGACTGGGCTCGTGCACAGGGTCACTGATGTGGAAAACTGAGAGAAACAGGGAAAGGTCAATCTGAAATGTGTTTTGAGCAACCCTCCCTTTGATGGGCAAGTTTCACACGGTACATTTTGCAGAGTGATTTGATGTTTGGGACCAGGAGTCCCAGTGATTCCTTGCAAAGGGCCTGAGTGGCACCAGGGAATTGGTTCAGGGGCTGGGAATGAGCTCCTGGACAGGACCTGCTGTCCCCTCCTGCATCCAGGTGGCCCTGGGAACTGACTCCATTGATGGCAGCTCTCTGGTGGGACTGATTGGTCCTATGGGATGATTTTCTTTCTTCCAACAAGGCAGCAAACCCATCTTGGAAGGCTGTGGGAGTCTCGTGGGAGACTCTGCCGCCACACACCAATCTCTGAGGTCAAGGGTGGGCTGAGCCACTGCCTCCATCCAATTTCACACACAGTTAATCTGGGAGCTCCTTCTCCATTAGGGCTTCTTGACCACGACACTGGTGTCACACTTATTTATGTGTTGGTTTCTCCGTGTCACCCACAGCCTCTCACTCCTGGGAAAGTGAGGAAGCCTGGAGCTGGGTTTGGGAAGCCCCAGTGGCACCAGGGACATTTCAGGAGGTCCCCACAGGAGCTTTGTGCAGGGATTGACACGCTGGCAATTGAGAGTCTGCTCACAGGTGCCCACGAAGGCTGAGATATTTATTTATAGCCTTTCTTGAAAATCAGAAAATGGAAAAAACCCATGAAGAGGCAGCTCCCAGGCAGAGGCAGAGAGCTATTTACGGGCTCCTGGTGGCAGCAGCTCGTGCCAGACAGGTACAAACCGAACCACAAAGCCCTGGTAATTGAGCTGCCGCCCTGAGCTGCGGGAACGCCGCGGATCAGAGCGGATACTGCGGCGGGAGCTGGATTTCAGAGGGATTATCAGGCATCTCCTCAGCCCTGGCACTGCCTCCCTGCTCTGCCTTGATCTGCATAACCTCGTTAGCGTGATGGGGAGAGGGGAACAGCCACACCATGGGAGCTGGACCCATCCTTCCCTGGGATGAGGCTGCCTGCAGCATCCCTGCCCCAGGACAGGGATCTGGATGGATCTGGTGTGTTTGGCTGTGGTTTTGGTGCTGCTGATAATGTGAGTTGTGCTGGGGCAAGTTCATCCCCCAAGCCAGGGCAGGGAGGTGACCTCCTTCCCACCACTGTGGATCCAGTCTGCTAAAAGAGGGAGATTTACCCTGAAAGTTAAGAGTGTCCAGCCTGAGCCC
>JAWWES010000037.1:9665675-9675711 GCA_035583135.1 Lophotriccus pileatus
TGGTGGCTGGATTTTGCAAGCCCATCTATTATTCCTGCGAACAGCTTTCCAAAAAAAACAGTGACTTGGTACTTAACCCGGGGTTAAATCATCACTATAATGACAGCTTGGGAATCCCAAGTTTCCCAAATGTTTGAGTTCATCCTTGTAGCTGTTTACTTATTTAATAAAAAACCTGTTTTCCATATAAATACCCCCGGTATGTGCTGAAGCTCATTACATGGAGTGGGAAAGATCCCAGGGTTTTTCACGGAGCAGTCACTTCCCAGTGTGTATTCCTGATCCCTGCAGTTGAACTTGGAATTGTCAAAGTGGTCAGGAGCAGAGGGGTTGCAGGGTTGGGGACTGAGTGATTGAGATGGGAGCGTGGTGCTCTGAGCCTCTTGGATGGGAAATGTCCCAAAGATGTTCTCTGGGGAATTCCCACTTTAATTTGTCCCTGAAAAGACCAAATGGCTCTTTAGGGGGAAAAAAATGTATCTGTGTGTAAAAATCAGCTGGAAGAGAATCATTCTCCATTGTCCATGTGTTGGATCACATCCAGAAAATGCTCTGTTATTCCAAATTGAACGAGGAATTACTAATGCCAGTGCTGAGTTGGTCCTGTGTGGGATCTGTCTGTGGGATCTCCCTCCATCCCCCGCAGCAGGGGCTGCTTCCCCATCACCTCCTGCACCCCACGATCCCCAAATCCTCCCTCCCCACCATCCTTGAGGCTGTTTTGGGGGCACAGGGGAGCAGGGAAGGGGTTGGCTCCTGCTTTCCAGTGGGCTCCCGGTGCTCCATCCCAGCATCCATCCAAACACCAATGTTGCTGCTCCTGCTGCTGGTTCTCCCCATGCTGGAAGAGCTTGGGGTGAGGATGGGGGGGAAAAAAGGGAAAAATCCACTGAATTTTTACAGCTGGACTCTGCAACCTACCAGGTTTTGAACGAGCCAAGAAATAATGGCAAATCCCCAGGGAATATCAGTGATTCCTGTTCTCCTGTCACCCACTGATCACAGCAAAAAGATCACAGAGGAAGCATTAAAAATGTATATTTATATTTCTATATATATATATAAATAAAATAGAAACAGGGCAAACATATTCTTCCATAAAACTCCAGCAGCTCGAGCCTCTTCAGCCAGGTTTTTCTTGCCATTTTGGCAGGGTGGCAAAGAAAAGCAGGTCAGTACTATCCCAGTTTCTCTGATACTGCCTAAATGCTGCAGGAACAGGGATGTCACAGGCTGCTGGAGATGCATCCTTTTTTTTCTATTGCAGTGCTGGATATTTTGTCCATGGAGGGGAGGGGGCTCAAACTGCCCTGCTGGTGAGGGGAAGGTCCAGTATATTAAACTGAGGACCCTTGGATGCATCCCAGTGATCCTGGTCCCCCTGGGCCGCTCAGATGGACACGTCCTTTGCTATGGATTAATGAAGTCCTCTATGAATTAACGAAGTGCTCTTGATTAATGACAGCAGGAGGTTAATGACCAAATCCAGGGGGCTGTGCAAACTGGAATTAGCATCCAGGGGAGGGGCATGGTGGGACCTGCAGCTCCAGGACTGGTGTCCCAGCTCTGTGCTGGCCCAAGTGTGACCACCCAGCCTCTTTTGGGGCAGAAATTGGTGAAATTGGTAATTAGGGGTGCAGAGGGGTTTAGCATCTCAGAGTTTAGGGGTGAGTGGGAGAGCCACCAATGATCCCATTAAATCTGCAATTAAGGTAGTCCTGGGGATCATGAGCTTAGGGCAGGTCAGGGCTTGTGGGGGAAGAGCAGCAGGTTTCAAAGCTGGGACACCAACCCCCATCACAGGACCCTCATCCCAAACCCTGGAACTCAAACCTTCAGTTCAAGTCCCTCATCCTCATCCCCATGACCCCATCCTCATCCCAGGACCCCATACTCCAGGACCTCAGTCCCATCCCAAGAACCCCATCCCAAGCTCTTGGACCCCACTTTCCAGCTCAGGACTCCCATCTCCAGCCCTGGGACATCCCAAGAACCCCCTGACCCTCAACCCAGAGACCTCAGTTCACAACCCTGTGACCTCCCATCTCCAACCCCCAGATCCTGTTCCCTAGCCATCCCACCCCTCCCTACCCCATGATCCCATCGTGCTGAGGGGCTCAGCACCTCCAGACCCCGATGCTGCTGCAGCCCACCAGGAGTCTGAGCAGGACCAGTCCTCATCCACCCCATCCCAAACCTACCTCATGCCTCTCCATGCCCTCTTCCCACTCTTCCAAACCTGGGGCTGGGTCTCATTCCACGTGAGAAATGACTCTGGAATACTCCAATCCCATTTCTGTGGAGTGCATTACCAGCCTTAATGATGGCTCTTTTTCACTTGGCTGTCACAGCCCTGAAATAAAGCCGTGCTTTCCCTCAGCCATAAATCACTCCTTTATTTGGAGCTGGAATTAAATTAAAAAATAATATAAAAAAAAGGAATAAACATGTTACCCTCTCCCTTTCCTCAGAGCCAGGCACGTTGGAGCCATGTTTAAATTATCTCTGCTATGTTCAGGCAGATTGTCAGCTGTAAATTTGGGGGAAAATAGCAAAGCTGATAAATAAACGCGCTGGGTTTGTCAGGGATGGATGTTGCTTCTCTTGGATTTATGACACATCTCCCCATTAAGGGACTTTTGTGACAGTGCTGCTGGGTGGTGCTGCTGAGGGGGTGATTTCCCTCTCATTTAAACACAGCAGGAATGTCATGGGATTTAATTTGGGGAATTTCCTTCAGCTGCTCTGAGTCCCCCTGGCATCGCTGGGGTCATTGCCCAGAACCCCCTGAATTCACCCCAAATGTGCTCCCACTACCTTTGATGAGGGAAGGAGCACCATCCTGAGCTGCTCTGGGCATCGTCTCCAGAATCATCTCTTGCACCACGGGGATCGCTGAGCACAAACCCCATCCCCCCCATCCCACCCCCGGAATTGGGGGAATATCAGGTGATTTTGGTGCAGCCGCTGTTGCAGGGGCCGCTGAGCACAAAACCCACACAGAACTGGGGGAAATGCAGGCGGTTTTGGTGCAGCCGCCGTTGCCACAGCAACCGCTGAGAAACCCATCCAGCCCAGGAGGGAGGATGCTGCAGCCTCCGCCAGCGCAGGACCGGGAGGCGGGAAAACACTCCCAGGGATTGATGGAAAGAAATGATTTTCAGTGCAGGAATCCAGGAAGGGGAGTCAGGATCCCCCCCAGCCCCACGTGGGGCCGGGCGAGGTGGCTGTGCCCACCCAGGGATTGCTCGGGGCTCGCTGGGGCTGAGTCAAGCGGAAAGATTCCCTGCTTTTCCAATCCTCGTGGAAAGGGGGAGTGTTGCCTACCCCGGGCTAATGGCATTACAGAGGCAGCCGAGCAGGGAGGCTATTAAATGTCAAGAGCTTTGCACAGGAAGATGATGCAGGAAGGATGGTTGGCTCCTCTTTCCAGGGGGAATAGAGATTTTATTAGTGCGTGCCAGTCCCACGTGGTAAAAATATAACCCGGCATTTAATAAATAAATAAAAATAAATGAGAGCACAAAGCTTCGGGTCTGTGCGTGCAGGGACAGCAGCTCCTGGCAGGAGGGAGAAGCTGCTCCTGCGTCAGTGGAAGGGAAGGGAAGGAGGGACCCCCCCTCCTCTAATCCAGAGGTGCAGCCAGATGTGCAGCACACGCTGACAGGGACCTAATGACTTTCAAGTGCTCTATTTCAGTGCAAATTAAATTTAAAAAAAAAAAAGCAATTGTGGTGTAATAAAGGCAGGGGGGTGGAAATAGGGGAATTGAATCTGCTGGTGCTCAGGCAGCTCCCTCGATCCTTTTGCCCTGGGTTGGGAAGGGGTTTGTGGGGGAGGTGGGGCAGATGTGGGGTCCCCCTCCCCACACCCACCCCCTCTTCCTCCTGACAAGCTGCAGCCCAGGCTCTGAGCACGCTGGCTGCACGCAATGTCAGCTCTTAATTGTTTTATCTCCGAGATTAATTGGCTTTTGGGGTTTAATTATTTCCGAGGGGCGGAAGGGAACGCTGCCCCTTTGGCAGCCGCGGCCTGTCAGAACAAATCACGCCTGACGTGTGTCTTCATCACTGCACACCCAGTGCTGCTATAAAAAAAGGAATTTCACCAGCTCCTGATCAGAAATAAGGAATAAATTGCACAAAAGCTGCCCTTGCTCCAGTGCTGAGGAAGGTTGGGAGGCACCAGGAATAAAGCCTGTAGTGAATCTCCCCATGGACCCCAATAAACTTGTGTTGAAGGACACTGTAAAGGTCCTAAAGCTCCCAAGAAGGAGCCCCTTTGGTTGTGTTGCCAGTGGTTTAAATATGGAAATCACACTGTTGGGATTAAGGGTGGGGGAGAGGAGCTGTATCCCGTGGGACACCCTGGTCTGGGATGGGTGGGGGGTGCTCAGGTGGCCCCACAAACACACCGGGAGGCAGAATAGCAACAAAATCTCTCCTTTAATAGCTGGATTGACCTGAGGATTTGCTCTGACCGAGGTAAACAGCCCCAGGGCTGCCGTGAGCGAAGGAGCGTGGGCTCAGCTCCATTCCCAAAAAAACCTCCAGCCATTTGTCAAGGGAAGAGTTAAAACTGGGGCAGCTGCTCCCTCTGAACACATTCACCCACCTCCGTGCAAAAGAAACAGGGAGCAGGAGCCCCCCAGCCCGTGTTTGCTCCTCAAGCACATTAGAAAAATATATTTTTATTTAAATTCTCCTTTTTCTCCATGGAATTTTCTTCTCTCTTTGAATATAGATCGAGTGGTGTGTCTCGATTTGACCTGTGCCTGCGTTTCTATCAAGACCAAGAGTTAAAAGCCAATTGTTCAATATCTAATCTAGAAAAAGGCTGCATACAATATATGGCTTTTGCACCTACATCCAAAGGGAACTCGCAGGTTGGGAATACTGGGGGAGCTTTTTTGGGACAAAGCTGGGACAGGGATGGGCTGGGAGGGCGGCGTGGGATGAGGGGATGGCTGGGGATCACATGCAGCTCTGCGCAAAGCCAGCCTGGAAACGGCACCTTCCCGTGCCCACGGGATCCTTTGGTTTGGCTTGGGGCTCGGGGGGGCTCGGCCAGGGGGCCCCCCCAAAGCTCAGCCCCAGGGTTTGCTCCCCTCTGCAGCTCCTGGCCCCCAAAACTGCTGCTGGAGGGGCTGTTCTGGCTCGTGAGCTCCTGAAATGAGGCACAGATGAGCTCCTGGGTCGCAAAAGCTCTTCCGTCCAGGGCCAGCGTCCCCCTCTTGAGCATCATCCCCATGGAGGGGGGAGATCCCACCTGTAGCAACCCAGGTGGGGGTCACAGACTCCCTCCCAGGCTGGAGCAGCATTGTTGCCTGGTGCTGGGGCTGGGGAATGCAACCTTGCTCCAGGGACCCCAGGGAGCCAAGGGATGGCTCATGGGGGCACAGCTCTCCCCTCCCTCTCACCTCTCGCAGCCTTCCTGATTCCCATCTGGAATGATGGGATCCATGGGAGCAACACCCACACAGTACCTTAGACCCCTTGGTCTAAGGCTGATGGATTCCATCCAGGGACAAGCAGATGCCTCTCAGGGCTGGCCATGGAGCGAGGGGATTTTGGGGATACCCACCCCAGGGAGCTCAGCTCCGGTGGCACCAGGTCCGTCAGGCATGGCCTGTGCCCCTGAGCCAGCCCAAGGAGACCACAGACAACCCAGGGCACTTCAGAGGACCACAGATAAAACTCATTGCACTTTCAAGGAGGGCTGTAGCAGCTGGAACAGGAGTGGGATGGAGCAGGAACCCAGTGGTGGTGAAGGCACCCGTGTCCCCTCGGCGTTGCCGCCTGTGACGGGGTCTGTGACGGCCAAACAAGCTCAGCACTGGCTGGGGACCACTCGTCGCTCATGCAGGGAGTTGATCAACAGCTATAGCAGCAGATGGAGAATTAAAAGCAGAGCCACCCACTGGGTGGAATTAGGCAGAGGCCGGGAGCAGGGTCAGGTCCCCCCGCCGTCATCACCATCATCTCGGGTAATAATCATCCGGGACCCCCGACAGGTTCCGGAGCTTCAGAGCCGTGTCCACTGTTTTGATGTAGCCACTGATCATCTTCCTCATCTCGGGGGTGTAGGGGTCGTACTCCAGTTTCCTCAAGCCGGATCGCTTGAAGTTGCCGTCCTTCTGGCCCTCGACGCAGAGCAGCCTGTCCTCGCAGGCAGTGATGCCCAGCAGCCCCACCATCCGCTGCAGCTGCACGAAGAGGTCCCGTTTCAGGTCCTCAAAGTGCACCACCAGCACCTTCTTGCCGTAGCGCAGCCAGTCGAGGGTGTGGGTCGCCCACCACGGCGCGTAGTTGGCCACAAACTCTGGCCACTCTGGAAAGAAGGAGCAGAGGACACGGTGGGTGGGTGGGCAGGTGGGTGGGTGTGCCCTGTGTCCTCCCACACCCCTGTTGAGATCTCTCAGTTATCCTGTAATTGATCCTCCCATAGAAATCAGGTGGTAAGGGGGGTAATGAAACATCAATAACCAACCACAACTCCGCACAGATCCATCCACGACGCATAAAAGCCCTGGACATCGTCCTCTTCCTTGTGTCCTCTCCACGAAACCAATGCCTAATTAATTGCTGAACTGTGCTTAATTCCCTGAGGAATCATTAAACACAGGATCTGTTTCATTAAACAGATCCAGGACAATTCACCTTGTGTAATCACACCACATAAAACTTTGCTTTGGAACCGCTCCAGGGGTATCGTAAAATTAACGTCACGGAACCAAGCAGGGGTTTGGCCTCTGCAGGGCTGGGAATGGGGGGGAAGGAAATCCATCCCCCACCAGCACCTGGGGGTGAGGCTGGAGAGAGGTCATGGTGCTTTTTTTTCCAAATTTGCCCCCCCAGATTAGTTCTTGAGAGAAGGAAATTATCTGGGGATCCTGGCTGCAGGGAAGACTGGGGATGGTCCGCCCCTCCTCCACAGCCAAGGGTCTCCCCGGGCTGAGCCCAGGTGGGATCAGCAAAATGGGGCTCACCAACCAAACAATGGAAAATTTCCATCTTTCCCAGCACATTCTGATATTTAAGCTAATTATGCTATACATCCTCTGGAAAGAATTTGGTGATGTATTTTGATGCACATCCAAATGGGATGGTGCTGGGCAGCGGGAATGGCTCCCTCTGCCTGGCCTGCCCTGCCCCTTGGAGGCATGAGGCATGGGACAGGCTGGGGAGGGAGCCAGGATTGGGAAGAGTCAGGATGGTCCCTGTGGTGCTGGAGTGATGGTCCCACATCCCCTCTCCAGCTCTATCTGAAGTTGGATAGGGATAAAATCTACCAAGAGGCTCCTGTCCCACCATGCTGGGGCAATGGCAGCCCAGGGACTTTCGCAGGGAGACAAGCACTGGGGGATCTCACTCCCTCCTGGTTTTATGGGATGGGAAGAGCAGGGCTGGGCAGTCTCTGGCTCTGTGAGCACATGGAGATAACGAAATCCAGGCACAAAACAGCCACAGCAGCAAAAGCTCCCCTTAAATAAACTCGGAATTAAGGGTAGCAGATGTTCAATCAAGCTAAATATTTTAACTCTTTCCAATGAAGTCAATCCCACAACAGCAATTTGTAAATTGCTGTAATTAACCAGCCTCCACAACACGCCTGTGTGTGGGAAAGGTGGTGGCTCCGGAGCAGCCGGGCACATGGAAATCCCACCCGGATACCACCTTGTCCGTAGGGACGGGCTCGTGGCAGACACCACTCCCTCTGATGACACTGGGGAGAGGAGATGCCCATCCCTCCTCTGGCCCCACCAAGGGCAGGGTGGTCCTGCTGTTCCATCCCGTTGTGTCCCACCCTGTCCCACCCTATCCCACCCCATTCTAATCTGTTCCATCCCACTGAACCCGTCCCACCCCATTCTAATCCATCCCATCCCATCCCCTCCTATCCCACTCCATTCTAATCCATTCCATTCTACGCAGCTCCAGAACCCTCGGCCATGCAAGATGATGCTGCGGGTCATGCCAGGAGATGGACATGGTGACCCCAAAGTGATGGCACAGCCCAGGATTCCCCAGTGGAGGCCCAGCTCGGGCTCTGCTGGGCTTTACCTCCAACTTCCCAGCTCCAGTGGCCAGGCTGGAGCTCTCCCACCAGACCCCAACCCCTGGCCTACCTTTGCCCTTCCAGTGGGCGTGAGCAGCGAAGCCGATGTGTCCCCCGTACTTGCGGTTGAACTCGGCCATCAGGGCCTTGTAGGGGTTCCTGATGAGCAGGATGGCAGAGTCGAAGGACTCGATCTCCTTCTGGCCACTCTCGTGGGTCTTGATGCAAATCGTCCTCCCGCTGCGCCAGTGGTCCCGCTCGCCCTTGAATCCTGCCGGGACAGAGCCCGGTGTTATGGGAATGATAAAAGGGAGCTGGGAGGGCTCAGTCTGGAGAAAAGGAGGCTCAGAGGGAGACCTGAGCTCTCCACAGCTCCCTGGGAGAAGGGTGGAGGCAGGTAGGACTTAGCCTCTTCTCCCAGGCAACAAGCGACAGGACAAGAGGAAATGGCCTCAAGTTGTGCCAGGGGAGGTTCAGTTTGGATATTAGGGAAAATTCTGTCATGGAAAGGGCTGTCCAGCCCTTCACAGGCTGCCCAGGGCAGTGGTGGTGTCACCATGCCTGGAGGGATGTAAAAGCCATGTGCAAGTGGCACTTGGGGACATGGGTTAGTGGCCTTGGCAGCACCGGGGAAAAATAGTTGGACTCGATGATCTCAAGTCCTTTCCAACCCAAATGATCCCAGGATTTCGTGAAAGGGAACGACTCAGAGATATCAGGTTGCAAAGTACAGTTGGATAAAAGCAGCTGGGGCGTGAAGGAGGATTTGCATCCCTCTCCCAGATGGAAATCATTTATTTGCCCGAGTTATGAGTCACATAAAATTCATGAGAGGGTGGGTACCAGCACGGGGGCTGCTCAGAGCTGCATCTCCCTGGCCACGTTCAGCTTTCATGCTTGTTTGTGGGGGGGGTCAAGAACATATTTTATAGCTATAATCTCCCTGACCACAGAATTTAAACTCTCCCATTAAATTAAGAAGGGGGAAACACCCCATTTTTGTGGGGCTGTGGAGGAGCCCAGGGTGATGCCATGCGGGGTCCAGAGAGGGGACCACCACCCCCTGTGCCCTGCATGGAGCATCGGGGCTGAGTCCTGCATCCCTCCCAGTCCTTGCAAAGCACAACCACCGGGAGCAGTGCCAGGGGGGAGATGAGCTGGAAGGAGCTGTATGACATCAATTACAGAAGTGTAATTTGCTCCGGGCCGTGCCGGGCGACGCGGGGCCGTGCCGGTTGACCTGTCAGTTGCCTGGATACCTCCTGGCCCCTCTGACATGGAATTAACACAAAACCTACGCTTGGGTGGGTGAGCAAAACCCAGCCAAGGCTTTTTCCCAGGGTTGCTCCCCTCCCTGGGAAGTGGCTGCACACTGGACCAGGTGCCAGGGGCTGGAATGGTCTGTGCTCCCTCAGTCAGGGCTGAGTATTTCCATCTCTGGAAGGCTGGGTTTGGCAAATTTGAAGGAATTCCTGTGGTGTTGGGCAAACAGGGGTTTAGGGGGTACCCCACCAGCTCTGTGAGTACTCCAGGTACAGATCCCAGCTTCATCACAGCCAAGGAGGAACAGAGGATTTCCTCTCAAAGGTGCAGGAGGGGGAGGAGGAGCAGGAGAAACCTTCAAGTCTAAGAATAAAACTGTTAAAAATGGTTATAGAATGGGACAACTGGTGTTTTTCCATCCCTTTGCAATGAAGTGGGTTATCAGAATCCCAGAATCCCAAAATGGTTTGGCCTGGAAGGGACCTTACAGTTTTCATTCCAACCCTCTTGGAAAGGAACAGCTTCCACTAGACCAGATTGGTCCAAGCTTTATCCATCCTGGTCTTGGACAGTTCCAGAGATGGGGGAGCCACAGCTTCTCTGGGAAACCCATGCCAGGGCCTCACCACCCTCACAATTTCCTCCTAATATCTGACCAGGTTACCCTCAGTCCAACCACCCCATGGAGCAGCACTGGTCATGCCCAGCCCTGCTT
>JAWWES010000037.1:9680479-9693823 GCA_035583135.1 Lophotriccus pileatus
TCCAGGTGTGCAACCTCCATGAATATAACAGCAATAATTCACTTTTTATTCCACTATCCCAGGTTGCTCCAAGTCCCGTCCAACTTGACCTTGGACACTTCCAGGGATGAGGCAGCCACAGCTTCTCTGGGCAACCTGTGCCAGGGCCTCCCCACCCTCACAGGGTGGTATCTAATCTGTGCCACTCCAATTCCAAACCACACTGTGGTTTTTCTCACCTCCTCCCTGCATTCCACATCTGACCCAGCTCCACAAGCACACCCCATCCGTGGTGTGCCCCCACAGACACCCCCATTCCCCGCCAGTGCTGCAACCGCCTTCCCAAGCCAGCCTGGGGGAAGGTGGAGGAGGAAGACAGAGAGAAATGTGCCTGATAACTTTAACCACCAAGGCCATAACTCACTGCTCCCAATTACTCCCAGCAGAACGTGGCATTTCCTCAGGGCTGGGCAGGTTTTTGCAGGTCAGCACATTCCAGCCCTGATGGATCCAGTGGGGGCAGGATTTCTCCAGTCACTTACACGGAGCTGGTGACTGATGTGCATTACCTTCAATCCATTGCTCTTGACATATGTGTGCTGTGACTTATTGGGAAGCCAACTGGAATAATTAGGGAGATAAGAGGGCAGAAGTGAAGGGGGAGATGCTGAGAGGCGGGCGGTGGGTTCAGCACAGCTTGCAAGGAGAGGGGGGGCTGCCCCAGCACGCGGCTCACATGGAGTCAGGAAGAATTTTGGAGCATATTGGAAACAAGGGTGTGAACAGACAGATCAACCCAGCAATTGTCATTAAATTCCCCAAACACCCCACTCTTCAAGGAGCTAGGGATAGAGAGGTGGCTTCGGCTGCGTGCCTGGAGGGGATGGTCCGTCCGCCTTTCCTCATGGTATTGCTTGGTCATCACAGCTGGAATGTCCAGCTGGAAACATCCAGTAAAAGACAGGGATGGATGTGCCTGAGAGTTTGGGACAGTGCCTGCTTCCCCGGCCTCACTGCCTCAACATTTTCCCGGGTTTGAGGAAGGAGATGCACATTCCCAAGGGGATACTCCTTCCCATGGGGATGCAGATGAGCTGAAGCCATTCCCTGGCAGGCCTAATGCTGTCAGCAGAGGGAGGAGGAGGAAGAGGAGGAGGATGAGGCAGAAGGAAGCCGCACATCACACTCCCGAAAGCAGAGCTGACTTTTGGAGCAATATTCCCTCTGGAACAGTCTCACGTGGCAGAGCCTCCACAGCCGCCTTGTTAAGCTGTCCCCTGCCTAATTACCAGCACCATTAAATCCGCCTGCTCCTGCCAGATTTCCCGGTGCTTTGGAGAGGAGCAGCAGAGCGAGGGGGTGCTCAGCCCATCCCCTGAGGCTCCTCCAGCCCCGAACACCAGGCACGGTGGGCATGTGGGATTTCTCAAATCGGAGAATTTCTCCACACCACCCTCCTCGGAAGCTGCTGAGATGCTCATGGAGTGATTAAAAAGGAGGAAAATGATGTTTCCACACCACATGGGAGCAGCTAAATCCCTTTAAGCCCAGCTCTGCATCCCGTCCCTGTCCCTCGCGGTCGGGCGCAGGAGGTGGCGGTGCCAGACGGGGTTAATTGTGGAGGACACGGTGCATATGGCCTGGACTGGAGCCTGCTCAGGGTCCTTTTGGTGTCTGACAGCTCAGGGACCATCTGCTTGGCATTCACTAAATGTCAATTTGCATTAAGAGCTACGTGACCACTGAAGTGCCCCCGGAGACCCCTTGACACAGGGATACAACAGAGGAACCCCCTTCAGCTCGTTTTAGCAGGAGAAAGCCCTGTAAGCCCAATAAGACATTTTTCGTTTGGTTTAAAAGCCTGGATCATGCCTGGAGGACTGTACCTGCTGTGGGGGTGGTGGATAAGAAGGAGCACCTCATGCCCTGGGATCAGCCCAGGCTGGGGGGACCAAGCCTAACCCTTGTGAAACCACCAGTTTGCTGTGGGATTGGGGATTCCTGCTTCCCTCCATCCACACCTCCTGCTCCATCAGGAGTCCAGGGAGCTGAATCCTCCAGCCTGGGATGCTCAGAGAATTGCAAGTGCCAAGCCCATTAGGGAACTCTGGAGCAAGCCTGCATTTGGGGTGCAGAGTGGTGCAACCATCACAGGAATTAGGGGTCCCCATGGATGTGCCTTCCCACACCCTGGAGCTCGGGAGAGGGGAATGAGCAGCCTCAGGCAGAGATGCTCCTTCCCTAGAGTGGCTGCAGAGCAGAGAGGGGACACAGGGGGTGTTTGGGTGACTGGCACTGGGTGCTTATGGGTGCCAGAGGGCTGGATAAGCTCGGGGATGCCAAACCCTGACGGGATGGCAGCTCCCAGCCACCCAAATTCCGTGGGAGTGTGCAGCTCCAGCTGCGTAGGGCTGCCTGCAGGATAAATAGATGGCATTTTAAAAATCGATGGGAACGACTACATTCACTTATCCTTGGTCATTAATAATGGACCCACTTGACAACACCTCACACACCACAGACAGCAGCCAGGCAGGGATCTCCTGACTCCAGAGGCCAAATCCCAGCCCTGTTTGCATTTCCATGTCTGCATGGGAATCACAGCCAGCTTCTGCCTTGACACCCCAGCAATGCAAACAGCCCATAAATCTGGGGTTGTGTTCATTAGAGACAAAACAAGGAAAATGGAATTTGGCCCCTGGCACAGACAAAGATGGGAGGAAATTGGGGTGCAGCATCCCCTCAGCTGGCACCCCCAAAAAGCAAGGGGCAACTCAGAGTTTGGTGATGCACAAGGGGGAAAGAGTGAAGATGGAAAAATATGGCTTATTGGCACTTGGGGAGGAGGGAAAATAAATAAATAAATAAATAATTACACAATTCCTGGCGGTGCATGTTCAGGAATGTGCTCCTTGCAGGGATACACAGCCAAATCAGCTCAGTGACCACTGCCCCGGCTCATGATGTTCCCTTGGGAGAGGAAAAAAAAGGGACCACCCCCTCCCACACGTGTGTCCCCAACCCTTACCTCTGTCCTCCTCCTTCTCGCGGCCGCTCCTGCCCCTGAGTGCCCGGCTCCGGGTCCCGCCGTTGTCCCTGGCTTTTCCTCTTTCTGCCGGTTCCTTGGAGGTGCTTTTGAACCAGGGGCCGTGTCTCCGGGCCCTCCCCGGCATCGTCGCCGCCTTGAAGCCGCGGCTCAGCTGCATCACCCCCAGGTAGGGCAGCCCCGGCCCTTCTCCCCCCGTGGGGCCGCGGGGGCTCCCCGGGACCGTGGGCTCCCCAGAAAAGCCGGAGTGCAGGAAAACCAAGCTGCCGGCCGCCAGGTACAGAGCCAGCAGCGTGAAGAACCGCACGGGTTTCCGCCGAAAGTACCGCTGGAGTTTTACCAGCAGCTTGGCCATAGCGTCTTCATCCCTCCCCCGGCAGCCGGCGCCGCGGGGAAGCTGCTCTGCGGCCCCAGGAATGCTCCAAGGGGGGCTTCACCCCCTCTGCGTTGGTGCTGGATCCTGGGGAGAAGATGGGTGTCCCGAAATCACAGTGGGGGCTGCAGGGTGAGGCCGTGCAAAGCTACTGCCCGAGTCTAAAAAGTCCTGGAGTGCTGGGGAAGGTGGATTTTGAGCCCCCTCGTCGTGCCCGGGGGTTTTCCAGAGCTGGCTGTCACCGGGTTATTCTTCTCCCGGCAAAGCCCCCCGGTTGTGCCCCGGAGACTGGCCCGATGGAGGGATCATGTTGAGGAAACCGAGGTTTGAAGGTGATTTGAAAGCCGATCAGCTGCCGCAGCTCCTCGCTCGCCGTCGGCACCGGCTCCGTCAGGCATCGCTCTAATGGGAACGGCACCGCTGCCCTTTCACACAAAGAATGAAAAGTCCCTGGACGCGTCTGGAGCCTGGAATGCTGACTGGGACCCTTTGTCTAAGGGAGCCCCATTCAGCTCACTCCCAGGGCAAGAAATCTCCACCTGCAAGTCAAACAGAGCAAGGCACGCTCAGGGCAGTGTCCCGGGACACCGGGAGGATGGTGGTCCCTGTCCCTCTGTGGGGTGAGGAAGGACACCCAGGCTCTCCATCGCCTTCCAAACCTGGAAAGGGACATTTCCACCTCCCCCAGACAGGTAAGTGGGTGCAGTGGGAGCGATGCTGGTGGGTACAGGGGTGTGGGGGTGAACCCAAACCACAGAGCCCACAGGTCTCTGCCTCATTGTGCAGGAGGGGACCTACAGGGCAGCTCTGGGACATGTGCAGAATTCCCAGTTTCACCCACAGCAGGAAGAGCCGTGCACCCACACTCATGCACATGCACATTTCACCCCTAGATCCAAACACCTCTTCACCAGCAGACTGCAAGTGAAATCCATGGATGAACAACAGGGTGGGAGGATGCTGCCAGTGGATTCTTTAGCACCTGGCATCCCAGGGCTGGGAGATCCCGTGGGAGCGTGACATCCATGTGTGACTCTCCCCGTGGCTGTGTTTCAGCCCCTCATGCCCCCAGTGAAGCTTTAGCCATGACATCCTCTATCCTCCAGCCAGGACCATCACCATTCCCACCTTGCCAGCAGGGATGGACCCCCTGCTCTCCTGGGAACACCAGGGGTACACAGGGCCATCCCTGGTTGCTCTTGGCACAGGAAGGACAGGTGAGCCCAGGAAAGGGACAATCCCCTCCAGCCCAGCCAGGCTGGACTTCCCTCATGGGAATCCTCATGGGATTTCTCCAGCTATGGGATTCCTCCAGATTTTTTCCCCATCTATGGAAGATTTGCTCCAGCCCTTCCTGGGATAACTCCACATGGGGAATGGCAGTGCCACCACACCTTGCTGACGCATCAGTGTGCCAGGGAGCGTCTCGTGCCCAGGGTGTGCTGCCTGTCACGGTCTCGTCTTATTTTAGGAGAGAAGACAGAAATAAATGGAAAGACAAAGTGCCATTAGTTTAATGGCCTCCGTGTTCCTGCCATCTGTCTTCAGTTGATTAAATAAAAAATATTGGTGGAACATATGGCATGAATTATACATCAATATTTTAATTTGGGTTCC
Organism: Lophotriccus pileatus; assembly: GCA_035583135.1. Lineage (NCBI taxonomy): Eukaryota > Metazoa > Chordata > Aves > Passeriformes > Tyrannidae > Lophotriccus > Lophotriccus pileatus. The sequence goes on from JAWWES010000037.1 coordinate 9,685,495, forward strand.
CGCAGCGGTTATTCAAATGCCTCTGGTTCCGCCGGGTGCACTTGGTGGAGCTCAGGGCAGGGCAGGGGCAGAGCAGTGGTGGGGCACAAACCCACACAACCCCCTTACTTAGAGCCAACACAGGCTGAGTAAAGGCTGAGGAAACCTGGAGTAGCAGCCGAGCAAGGAGGTTGGCATTTGGGCTTCTCCATGTGCAGGCACCTCTGTGCAGGACACAGGAGCAGGTGGCACCTTGACACAGGCAGGAAAGGTGGTCCAGCCCCACCACAGAGGGCAAACATCCTCAGCCTGGTGGTCCAGTGGACCTGAGGGTGCTTGGCCCTGGACAGGGATCTTACAGCTTCCCCTTCCATGCCAGAACAAACCCACCTACTGGAGCTGAACATGGGGTGGTTTGGGGTGCAAACAAGGTGTCCCTGGTCCTACCCCCACTCCCCACTGTCCCCACTGCCACCCACCATCCTCCCCTCCCGGGCTGGGTCCTGCCAGGCTCGGCAGGGAAGAGCAGCATATAAAGAAGGAGCTTAAATGACTCTCCTTAAGCATCTGGAGCTCATCCTTCTCCATCATGAACCGCAGAGTAGCAGGTCAATTACTGCACATTTGCATATATTCCATTAATGCTCCTGCTAATTGTCTGTGGGAGATAATGGGATCAGCTCTGACTCCCTAGCTGCTGAGGCCTCACAGGCAGTGGGGGCAGCAAATACAGCCAGCACCAGTGCTCCCAGTATCACCATCAGCCCTCCCAGTATCGTCATCAACACTCCCAGTATCAGCACTAACGCTCCCAGTATCAGCAATAGTACTTCCAGTATCAGCACCAGCACTCCCACTAATGCTCCAAGTATCAGCACCAACGCTCCCAGTATCAGCACCAGTCCCAGGAGGGGTTGGGGATATTGGGAGCTGATGGATGTGGATGCTGGAAGCTGCCCACACCACCACTCCCTGCCTCCCACCTGCGCTCCCTGTGTTGTAAGGGATGGATCCGCCCCCCAGTGCAGCAGCTTTGGGGTGAAGGACCAGCCACTCTGGGTCCCCATCACCACTGTCACCTGTCCCGGGGAGTGTCCCCAGGGGTGCCATCCTGTCCCCCACTGCCTGTATCCACTGGGGCTGTGTTTGGGAGCAGCACTGGTGCCAGCCCAGACCGTGGCATGGCCGGGGGACAGCGGTGACACACTTGGGCATCCAAACTAATGAAGCAAAAGGGGACATTCCTGAGCCAGCACAGCGCAGAGTCCTCAGCATGGCCTTCTGCTGGCTGCTGCAAAGTCTGGAAAACTGCTGGGACAGCCAGGCCAGGGAGGGATTTATTCCCAAGCCCTCACTTAGTTGTGACCCACTGGCACTCTGGTTGGATCCAGCTTTGGGGAGCTGGAAAAATCTCCCATCTGGCAGTGCCAGGATTGGGGTGTCCCTCCCTGCTGTCCCAGACCCCCTTGGCACCCAGAACCAAAGCACAGCAGAGCCGAGGGGGAGCATTTCCCAGGCAGTTTCCTCACTGACCTCCATCACCATGCTCCTGCCAGGAGCTGGAATCCTCACCCCAGCAGTGGGATACCCAGTTCAGCATCACTCCACACCCAACCCACCTCCCTCTGCGGTGTCAGCAGTCCTGAGGCCAAGGAGGCAAGGAAATCCTCATGAATTTTCCAGGTTTATCCATCCCCCCCATGCACAGGGAGGTGGGCACAGGTCCGGGGGGGCTCCGGTGAGCGGCGGGAGCGTCTCTGCCACTACCTGTGACCGGGATGAATGAGGCACCGATAAATTATACATTTGGGTCTTGTCTTCAAATTGCTCTGCAATTATTGGGCCCCAAGGTTCAGTTGTCTTCAAGCACCACCTCACATCTGACCAGGGCCAAACACTGCCGCCGGCTCACGTGGTTCCCCCAGGGCAGGAGAACAATCAGCCCATTAAAAACAGCAAATTAACCAACACAAGAATTCCATTAGAAGGAGAAGGCGACAGAACTATCCAATTTCATCACATCATTAGCATTTCTTATCAGAGGAACAAGGAAAGAATAGGGCTTTAAAACACAGGGGGATGGGATGGAGTCCGATGACAACAATGGGGTGACATGCTTGAGGGCCCCTGTCCCACAGGAGGGCAGTGACGCAGGTACCAACCTCAGTCCCACACCTCAGGGAGTAAGGGAAGAAGAGTCCTGCACCCCACTGAGCACCTTTGGGTGCACAGCACAGCATATCCCCAAAATTCTGCTGCTGAGACCTGGAAATGGGGCAAAGTGAAGGACCCAGAGCACAGGGTGCAAGGACCAGTCCATGGGACACAGGACTGGGTCCACGGGGGTTGCCTGGATCTGCCATCACCCAGAAGCCACCACCTTTGGTGCAGGGACCACCAGAAAGCCCCATGTCCCTCCACCCACCCTTGGTTCCACAACACAGAGCAGCTCCTGTGGCCTCACAACCTCGTGCCTCCCTCGTGTGATGGCACCAACCAGTAACACCAGTATGAAACCCCAGGGACACTGGGCACCCTGTACTGGCATTCCTGAAGCCTTTCAGACTCCCTCCCTAGGACTGTCCTGCAGTGGGAGCTTGGAATTGCTTCTGGGCAGAAACTGGGCAGTCCCAGCTCCCAGATGAAGCTGCCGCCGTCTTCTCCAGCCCCATGGAAATGGATTTTCACCCTTTCTCACTCTCTAAAGCAGAAGCAGCAAATGAGATGCATCAGGCTGAATTTAAATACTCTTTAAATTTAAATACGTTATGGCTGGGAATGAAACCGAGTTAAACTGGGACGTTGGACGTGGAGGTTTCCACCGCAGCAGGGAACACCTGGAGCATCTGAGGCATCTCCCCTCGAGCCTCCAACACCCTCTGATGCCTCTCCAAGGGCCAGCAGAGCACACTGAGCTGTCAGCTGCCTTCCTATCAAAGCAAAGTTTATTTATTCAGCTCCTCTCTGCCTTAATTTTGCTGAGAAATGGGTTTGTGCATCCCCTCTGCTGGGGAAAGGCTTAAGAACAGCTGACTCAGCAGCTTTCAGGTGTCACGGCTCATCCCAAGGAGCTGCGCTGGGATCGGATCCTGTTCCCCAGCAGTGAGATATCCCCCGGCATGTGCTTCCCTGTGGAGCTTCTAAATCCCTTCCACAGGCCAAACCACCAAGGAAAACCCTCTTACTTGGGATTTATTGGCCTTATTGGTATATCCAGGGCAGGACTTGCCCATCTGCCGATGGATTTTCGTGCAGGATTTCCAGGCGTGTTGGGGGGTTTGTAAATCTTCCTCCTTGCTGGGAACCAGTGGAAGGGTTTGGACTGGAATTAGGTGGCTGATTTTTGTTTACAGGCAAAACCTGATTTTTAGATAACCTGGAGAAGATTTATTGAAGGTCTCAGCACTTGCCCAGGGCCAGGGGAAGCCGTGGTCACAAGTCCAGACAGGAATGAGGCCCCAGCTCCGGAGGGATCGCGGATCATTCATCCGGAGGGACGGGGCTGCCCCAGACTAATTGATTAACGGCTGCAAAAGGCCTGGAGCTCCTCAGAAATGAGGTCGTGCTGATTGCACAACCTCCTATTAGTGTTTTCTCCGCTCTCCAGGGGATGGGACCCACAGGGCACCAGCCCCGTTTCTGCAAGGGCCGGTTATAAATAAATCTAGGAACACTGGGCTGGATCCTGCCCTGGGTTATTCCAACTCACCGAGGTGGCTGGACAGTGCTGCACAAGCCCAGGGCCTGCAGCACATCCCAGAAGGGCAATTTTGTTTGATCAGGCTGATTTGAGCAACTTCAACTCTGTTTTTAAACATGGCATTGAGCTGGCATTGCAAGTTCCCACGGATATCCCGGACCCCAGCCCAAGGGATGCTCATCCCAGACCCCAAAGCCATTAGATGACATGAGGTGGGGGATTTATTCTGGGGCAGGTATGTGCCTCCCAAAACAAATCAAATCCAGGGTGTTTCCAGCCCCTGGAAGCAAAGAAATGCTGCTTCCTTCAGGCCACTGATTCCCAGGTAATCCCACTTCCATGACTCTGCTCCTTTCCCTGTGTATTTTGCTCCAAAATGGTCCAAGCAGAGCCAAAATGGGTATTTTTTGCTTCACGCTCTGTTCCTCCACCTGCAATTCCATCCAAACACGTTCCAGCCTCTCAGAGGCTGAATTCCCCTCACATGTGTGAAAGCAGCTCATAAAGAAAACTGGTTTAAGCCATGAATCATTTAAAAAGCCAAAGGCAGGGAAGGAAATAGCCGAGTATTGCAGAGATTTGGGCAGGGAGAGGATGCAGGGAATCATGGAATGATGTAAATTAGTCAGGACAGCAGAGATCCACAGCCCTGGTACCCAGGATCCCCATCCCAGCTGCTGAAATGCACCCTAATTCATTATTACTTGAATTAATTCATCTGCAACAACTCCAGTTGTGTGCATTATCTGATTCTCTCCATCAACATTATCCCATCTGCTGGGTTTCTTTTGGAAGAATGTTTGTGGATGGAGCAGGGAGCTCCCTTGTTTAGTACCAGGGCTGATTGGATTTGGGTGCTGGGAGCAGGATTCCACACTGTTATCCGCAATAAAAATGAATAATCAGCCCAATCTTCACCCGCTGCATCCCTGCTGACCCTCAGCATCAACCCCATCCCCAAGTGCAAGGCTGAAAAACCTCCATTTCCCCATCCTTTCCCTGTTTTTCCTTTCAAGGATTGAACAGGAAATCTGCTTGGGTGGGAGAGGTCACCACGGAGCAGGGGTTTTCAGGGACATTAAGCCTGACTCCCCAGTCTCCCTCTCCCCCTTCTTCCCACCCTTGCATGTCCCTTTGGACACTTAAACCCTGTGAAAAAGGTGATTTAATTCACTCAGACGACGCTGAGTGTCTGTGAAAGGGCTTAACCTAATGAGTTTTAATGTGTCTTATGTTCTGGGTATTTTATGCCCAGGCTGCAAAATCCAGTTACGGTTTTCAGTCAGACTTAGCGAGCCGAGCCCGGCACGGGAGGGGATGTGCTCACACGGGGTGAGGAGGAGGAGGATGGGAGGAAGGCCGGGGCTGTCCCTCAGGGAGACACAGCTGGATCCCAGCCAGCTGCTGGCTCAGCAAAGCTCTCCCCAGAAGAAGTGCTGCCTGAATCCTCTTCCAGAGGTGGTGCTGGGGCTGGCAGCCATCCCTGGAGGATGCTCATCATTCCCAAATTCTCTGGTCACTCCATCATTGGCATTCACAGACACCTGCACAACCCCTGTGACAGCGGCAGAGCCCCCCTGAGCCGCAGCCACCGGCACATCCAGAGCCTGGCAGCTCCCTATTCCAGGGAAAGCCACAGTGCTGCTGTTTTTCTCCTTGTGCTTAATGATGAGGAACAAACCCTGCAGCCACACGGGTTTATCCCAAGGTTTTGATCACCGGAGCCACTCCTGGCTCCTGGATGCGGGGAGGTGATGAGATGCTTCAAAAGGATATTTCCCAAAGGGAAATCCAGGTGCACCCCACCAGCAGCACCTACAGGACCACCCCTCGTGGCATTTATAGCAGCACAAATCCCACAGAGACCCTGGTGGGATCCATGGGGACATCAGTGGGGAGCTGGGAAGTGTGACCTCCCCCACCATGGGGCTCTGCTCCACCAAAACCTCTTCCAGGGGCACTACGGGAGCACCCACGACATTCAGTCTGTGATGAGCCCCCCAGGGACCCCCCGGGTGGGGCAGAACCGAACCAAATCTGCCTGCAAAGCCCACACTCAGGTCTCCTCCGTGGAGATTTCCCTCAGCCCTCATTAATCCAGGATTAGAGGCAGCGCCGGGACAATTAACAAACGAGCTTTTCAGGCAGCAGACAATGCCTTCGCAGCCCATTAATAGAGTGAGAAGGATGATTTCTTGCAGCCCTTGCTTTAAAACCTCCTTTCCCAGGAGGGCTGTTTCCTTTCTTTTCCTGCATCCTGCTGCATAGAAGAGAGAGAAGACCCAGTTTGGGAAGAAATCTGCCATTCCCATGAGCGCTGCAGGCTCACCCCTGGCTCAGCAGCACAGAGCAGGTTCTCCTGCCCCACACTCCTTCCCTGCTCCCAGGCTGAGCTCCTGGCTCCAGAGGTACCAAAGCACAGAGATTCCTATCCCAGAGCAGAACCAGCTCCCTGAGCAGCTCAGGGAGACTGAGGACTTGGCAGTCCCAAGAGAGTTGGGGATTAGGAGAACCAGAGATTTTCCAGGGATCCGGACCAAGCTGGGAGAGATGCTGAACACCCATGGAGTCTGTACCTCACCGAAGGTAATCTGCCTCAGCCATGGCAAGTGTGACTCTGGATGGGAGCCTGGAGGTGCTGAGGGGGTGGCCCTGGGGACCCTGCCCAGCCTTGGGGACATGGTGACAAGCAAAGGTTTGGCTCCAGTGAGGTTGGAGTGAACATGGAAAGGAAATCATGGAGAAGGAAACCTCAGAGGACAGTGCTGGAGAGGGGCCATTCCAGGCTGGCTGGAGCCCATGGGGTGGAAAGATCTGGGCAAAAAGATCCCCCAGGAAGGAAAAACCTTTTATTTCTGGGAGAGGAGAACCACCCACATGTCCCAGCTGGGCTGTGAGGGGACAAGGGCTTCAAGGGGACTTCGCTGTCCCCTGAGCATCAGGGAGCCTTAAGCCCAGGGAGACCTGGGAAGTGCTGTGCTGGCCACAGGCACCTGCAGCCCTGATGCTGCAGCTGGACCTGACTCCTTGGGCTCCAGGATCAGGGAAAGGCATCCAAAAATTCTCCCTGGTCATCCCAGGCCTGTGCCTGAGCAGCAAAACTAATAATATCTAGAATATTATAATGTATATAAAGCTCAGAGTGACTAACATATAGAATACTATATATAAAGCCATAATACCAGCTAATAATATAGAAAATATAATATAATGTATATAAAAACCACAATAACTGCTAATAATATATAGAATAGAGCAATATATTAAAAAATACCTGTTAATTATATCTAGAATATTATAATATAATGTATATTAAAACCACAATAACTACTAGCGTAACTACTAATAATATATAAAATATAACATATAAAAAAATCTAATAACTGCTAACGAACCCCATCTCAGAGGAGCCCCTCGTGCTCAACGGTGTTGGACATTCCAAGAGCCAACCCAGCCAGGAGAGAGCTTTCCCAAGGCCAGGGAAGGGACAGCTCCTTATAAAGGATAACTGGACACAAATCCCCCCGGAGGGGAAGGTTACAACACTCACAGGGTGAGAAGGTGAAGGTGGGCCAGTGCCAGGCTGGGTGGGGACACCCCGGGGCTGGGGCTCCCCCCCTGCCAGGCTGTGATTCCCAGCTCTGGATTGCCAGGAAACTTTATTTAATCCTGCCTTCACGGAGGAAAAGGTTTATAAGGCTCAGCTCAAGGTTACCTTCACGCCGCTCTGCAACAGCCTCTGCCCTCCCTGCACATATGGTTTGTTTAACTTTATATTAAAATATTCCCTTAAGTTGCCAGCTCAGATAAGGAAAGAAGCAAATGAATAGAGGAGGGGGGTTTGGACAGATTATATTCGCTCCCCATTTCCCTTGCAGAGATGTTCCTGCACAAAGTCTCGGGTGGGAGGAGGAGGAGGAAGAGGGGAGCTCTCCTGCCTTTCTCCCTCTCCAAAGCAAAACCCTCCCGAAACCAGCAGAAAACAGTGAAAAATCCCTGCCTGGATGAGGCGGGAATCATCAACTCCCGCACATCAGCGGGGGTCTCGGTCTCCCCTCCCCGCCTCAACTTCCCGCACACGCAGCCGCCGTTTCCCCTTCCCACGCACATTCCCGCCGGGCCGGGGTCCCACCGCCCTGGGCTGGGGTCTCCCCCTTTCCCCCCGCCCCCACCCCCTCCCCGCAGTCCTGCCGCTTCGCGTTGCGTTTTTCTCCCTTTTCTTTTTCTATTTCCTTTTTTTTTAAAAAATTTAATTCCCGGGGCGGGGGTGTTTTTTGGTTCGTCCTCTCTTTTTCTGGTTGTTATTTTGATGGGTTTTTTTGTTTTGTTTTTTTTTCCCCGCTATTCCCGCTGTTTTACCGCGGTGCCCCCTCCCCGCACCCCAACCCCGAGCGCAGCCCCCTTTATCCCCCTTCCCTCCCCACCTCCTCCTTACCCTCCGCGGGCCCAGCCCGGCCCGGCCGCCGCCGCTCCATCCATCCCTGCATCCATCCATCCCTCCATCCATCCCTCCGTCCCTCCATCCGCGGCCGCCCCCGGGAGCGGCGGGGCCGGGGATGCTCCGGGCGCTCACCGCGGGCCGGCCCCGCGGCCGGGGGGGGTTGCGGTGCCGCTCGGGGGGGCTCCGGGGGTGCCGGTGCCGGTACCGGC
>JAWWES010000037.1:9693923-9734722 GCA_035583135.1 Lophotriccus pileatus
CCGGGGGTGCCGGTGCCGGTCCCGGCCGGGGGGGGCAGGCCCGGCCGCTGCCGCTCGGCTCTGCCCGCAGCCGCTGCCGGGCGCCGGTACTTAACGTCTCCATCCAGCGGCTCCGCTCCCTCCGCCGCCCGCCTGCCTTTTAACCCCGGCCCTCCCGCCCCCCCCCCCCCGCGCCACCTCGTCTGGATTTATTTTTTAAATTTATTTACATATTTTTTTTTCCCCCTCTTTTTTTAGGGGTGCGGGAAGTGCCGGGAAGCGGCTGCCGGGCGGGGATGCTGAGGGTGCGGGTGGTGGGTGATGCTGAACCCCCACGAGGACTCGGCTCCATCCCCAGCGTTGTCCCAGTCCCGGCACTCGGGATCGGCCAGAGAGTTATTGAAAGGGGCCAACAAGGAGAAAAAACACATTCATTCCTTCAACGAATAAATAAATAAATAAATATTAATGTAAATGTCAATATTAACTATATATAGAAATATATATATATAAATATAGAGATATCTAGATGAAATGTGTATAAATAGTATTAATAAGCGCTATAAATAAGCATATTAGAGCTAAATAAAATAAATATATAATGGGGTATATATGTGTACATATGCACATGCCTTGAGTATGGAGGGGGGTTTGTTGTATGTCAGATCAATGAAAAATTAATTTGTACATGGCCAGACTCTGGAAATGAGAAAAGTTACAACTCTAAAGAGATTACATGACAGGGGAATTTTCCCCCCACCCCTTTTATTGGCAGTTTTAAGCACTGGGGAGGATTTTTAGGGGTGCTGGGGGAGCCCCATCCCCTGCCTGGTGTTGGGGATCCCACTCCCTCAGCATTCCAGGCTGTGGCACACACTGAGTCCCTCCAGGTCAGGAGATAACTAAAAAAGGATCCAGAGGAAAGCCTTGTGCTGAATGTGATTAAGGCAGAACCTTCCATGGCCATGGGCTCTTCTCCCACATTCAGCTTTGCTGCAAACAGGGCTCAGAGGGGGCATTTTCCAGGTGCCAGTGGAGCGGGAGGAGCCCGAGGAAAGTGCCCACAGTGGTTCATGCCTCCCACTGGGAGATCCCAGCCCAAGGTGGGAAAGCTGAGGGGAAGCTGGACCCTGCTGCTGTCCCTGCTGAGGGAACCTCCATCCTCAGCTTGATCCATGCTGGATGCAGGAGCATCCATGTGCGAGGAGGATCCGAAACCCCCCCAGGCAGGCGCAGGCGGATGGACCACGGCTCGTTTCCATAGGAAACCAGGCTGGGAGTGCTGCCTCAGCTCCAGGCTGGGGGCTGAGGAGCTCTTTGTACTATTTTAATCCTCCTGGCACTTGGTTCCTTGGGTTTGGCCATGCAGAGCCCCGGCAGCATTCCCTCCCTCCGGACAAGGCTGCAGGGCACTGCTGGGAATGGGGGGAGATGAGGCCTGTCACTGGCTGGCTCGGTGGGTCCCACCACCCCGGGGGCTTTCCCCACTTCCAAACAGTCCCACATTCCCCCCAAAACCAGCAATTCTCTCCTGTATTTTATAAAAACAGGGGTGATTTCTCCCTCTGAAGCTCCCCTGCAGGGTGTTTGCAATTCCAGGTCTCCTAACAGGGTGCACGGTGCCTTCTCTCTGGGACCAGCATGCTCTGGAGCAAAGTTTGGCTTCTCAGGATCCTCCTGAGACATTAAATCTGTTTTCCATGTTGACTGTGGTGCAAAGGAAGTGACTCCAAATCGCTTCTCCCAGCGATGCTGCACCAGAAGGACAGAGTTCTGCAGGGCTTCCAGGGTGTGTTTGACCCCAAAGTCCTTTTGGCTGTTGAGAAGGGACTTTTGACATTGGCCTTAAGTGTTCCCAGATAAATCCCTACATCAGGGATGTCGGATCTTGAGCCAAAAGTGATTGTGGAGGTTCCTGGTGACAGCCTTATCCAGGGGAGTGGAGCTGGTGGCTCCCAGTGCCCTGGCACAGGGGTGACTTTGTTTGGATAAGGTCAAATTCTTGATCTCCATTCCGGTGGGGACACTGGAGTCACTATCCCCACCTCCCCACCATGGCAGGAGACTGCAGCCCTCATTTATGGTCTTTTTAGAAACTCCTAATTACAAAGCTGGCTCGGGAGGGCTGGGGGAAAAAAAGAGGATGAGGTGCATTATAATATTAAAAAAGCTGCATCAAATCTCATTTGGAGGATTATGAAGTGCCAGCACAAAAAAAAAAAAAAAAAGCTGTAAACAGAATGTCTGAAAAGATCTTAAGCAGAAAGGTCAGAATCTGAAATTTAAATGGGTCGCTCGGTGCTTTCTTGCTCTGCTCCACTAACGAGCCGGGATGTGGAAAAACAACTTTGGGTTTGAAGTCAGAGTTTGGGCCTTTTGTGATTTGAAATGTCAATTTTTTAGCAGCTTATTTTTTCCTGGGGGGGGGGGGTGTGCAGGTGAAGCTGAAAGAGGGTTTTCTCCCACTGGTGCCTAGGAACCAGCAGCATTCCAGCCCTGGGAGTGTCCCAGAGGCTTTGCCTTCCTTCCGAGGATGAGGCTGGTGCCTGCAGACCTTTCCAGGCGTTGGATCACTAAGGCAATGACATCCAGGGAAAGGCAGAATAAGGACCCTCATTTGAGTCATTTACTTATTTCTATCCTCTCTGACCCCCCAGTGTGTTTCTCCGTGTTTTTCCACCTCCCAGGGGGTGGAAAATGTCCCTGCAATCCTGGCCCTCCTGGGCAGGTAATCATGGAGCAGCTGATTAAAAGTCAATGATTAGCAAATCCCGCACTCTTGGTGCCTGTCTCTGCTCCACCCGAGCTGTGTGGGGCAGGAAAGGGGGATAATGCCCAGAAACAAGGAATGCTGTGGAATAACCAGCTCCTGACAGCCATGCTGGTGCCTTTCCCACTCTTCCTTTTCGCATACATTTCCCACTGTTACAACTCTGACAGGAACAAGCTGAAATCACTGGTTTGGGGGCAAGCAGGGTTGTTTTGATGGGGTTTAATTGCTTGTAGGGGTGAATTTGGGGCTCTGGAGGGGTTGGAGGCAGGAGGTGTGTGCGAGTTGAGGTGCCCTGACTATCACTAGCATCCCTGGCACCATCCCCAGTGCTGAAAAGGCTTGACCAGCCTTTGGAAGCTGCAGGGGAATGTTGGGAAGTGGCTCTTTGGCATGGGAATCCACTTGTGATCCTGCTCCAGCCGCCGTGAGATGCTCAAGGGTTCCCCTCAATTCTGATATTTCCCTGGGAAGCAGGTGGTGGCCACGGTCCCCTGGGAATAACACAAGCATCATCTCCCACAAAGCATCCCCCAGAGGGCTCACACCTCTCCTGCCCTGATTTTCCTTAATTAACTCATTAGGATGTCAGGACAGGGGTGTGAGTCCCTGGGGAGGGACCTGGCAGTGATGGATGCCCAAGCTCGAGGAACGCCCCATGGCTGCAAATCAAGGAGCATTTTAGGGGAAGAGAAGGGGGAAAAAATAGGAACTGGGATGACGTAATGCTGAGCCCGGCTTTTGTGGATGCTCCCTGGAGCAGCAGGGCTGAGAGGGTGGACACGGTGCCTCGGTGTTGGTTTGAAAGAGGCAACCGTGTGGATTAAAGCTGGAAAGAAGAGGATTAAGAGATTGAAGGGAAAAGAAGTGCAGAGAATGCAGATGGAGGGGATCTTTCCCCTTTCAGCCAGTCTGCCAGTCAAAAAAGGGGGGAAAAAAACAGATTTTGATAAGCTCTTTAAAAAATTCATGAGGTTTCCATCGCTCTGTTTATTTGTTCCCCTGGAATAAACTCCTGAAATACAACATCCCATTTGTCAGCAGGGCATAAATCAGATTGTCCTACTAATAAATTCTAAAACCCAACACTCTGGGACTGTGCTGCCTGTGCTGGAACAGGACTGGGGGGCATTTTGGGGCAGGAGGAGATGGCTCAGGGAAGGAGGGAATGGTCCATCCAACCTGGCCTTGGACACTTCCAGGGATGGGGCAGCCACAGCCTCTCTGGGCAACTTGTGCCAGGGCCTCACCACCCTCACAGGGAAGACTTGCTTCCTGAAAACCAATTTAAATCTTCCCTCTTTCAGTTTAAAACCTCTTGTCCTCAGTGAGAGCCATTTGCTCCTGAATACAAAGCACTGAGCCATGAAGGAATTCACCAGGAATGGGCATTTTGCAATCGATGGGGCTGCTACACGGTGACCTTGGGCTCAGTGCTTAACTTTTCAGGGCTGCTGAGGTCTAAAATGTGAGGAAGATTCCTCCCAGGGGTGTCCTAAGTATCTCCTGGTGCTCCACAAATATCAGACACAGGCCCTGAGCTGCAGCCCCCACTCCCACAGCCTCTGTCACACGCAGGCAGCTCAGCACCTTCCCTTAAACTTCAAAAAGAGATTTAATTTCCATTTATTTCCGCTAATTGATGGATCTGGGTTTGCCTTTCATGTGTTTTTGTAGTTTGCAACCTGCCTGTTGGAGCACAGCAGGTCCCAGCAGTTGCCATGGATGGCATCACCAAACCATCACCAAACCCTTCCTCACAGCCCCCAGGATTTCCTCCTGCCCTGCAAACCTCAGGCCTTTGGAACAAAAGTGTTTGAAGGAGGGAATTCTCATGCCTGTTGGAGGGTTTTCCTGGACCTGCCTGGGATCCACCAGGACCCACTCTGAGAGGGCAGCACGCCCAGGACTGGAGCATCTGGGATGCAGGGAAATAAATCCTTGATGCCTGCAGCAGTGCATGATTAAATGCCAGGGGTAATGGTGATGGATGGAGGGAAATGCTGTGGCTGGAGCAGGGGTGATGCTCTGCCCTCCGACCCAGGCAGCTCCACAGATCCTCCATCATGGATGGAGAGGACACGCGGAAAGGCTGTAAATTTCCTCGGGACCATTTGTCCCCCCCTCCAGCACCTCTGGGGCTCAGCCTGAGGTCGTGGCTGCTCCTGAGCATGGCCCTGGGAATGATTTTGGTCCAGGTGGGCCAGGACACCCCCAAGCAGAGCAGGTCCCCAAACCCTCCCGGCAGCAGCTGCTCCTGGAGGCAGCGCAGGTGTTTGGCTGGGGGAGGAACAGAGAAACCATCTGTGTGCACGGGTTCGTCCTGATGCTTCGGTGGAGGAGCAAATCCAGAGGCAAAACTGCTTCCCGTGGCTTTGCCGCGGGATTTTGGCATCATCCCTTAGCTCTGGCTGAAAAATGAGCTGCTCCCCCTGCTGTGCCGGCCACTGCCGAGCACTGCCGCAGCAGCTGGAGATGTTCCTCGCCCTCCCTGGGTCTGGATTGCGCTCAGGACGGGGAAAAGATGGGGCACAGCGAGGCAGGTCCAGCCTTATTCCTGCTTGGAATGGGGAAACTGATGAAAACCTTCAAAAATGCCTGTTTTCCCTGTTTTCTCATCCTCCTGCCTGGTCAGTGCTGCTGGCAGAGGGATTTGCTCTCAGCTTCTCTGAGGATGAGGAGCATCCGAGGGCTGGGACGAGGGCAGTGGGATGGCTGGCCATGGCATCACGGTGGGAGGGAGGGAGGGCCACATGGCTATCACTGCCTGGTGGTCCCCAGGCATAGGTGACATCACTCCCAGGTCCCACAAAACCCCAGCTCCACCAACAGGATGGGATCCAAAGGGACCCCCAGGGGTGTCCATCACCTCCAGGCCCCCCCCGTGCCGCAGCTGAGCTGTGGCAGTGCCGGATCCAGCGCCCATGGATCCCTCAGGCATCCAGCAAACCCTGCTCCTGGCCAGAGTGCTGCCAGCCCCAGCCCAGCCCATGGCAGGAGATTATATAGCTTCGGAGCAGACACGTGGAATGGCTGTGTCCTACTTTTTGAGAGCAGAATCCAGCAGAAAAAAAAGAAAAGACATGGTTGTGGTGAGAGCAAATATAGCAGCCGGCTCCCACCCCGGCTCTGCTGGAGTGTTACGAGCTGCAGAGCCGGGCCAGGGTGACATCCACAGCCTGGAGTGTCCCCTAGGAATGGGGGAAAGGGTTTGTTTGTCCCCCACCTTCTCCTCCTCCCCATTGGAAAAGCACCTCCAGACACACTTGAGGCTGTGTCTGACACAGACAGATACTCATGTCCCTTCTCTCGGGGTCAGCAGCCAAGTGGCTCCTTGGCTGTGTCCCCCTCTCTGTCCCTGTGCCCTTCCTGTCCCCATCCCTGTTCCTATTCCTATTCCTATTTCTGTTCTTGTCCCCATCTCCATCTCCACTTGTTCTCCCATTCTTGTCCCCATCCCTACCCCCACCCTGTTCCCATCCCTTATTCCCCATTCCCCCTTCCATCCTAATTCTCATTTCCATTACATCCCATTTCCCTTTCACCATGCCTCATCCTCACCCCATCCCATCAAATCCCATCCCCATTCCTTATCCTTATCCCATCCTATCCTATCCCATCTAATTCTCCTTTCACCATTCCCCATTCCCCATGCCCATCCCATCCCAACCTACCCCATCTCCATCCTCATCCCCATTCTAATTCCCATTTCCATCACATCCCCATTTCATCCCCATACTCTTCCATCCCCATCCCATTCCCATCCCATCCAGGAAAATGATGATTCCACCTTCATCACTGATCCCTAACTGGGAGCTCTCCCTTCCCCAGGGATGCCCAAATTGAAAGAACCAATTAAAGCCACTTAATTACTGACTTAATAGGATGGAGATGAGTATGGGGATGGGTTGGAATGGGATGGGGAATGGTGAAAGGGGAATGAGATGGGATGAGGAATGGGGATAAGGAATGGGGATGAGGAATAGGGATGAGGAATGGGGATGGGATTTGATGGGATGGGGAATTGTGCTGCCAGGGTGCATTCCCAACATTCCCCCTGGAATGCCTGCCTCTGGATTTACTGTCTCTTCTCTATTATCACCAATCAATAGAACAGTTATTACTTAATGGGCTAAAATTGTCATTCTAATGTCCCAGATCTGTATGTTCTGGGTGGTTAATTGGTGCAGAGCTGATTTGGGGGGCTTAATGAAAATGTAAATTCAGACCCATTAATCAAACAGTTATTTTAGAACCACGAGACAGACGGAGCTAAATCTAATTAAGGAATAAACAAAGTTAATCAGCGAACAGAAAACACTTACTAATCATAGAAATTCATTGCAAGACAGAAATATTAGGCAAAAATTTATTAAAGATTCCCAGACCTGCTCCTCTTCTTAATAATCCACTGCTCTGGCTTCCAGGAAGCCCCATCTCGGGTTTATTAAAGCATTTGTTCTGCTTTAAGGTCCGTTGGGCACCAGAGAACTAAAATATATTACTCTGCAAGATGAATAATTGCATCAATTTAAAATAATAGGGCCAGGGACCGAATGGGGAGGGGGGGGGAGAGGGAGGGCACCTGATGTTGAGACTGGTGCGTTTTGGGCTTAATTATCGGCGGTTACAGCTTACCCAGCTCCAAAGTTAATTCTGATTCAAGTAGAAAAATTGCGAGGAGACATGAAGATGAAGCGGGTGGCCTTTCCTTTCCCTCTGCCTGTTCAGAGCTTCTTGGCAAAACCTGCTTGCCCGGCACAATTCTGTGCATAAATGGGAATATCCAGTCCTAACTCCCTTCTGACTGGTGCCACTTCTCACCATCTCCAATATTTGTGGTCACAAAGCTGCCTTTTTGTTTTCTTTTTTTACTCCAGAGCAGCACTGGGATGTGGTCCTGAGGCTTTACTCATAAATCCCGTGGCTTGGCAGGATTCTGGTGCTCACAACTGTATTCCTGCTCCTTTCCATCTCCAGGATGGAGGGGTGGGATGGGACTGAGAATCACCGGGCTCAGGGGGCTGGGAGGACACCCCAGCCTTGGTGCTCTCTGAGCCTCCCACCACTCATTCCAATTCCTTTTTCCCTCTTTTTCTCCAGGTCCATCATTAAGCCTATTTTCCCACAATCAGGCTAAGCTGTTTATCGAAAACCTCCATTATTAGGTTAATGATTCTCAGCAAATTATTTCACCCACAGCCTGATTCATCCCGAAAATGGAGCAGGAACGTTGGCAGCTCTGCTGGCTGCGGGAGGGATGGACACCTGAACCACGGGGTGCTCAGCACCCTTATCCCCCCCTTGATACCCCACGATGTGCAACGTGCCAGGTGCTGCTCAGATCCCCAGTCCCAGCTCCATCAGCACAAAAACAGACCCAGAGAGGAGCAGGGGTGGTTTCTATCTCCCTCCATCCCAGCTGGCATCCATTCATCCACCCATGCAACCATCCATCCCATCCACGGGACACT
The DNA here is from genome assembly GCA_035583135.1 of Lophotriccus pileatus. Taxonomy (NCBI): domain Eukaryota; kingdom Metazoa; phylum Chordata; class Aves; order Passeriformes; family Tyrannidae; genus Lophotriccus; species Lophotriccus pileatus. Next base: position 9,702,147 of record JAWWES010000037.1, read on the forward strand.
GTGAAACAGGGGAAACAAAGCTGCAGCCTCCCTGCTCCTGCTTCCCAGTTTGGGGATCAGCTCACCCGGTCTCCACCTGTTTCTACATCATGTGATGCCAGGAACATCCCCCCAGCAAAGCCCCAGCCCAGGAACAACCCTGGGAGAGCAGGAGGAGGCAAAGGGCATGGATGGACAGGAGGGATGAAGGACAAGGATGCTGCAAGGACAGCCCAGGGTGCCTCAGCTCTGCTCCAACCTCAGGAACACCTCTTGGAGTGCAGTGACCAGGACCTGGGAACAAGGTTTATTTGCCCACCAGCCTCCTGGGTGCTTGTTGTCCTGAAACCACCTCCTGTCCTCACTTGTGTCCCTCAGGTCATGACATCACTTGCATCTCAAAGTAGAGCCAGAACCAGATTTGCTTCTCCAGCGCTGCATCCTGAGCCATCCAACTCGGCTCCAGGGCTTCAAGGTGCAGCTGGGTCCTCCTGGGGAGGGGACTTGCCCTGGGGGTCGGGGTGGCACCTCTCAGAGGGGGGCAAAGGATTCATTTCCAGCTCTCTGAGCCCAGAGGGCGGCTCTGCAGCTCCCGCCTCATTGGCATTCACCGCTCACCCGGCGGGACCGGCAGCGCTGCAGAGCCTGAATTATTCAGCTCAAGGAAGGACCATTTGCTGATGGAGCAAGGGAGGACTCGTGAGCAGGACTCGGGAGGCTGCTCCTCAAAGCAGCTCCTGCGGCAGGGCCCTGCCTCGGGGCTGGAACACATCCCGAGCTGCTCCAAAACGTGGGATTTCTCCCACGGACCTGCTGGCTGCATGCTGCTGTCGTGAGCTCAGCAGTGATAGATCCACGGCACTGGTCAGACCTGCCCCGAGGAGCATTTGTCTAAAAACTATGAATAAAAAGCTGAGGGGAAAAAACCTCACATCAATTAATTGCTGTGTTTAAAAATGTCCCTCTCCACTCTGAGGCAAAAAAACGTCTCTTGGCTGGTATGTTTAAAATGCTCCTTTCCACACTAATGCTTAAGAATTTTCCCCAGTGCAGATTTAAGGATTTCAGGAGGTGCAGTTTTGGGTCATCACATTCCTGATCAGGCAGGAACAGACCTCTCCATGAGCTGGAGAGAGCAATGAGTTTCCACCCTGTTGTCCTCCTGCCAGGGCAAAAATTAAGATGAACTGGAGGGGGATGCTTGTTAAGCACTGGTGGCAGCTGAGGATAAAGGGAGGTGTCAGGTCAGGAGGTGTCTGTGGGGTGATGTGGGATCCCTAATGATGGAGGGGAAGCAGGGATGGTGCAGGATGGAATGGGTTGGGTCAGGGAAGGACGTGTGACAGACAGTCACGAAGGTGACCTGTCACGTCTCCTTCCCCTGCAATTTGATGATTAAACCAACCTGCTGCCAACAGGCTTCAAAGCCTCATCCTGCTGGGTGCCAGGGCCAGTCCCACACTTGGCACAGTGCAACCCTGAGGCTGGAAACACTCATGAAGCTTTTTATCAAGCTTTAGGCTTGACCCCTGACACCTACGTCACCTTTGCTCCCCCTGTGCCCCCATGCCTTTCCTAAAGCAGGTCCTGGCTGGGAATACCAAGGGGTGCATATCCTTCCCCATCCCAGGGACAAACCAGATCCCTGTGCCCACGGCTCTCCCATGTTCTTGGCTGCAGCTGGTTTGCACCAGGACAGTAATTTTTAACTCGCTTTTAGCAGAAATCCTTGTCTGAATTAAATGTCAGCACCACCCAGCTCCACCTCCCTCTTCACGCTGCCTTTCTCCACGGCTCCTGTGTAGGATGCTGTCAAGTGTTTCAAGTTGATTAGGAGAAAAAGACATGGAAACTAAACTGGGACGAATAAATGCTGCGCTGCCACCACCAGCAGCTGTTCCTACGGGTGGGCGGCCCCGCTGCCCCCACCTCCCCCACCACACTCTGCCCCAGCGACAGCAGCCGAAGCTCCTTCTGCCAGTGGCCACTTCCATGAGAACAGGAGACCTTGCAGCACCTTTGGTCACTGCTGCAGGACTGGGAGATGCCAGGAACTGGGAAGACACAGGGTGACCAACACTGTCCCCCGTGTCACACACGGGCTCTGCGGCGCTGGCACCGGGCAGGTCCCCAGCCTGTGGATCAGCAACTCCCCCCCAGCTCTGTTGGAGAGGGAGGGAGATTTCCAGGGCACAAACGCCACGGCCGTGTCATTTTTCACACAATTAAATATAAAGAGGCCCAAGTGCAGCTCATATTTCAGGGTTAATGTTGCTGCCAAATATTATCACGGCAGCGCCGCTTGTAAAACAAAGGCGATCGATGAGGTTCCATCTCCAGGAGAGCAGCTCCAGCTCAGGGTTATCCCTGTGCACCAGACATGCTCCCTGTACACCAGAATGTACAGGCACCCCTCCCAGGGACTTTTTGGGGGTTATTTTCCCTTTTATTGGGTTTTTAGTTCAACAGCGCTTTGCTTCGTGCTTCTGTTTCCTCATGGAATCCCAGGACAGCTTAAGTTGGAAGGGACCTTAAAACTCATCCCATTCTACTCCCTGCCATGGGCAGGGACAGCTTCCACTAGACCAGGTTGCTCCAAGCCCTGTCCAACCTGGCCTTGGACACTTCCAGGGCTGGAAGGAGTCTATTCTCCAGGGATATAACCTACCTTGACCTGCCGTCCTCTGGCCTGGCAGGATACCTTTCCCTCAGGCAGCTTTTCATGCCCAGTTTTCCTGCCTGGCCATCTCCAAAGGCTGTTTTTTTTCTCTGAAAACTTTCCAGCCACTCGATCACAGCCAATTTGAAAGTCTGGGCTATTAAACACACCCTGAGAGCAGTGGCTGGGGATGAAAGCTGTGTGAGCTCCAGCAAGGTGAGAGCTCATGAACACCCATCCTTGGGGAGAGCTTTGGAGATAAGGCACAGACTGAATTCAGCCCCTGGAGATCCCACCTGCCTCCCACAACGGAGTAGGAGTCACCAGGAGCTGAATAATTTAGATTTTAAAAGGAAAATGCTCTTTGTCTTCAGGCTGAATAAAGCCCTGATTTGCTGAGGCTCTTGAGATCTCGGCTGTAACACTCAGGGTTTCCATGACAAGGCTCTTATCAGGTAGATACCCATCAGCTATTCAGCTCTGCCTGGCTGGCCCTTAATTAATAATGCTGACCCTCATCAGGGAACAAAGAGGACAGATAGAGACACCTGCGAATTTCTCAGGCTCCTTCCTTCTCAAATTCGGCTCATCCTGGATACAAACACCCTGAAGGCTTCTCAATAGCAGTTCCTTTCCACACAACTGTAAATTTATTTTTTTTGTTGTTCCTTTTTATCTGCCACCGCTTTTATTTTCCGGTTTGACCAGATCAAGATGAGTCTTTTTGCTTGGACAGTTTTTGAAAGGAGACAGTTTGGGGGATTTTTTTTTTTTTTTTACTGTGCTGCCAGAAAACCTGAGAAATCAGTTATCTCTAATGGATTCACAGAGCTCTCAGATCTCTAAAAGCAGAAAAACTGCAGTTTCCATCTCGACTCCAGCTGCTTAATTCAGGTTTGGAGGCAGGAGCCGACCTCCCACTGCCTGATCTTCCCAGTTCACCTGCTCCCTGCCCATGACCCTCACTGAGGGGCTTTGATTCATTGCTCAGCACCCCCAAAATGTCCCCAAAAGATGTCTCCCCGTGCAGAAACGAGACGACCCAAACCTCAGCTTCCCCCAGGCAGGTCTTTGTGGCCTCTCCAGTCCCCACCACAGACCTTCACCTCTCCTAACTGGTTCTGCAGTGGGCCAGGAGCCCAGAGCAGTTGCTAGCCCCAGTTCTGCATCTGAGTGAAAGAATAACAGTTTATTTTAGGCTGAGGACTGACGAGATGAAAGCCATTGATCCGAGCTCGTAATTACATTGTTATCTGTGCCCTGTGAGATAAAGAGATTTTTGAGCTGCTGGCTTTTTGAAAAGCCGGGCTTGAAAGCGGATAGAAAAGGGATTTATTTAGTTGAGCTCCTCTATTTTTTAAGTGAAATGTTAAATAGTAAAAGCTTGGGGGGGGGGGTTATTTTATTCTTTTTCCCCCCAGAAGATGAAAAGCCATGGAAGGTTTCTGTCCTGCTCAGTGAAGCAGGAGAACCTCAGTGCCCTCCTGATGCCCCAGGATTGTGCAAGACACTGTGAGAGCTCCCTAACGTGTTCTTTTAATGAAGGATACCTCAAGGAGGTAGAAAAAGCCAGGATTTTGGCATGAGCTGGGTCACTGGGTGCTGCCATGACCTCATGGAGCAACATGCACCTTGGAGAGGAGCCACTTGGCCGTGTTGTGTTTTGCATCTCCTGCTCCAGGAGCAAAGCAACCCTTTGTCAGTGTCTTCATCCCAGTGCTCGCTCAACATTCCTGTAGCTTTTCCTCTCTGATTTTCCTGGCCCCTTTCCAAGACCAGCAGGGGACCTGCTTCCACGTCAGCTGCTTAGTGCTGCTGTCACCCATATTTTACAGCCCTCTCAATGAAGAGCAAATCTGTATTGATTTCAGAACAACCGGAGCTGTAAATTACTGGCCAGGACCGGCCTGGCCAGGACCAAGATGAGAATCTATTGATTGCACCGAAGGTCTAAATCTAATTAGCACAGAAGGAAACTGGTGGGAACAGCAGAGCAATTCAGATGTTCTCAGGTGTAATTAAAACTGGAAACCCACCTACAAAAAAGCAGGAGAGGCAAAGAATGGTCCTGTTCAAGCGCAATTTGCAATCCAAGGGTTTCCTTTTCAGAGCAGCTGACAGGAAAATGGGGGGGACACACAAAGGAGCATCTCTTATTCCCATAAAATCCTTATTTCTCTCTCCCACAAAATCCCTATTTCTCTGTTTGGAAGGCTTTTACATTCTAGACTTCACAACCAACCACAGCTGGTGCTGCGTCACCTGCAGTGGAACACAGCCCAGGGAATATGGGGGATGATCATTCCAGACTTCAGCTGGAGTTGGGTGGCCTCTCTGCTGGGACCCCCTGGGTGGGATTTCTTGGCTGGGAGCTCTTGGGTGAGACCTGTTTGTTGGGACCTGTCTGCTGGGAGTTTTTGGATAGGACCTCTCAGATGGGACTTCTTGGATGGGATCTCTTGTGTGGGACTTCACCACTGAGACTTCTCCACTGGGACCTCTCCTCTGGCTACTTTCTGGGCAGCAGCAGAGAGGAAAAATCAGTGGGAAGAAGGCTGAAAAAAAAGCTAATGAAAGGAAGTTAAAGCTCAATTTTAAGGCTGATAGACTTCCCTGGGAACACCCTTTCCAGAGGACAAAGGCCCAAGTCTGCCGTGCCACCGAAGGTCTGGAAGAGAACAAGCTTCAGCAGCAGAAGGGAGGGGTGAGATTGGCCCCGCAGTTCTCAACATGCCTGGAAGTAGCGGGATATCATCCAGCATCTCCTTCCCGCTCCATCTTTGGAGCTCCAGTGACATCTGCTGCTGTCTCTGGGCATCGCCACCAGCCCGGCCACCCACCACCCCCCCCGGCTCGGCCTCACGCTCCCCTTCTGGGCACACGGAGGGTGCGATGTCCCCGAGAGGCGATGCCATCAACCCTGTGGAGCTGCATCCCAGGGGCTTCCACCAGCCCGGCATGCCCATCCCTGGAAATGGAGCTTAAAAAATACCCAAATAAAACCTGAAAATAGAGGAAATCATTGTTTGGGTTGTGACAGCGCTGGTGGGATATTCTCCTGCAGTGGAGCAACAGGAGCTGCAGCCAGAGGAGGGAACGGCTCCTGCTCCTCCAAACTGGGGTGTGACAGAGGGCACTGAGAGGTTGTTTCTCATGGGGAATGTTTTGCTCTCCAAGGGAGCAGAAGGAAGCCACCACCACCACCACCAACTTCATAGTATTCCCCATGACATTCACCCCCAGGAATAAAGTGAGTGGGAGCCCATGGATGCCTTGGATGTGCACGAAGGATCGACCCCCACAGCATCCCCCAGATTTAACCCAGATACTCCCAACACCATCCCCGTCACCCACCCCGGCTGCAGAAGAGTCAAACCAAGCTCTGCAGACGTGTGACCTCCTCCCTCACAGAAGAGCCTGCGCCCTCCACCCCAAACTCAGTATCCTAAACCCGATCCAAGGTCCCAGCACCTCCAAGCCCACCACAAATTCCCACGTACGAACCCACGGGAGTCATACTGCCACAGGGGCCGAAAGAAGCCAAAAAAACACATCTGTTTTTTGTCTTTTCCAATAGTCTCACTTTATTAGATACCACATCAAGAGAGGATGTTGTGCTGCATGCAGCGGAAGACTGGAGTATTTCTAGTTCCTGTGTAACATTTTCTTTTTCTCTTAATAGTTGTAAACTGATATTTTGCTGTAAAATCACTGCATGCGACTTTGAATGCAAACAGCAGTAGAAGAGGCTTTTATTTTTCTTTCTTTTTTTTTGTTTGTTGTTGTTTTTTTCACCATTCCCAATCCAGATGTGCATGCTTTATTTACAACGAAAAGAAGTCATTCAGGGCAGAAATTACCATCAGAAAAACTGAGAAGAAGGTGGCAGAGACCAGGACCGTGGTTTGCACAATACTGAGGAGATTGGCAAGTTGCACTTGATTTTTGTGGGTGCAAAGAGATGATTTGAGTATCCTTTGTCTGAAGGGAAAGCAGGCTGGACAGAGAATGGCAATACAGGACCGGGTAATGGCAACCTTAATTGAGTTGTTCTGCACATACAAAGGAGGCTGGGCTGCTGCAGGGCTGGGGGACATTGAAGAATGCCTCAAATAATGTTTTTAAAGGTAATTTTACCCCAGTTACACATTTTCCCAGCACAGCTCTGGGACCAACTGCTGCTCTGAGATGAACAGGGAGGTTTCAGCCAGATTCATCACCCTGGAAGGGATAGGGCAGCATAGAATAATTAAGGTTGGAGGAAACCTCCAAGATCAAGTCCAGTCATTGATCCTGGAGTCCAACCATCCCACAGCTGAACCAGCTGGGCCAGAGAAGTGAGGTTTCAGCCCAGGACACAGAGGGAAACCATCCCAAAGAACAGGGTCGTTTCAGTCTGGCTCAGAGATTTCACTCTTGCCGGCACAGAGTCAAGAACTCCATGAAAGAAGGGCAAAATTTAAAGTATGATCTTCCATTACACTCTCTGTGCCACAGGATGAGTCTGGGGTGATGGAAGAGGTCTCCCAGCTCAGGCTGGACAAAGCAGAGGATGCACAGGGTGGTTAAGGTTGCTTTTCCCCAGCTGGTGGTCCAAGGATGGGGAGTGTGGGAGTTGTGGGAGGCAACACAGACCTCCCTGGATGTGTAGACCCCGGGCTGGGCTGGGGCAGGGCTGCTCTGCAGCAGCAGCATCGCTCTGCACACGGGGGTTTGTGTCACCCAGAGCCGGTGACATTACTTGGCACAGAGCTACAGGGACGGTCACGGAGTGTCAGCACTCGGAGGAAGTTCTGCTGGGGGAAAAAGACAGTTTAAAGAAAATATCAAGAAAACAACTCATCCAACTCAAAGGAAAGAGCTGCCCAGGCCGCAGGACAGCTCCCCAGCCGACTGCAGCAGCGGGTGCACGGGGAGTCATGGACTGAAAGGGTTGAGGTTTCATACAACATGCTCAGTGTAGCCCACTGACAATATATTCCATAGTGCTTATTTGTGCTACTATCAACTATGCTTGAGGTTGTCCAGAGCCAGCAAATGGTGCCAAACCTGACCAGAATCAGTCTGAGAACGCCTTTGCTCTCCTGCTATTGAGGACAGATCGAAGAGCTCCAGGAGATAACTAAAGCGCAGGTTGAAGACAGTGGTTTTTGTGCAGAATCAGAAAAAAACAAACCAAAACAAAACTAAGACAACTGAAGTTTGGAAGACCTCTAACTGTCCCAGCTAATTTCAGTAGTTGTGGTGTTTTGAAGCCATTCAAAGCAATAATCCTTGCACACAGCTACTTGGTGGGAAGAGTCATCTCCCCCCGGCTTCCCTCCTGAGCGTGGCACGGCAAACGCTCGGCAGCAGGAGGGGGGACTGCCCTCGGGGCTCAGTCACTACTACACAGCTCAGAGGTGAAGAGGAGGTAGTCACAACCTTGAAACACGGGTGGGCTCCTGCAGCAACGGTGTTGTGAGTTCCTCAGGCAAAAGGAGCCACGTGAACCAACCCAAACCTGCTTCCCTGCGAGCACAGAGCTCCCTATTCCTCGTAATTGTTATTGTGTTATTGGTGGATCTTCTCAGCAAAAGGATGTGCCACAATATTGCTCAAGTGGACCAAACCAGAAGTAAAGCTCAAGCAGGACTCGCAGGATTACACTGGTGACACAGGCTTTGGCCTAACCATGACAACACAGAAAACCAGGCGACGGTGACGACCCACACCAAAGCCAAAGAGCTTTTTCATTATTGCAACTGAGGTATCGATATCACACAAGCACAACAGGCCGATGCTCCGACGACACCAGCACCCCACACCCCAGTGCCTGACAGGAGCACAGCCAGACTGGGGGGCTGCACATCCCACTGGGAGACACCAGAGCCACGAGCCAGTGGCAACGGGATGAGCCAGAGGAGCAGAGGCTGGAGGAACACGGAGCATCGGACACGCAACGGGAACGCTACCACGGGGCGTGTGAGAGAGAGGAACAGTCAGGAGGGAACTATTGCTTGACAAAATTACACACCAGGGGAACTCAATGACCTCCCTCCCAAAACAAAAAAGAAACAGAGGAAGAGAACATGAAAGATCTGGGTTGGTTTTCAGGCGGAGGTGAGGACGGAGGATGCTCGGAGGAGGCAGAAGAGCATCGCTGCCCTGGGACCAGAGGCTGTAGCAAGGCATGACTGCGCTGGAAGACGGACATCAGAGATCTACGGGGGCTTGGCAGAGGATGGGCTGTTGGGGAGGGTGGGGCAGCAGCTCCCTTTAATCACTGGCAACGTGGTTCTCGTTTTGGAGGGTGTGCCAGCGCTCAATCTTCTTGTCCTTGTTCTTCAAACATTCATACCAGTGTTTCAAGCGCTCGCCCTTGGCCGTAATGCCGAGCTGGCAACCGCCTGGGAGACAGGGAGAGAGGAGACATGGCGTTTAGAGGGGATGCTGATGTTCCAGTAAATCCCTCCAGAGGGACACAACTCACATTTGCAACAGTTTTTCCACCCCCTGGATCAAAAAATCTCATGGAAAAACCCCGAGATGCTTTGCTTGCCCAGAAGGCCTCCTGGGATGCTGGAGATGGGGCAGCACAGTGGGTGCAGGTCTGATACAAGCACCCCACCAGCTTCCTGGGTCCCACTGGGGCTCCTGACGGGGCAGTGACCCACACACCCCTCCCACACAGCAAACACTGTCTTGGGCACCAAACACCACACCCCAGAGCACAGAGACTTTCAGCTCACCAATGTAGTCATTGGATTTTCCGATGTCGTAATCCCAGACAGAAATGTCCAGTGACTTCTTGGCCAGGTCGCTGTGTTTTATGTCATAGAAGAACTCCTGCAGAACGAGAAAAACACATGTCATGCAAAGCATTCCAGGAAAACACCCCCCAAAACGTGCAGTCAAGGGATTGCACACGTTCTCTGTACAGCCTGGGTTCAAAATCCAGCGAGAGAAGAGTTAAAATGAATGAAGGGAAAATGCTCCTTCCCTGTAGCACCTCTTCTCTCAGGATCACAGGAGCTGAGCTCACTCCTTGTACCTACATGAGCCCTTTCCAGGTGTCCCATCAAAGCAGGACAAGTGGTGGGACCCCAGGGGTGCCCATCCCACCCACACCCCTGGCCAGGGTGACACAGAGTCAGCAGCACCAGCAGCAGGGAGGCTTCAGGGCGTGTGTGCTGCCTGGCCCCATGGCAAAGTCATTCCCAAAATACTCCTGGACACACAAGTGGGAAAGGAGCCTGAGCAAGGAATCACCCCTCAGAGAGTTTGTCTTCCACCTCCTCCACACAACACAGCAATTAGCTAAATTGATTAATTAATATAAAAAAAATAGATCCATCCCTACCTCGTTAAACTCGGGATTCAACGTTTTCTTCTTAATCTGTGTCTTGTGCTTGGCCTTTTTTCCCATATCAGGTTTCAGCCAACTGGGGGCAACAGAAAACAGCTCAAAACTCAAGCGCAGGAACAGTGGGAGCTTCTAAGCTTAAAAAGTGAGTTTCTGTGCTAAAAAAAGAAGGCACTGACTATATTTATTTAAGGCTAGTGTCCCCGCCTTCTAGAGGAGGTGGGAAAATGTGGGGCTGGGGCTGTGCAGCCTGGATGGAGATCCAGAACTGAAAGTAATTAGATCCATGTTCAAAGTTGATTTTAAAATGCAAATTCACCTTCTTATGTTTGTGGAAATGGAAAATATAAAAAAAAAAATAAAGAGAGGCTGAGAAGGAAAACTGCTCAGTTCCACCTCAGCTATAAAGAGATGTGCAAAATGTTCAACACGAGAGTTATTGAAGGAGTTTTAGGGAGAACAGAGTTTTGTTCTGAAAGCAAAGTGAAAACAGCAATGACAACCACACCAGCAATGACTGCAGGGTCCTCTCTGTGTCACAGTTTATGAGGTTGGAGTTAAAACAGCTTTATTCTCCCACGTTCCCAGGAGCCACCCAACCATCGGAGACAGGGATAGACAAGATGATCCCTGGGCTCCCAGCATGTGGGATTATGGGGCAGGCAGTGGGGCATGGAAGGACATCAGGACACCCCTGCCCTGCAGCCACACTGGGGCAGAGATGGAGAGCAGGACCCTTTGTTCTCCTTAACATGAGGTGTTGGGTCAAAGGTTGGACTCGATGGTCTCAGAGGTCTTTTCCAGTGATTGATTCTACATGAGGTGACCACTGGATCTGGGCATTTGGGGACCTACAGGGAGTGAGGGAGCCAAGGGTTGGTCAGTCTCATAGAGCTTTCAGCCGCAGTGGGGGCACTTCCACCATGCACGGTCACTGCTGGTGGACAGCTCCTCCTGCACAGGGTCTGCATTGATTTTGGAAGGAATTCCCAGCCCTCCCAGCCCAAGGACAGCAGGTGGCTCCATGCCCGCGTGTTACAACCCCGGGGCATGCCCAGGGCTCACTCACAGCTTCACGAAGGGGTCCGAGTAGCCGTTGGCGTCCATGGCTGCCAAGTGCACGCAGCGCACGATGCCCACGATGAGCCCGCCCTGCTGGGTGCTGTACATGAGGGACACCAGGATCTTCCCACGCTCCTCCACGTCCCCACCACGATCTACCTGCGGGAGGAGCAGACCAGAGATGGGGACAGGGGGGCTGAGCCGGGAAGATGTCAGCGGCAGAGCAGTTGAGGCAAGGTGGAAAGGAGGGAGCCTCGTTGTCCATGAGGAGTGGGAGAACAGGCTCACACACAAGAGATGGTGGGGGAAACATGCAGGGAGCGTGTTGTCCTGCAGGGACTTACCTCCTCTTCATACAGAGCCATCCCACGGGAGGCACCAGTTGTTCCAGCACGTTTCGTCTTGGATTGGAAAGGGAAAAAGAGACTGCCATGAGTGACCACAGCTGGGACAGAGCTCTGGGGGCCCAGCCCAGCTCCTTTGCTGGGCTCAGGAATGTCCATCTGCTCCATCAAGTTTCACCTCAGCATATTCAACACTGGGAAGCAGAGCTCAGGGATGGAGCAACCTGCCCTCTTCCTCCACAGTGACTGCACCAACAGGAGAGGTCTCCAGAGTCACTTCCCCTGGATTCCCACCACAATCTTATCTCCTGGCCTGGATGTGTCATATCAGCCCAGACACAGGTGGGAATCTGGCTCCCAAAGGTGCCAGTGAAGTCGGGCACCTCCAGCTCCAACCCCAAACCCATCCCAACCTCCCTCACGTGCCTTTTGCTTGCAACCCCAACACGAAGGGCAGCAGAAGGAAATCTCTCAGGCACTCACTGCTATTACTCTCTCCAGGCAGATGTTGAAGTTCTTTTTCTGATTTGCTTTGAGCTTTTTCAAGGCAACTCGAGTTTCTCCAATGAACTCATTGTGGCCAAATTTGTCTTCATCACACACAGAGATCCTGAAGGGAAGAGGAGGAGGTGGAACATCAGTCAGGCTGGAGCAGCACCTCACTCTAGAACTAAACCCACCCCTGCAGGGGGACTGCTGGGGGGGTGGATTGAGAAAAAGCCCCCTAAAACCACCCTTCAAAACATCTAAAACTTTTAGAGATATTTAAAGAGATATCTTCATATTTTGCTGGATTTTTGTTTGATCAGCACAGATACACAATATGCACATCTCCCCACTGATAAGAATTATAGTGATGCCAATAACTTAACATCAAATTACAGGGTCAAAATGCCTTTTTCTCCTGTTAAAAGCACCATCCAAATCAGGAAGTTCATGGTGAGTTTTAACCAAAACCTCTGCGTTTCCAGATGCCTCATCACCCCCTGTACTTTGCTGCTCTCCTCCACGTGAGGAGCCCCACAGTCCCCATCCCACCCCCTCCATGGGATCCCAGGCTCCTCCACTTGCCTGAGGGTTTTCCTCTGCATGTCCTCATCCGTGATGCCGTGGTACACCAGGGTCTCGTTCCACACGGGGTTGCGGGTGTTGCGCAGCGTCTTCGTCCTCAGCTTGTTTGACTGCAATGGCAAACCAACCACGGCATAACTACACCCCTGAACGCCTCCCCACTGAAATCCCAGCTCCTGGCAGAGATGCTCCATCCCATCTGCCTCACAAGAGGTTGTTTGATTGGGTTGTGCTGGTGAGGCATCAACTCCAGAAGAGCATCACCAACCCAACAAGGTAACCTTTACAGGAGCACCAGGGACTCGGTGACACGTGGTGGACAGGACAGCCTTCACTGCTCGGTTTTTGTCTCTCTTTGGGATCTCTTCCCTCAAAGACACTTGTACAAGGAAGAAGATGCACAGGGCAGGCCGTGGGAGCTCAGGTCACAGCTCTCAGGGTCTAAAGGAGGTGGCAGCTGGGGATCGAGGAGCTCTACCACTGGGTCATGTGTCTTTCACAAACACACGTTAAACACTAAAAAATACTAAAAAAAAAAAAATCAGCAAAAGAGAGCAACAGAAACCAAAGCAATTCCCAAGATCACAACACCTTGATTTACTCTGCACAAGATCAGAAACCCCACGTACATAAAAGCAAACCTGTAAAAATCAATCCAATGGGTTTATTTTCTGTTTCCCCCCCTGTTTTATACTTAGTTCCTCTGAGCAAAAATCTGCTGCAGGGAAAAAGCTTTGCACTCCTTGAGCAAAGAGCCAGCACTGCTGGGCCAGTGCTGGTCACCCCCTTCCTCCAAGGTTGCCCCACTATGATCAGCTTAGCTGGGCTGGGGAGGGAGATTTCCAGGGATTTCCATGATGGAGCCAGAGTTTCCTCAATGGTTGTCTCCTCACAGCTCTAATAAGAACATACTGCAGCTACAAAGTAAACAGGTAGTTCAAACTCTGGCAATAAATAGATTCTTGGTCAGATGTTTTGTGATGCATTAACAGTGTTGCCTCCTCTGGAGCGTCCCTTCATCCCTGAGCAGATTCCTGCCTGCAGGATGAGCTGTTCCTCGCGTCTGGGAGAGCATCTGGGAACATCACCACTGTTCAGAGACACCCCCAGGGTAAAACAGCAGCAGTGAGTGAGAAATCAAGGGGCCTGAGGGGGGTCTGAGAAACCTCTGCTGAATTCCAGCCCAAAATACACCAAACCAGGCAAAGCCTCACCTTGCTGGCTCCGGGCAGGAGGTGCAGCTTCACGTAGGGATCAGCCAGGCCATTGGAGTCCATCGGTTTTAAGCCCTGAAAGATGATTAAGAGAACATGGCACATGAATCCTCCTTCAGCTGAGCCAGGGAAGAGAAAAAGCTGCCCATGAAGCAACTCAGCAAAGAGAAAATGTGTTCAGTGAACCACGAGCCTCGTTCTCCGCCCCGAGCAGTCGTGGGTGCCACGATGTGCAGAAGCATCAGACTCACTCGAGGAAAAATCATACAATTACAGAACCACAGGATGGTTTGAGGTGGAAGACACTCCAAATATCACCAAGTTCTAACCCCTGCCGTGGGCAGGGACAACTTCCCCCAGGCTTGTCCGACCTGGCCTTGAACAGTTCCGGGAATGGGGCAGCCACAGTTTCTCTGGGAAGCCATCCCAGTGTCTCACTATCCTCACAGATTTCTTGGATCCACTCAAGGGAAAGGCCCCCAACTTTCCCCAGCCAGAAGCAGTTGTGCCAACAGGGCCAGGCTGGATCTCCCAAGGGAGCAGCCTCTGTCCGCAGCCACATGGCTTCCACCTCATCAAACCAAAAGAAACCAGGAGCCAGATGGACTTAAACTGGGGACAAAATGGGAAAAAAGAGGAGCGCTTACCTTGGCCTTGATGAGGGTGCAGTGCAGGGAGCTGTTCTCCTGGTCGTAGAGCAGGCTGAACTCCAGAGCTCCCAGCGTGGCTGACAGACAGGGAGGAGAAGTTGGAAACAGAACCACCTCGTTAAAACCCCAGCCAGTAACTGCATTTAATCAGCCCTGATTAGTAATAATTACAAAGATTTGTGGGTCAAATGTACAAGCTGTTCAATGCACATGAGACTGGGCTGGCACTGGCCAAACTGCCACAGATCTGGCTGGACTCAGGAGCTCTGGTCAAAGCCTTGCAGAGGAGGGACTGCCCAGGGAGGGCAGTCTGGGGCTTTGGAGCCGAATTCAATATTCACCAGGCTGAGTAGGAGCAGTCCTACAAACCCTTCCCACAGCAATTCCACCCTGGACTTCCCTGAGATCATGTTCCAGCTCAGGGACAGCATCTCCTCCCAAGGTTGGGAGTCAGTGCTTGGTCCCCAAAGTGAGAGAAACCAACTCAGGCTTGTCTTCATGTGATCACCAGGAAAATATGACAGGGATGAAGAGAAGGCACAGAACATCAGCTGGGTCCAGCTGCTCCTACCCGAGCACCTGCTCCTGGCCCCGAGCAGCTCTTCCCACCCAGGATGCTCTCCCACAGATGCTCACCCTCCCGCAGCAAATTCCCTTTCTTTGGGGGGAGCAAATGGCTGAACAGCCAGATCTCAGGGTGCAAAGGACTGCATCCATCAAGCCTTCCTACAGACAGGCCAGTGGTGTTCCTCAGAGCAAAGGATGCTCGGATGGGAAGAGGCAGCTGCCTTAGGGATTCCAATATGGGAACAGGAAGATGATGTAGGCTCAGAGCCTGAATCATCACATCAGAGCTCAGTGTTTGGTGCAAAACCAACTGAAGATTCTGTGGGCTGCACGAACTGCACTGAGCAGGGACAGCATGCGAGACCCTGCCCTGACCACAGGGAAGCAGAGTTCCCCAAGGATTCTCCTGGCTGGAGATCCACCACCTCACGGTTTGAGTCAGGCTCCCCCAGCGATCATCTCCTCAAACTCCCACGTTTCCCAAAGAACAGCTCCCTCCCTTCCATGCACCCTGGGTACGTACTGCCTTCATCGGAGTCATAGCTGTTGGCATCCTCCTCCTCCTCCTGGGGCTGCTGCTGCCGCTGCGGGGCTGCGGTTGCGGGTGTGGCGGCGGGGGGCTGCTGGAATGCGGGGGGCTGCCAGGCTGGCCTCTCCTCCCTGGCGGGGGGCGCGGCGTAGCCCCCTCCTCGCTCGTCCCTGGCGGCGGCGCGGGCCGGCTCTGAGGGTCCCAGCGGTGGGCTTGCTGCGGGAGCGACCCCGTTAGCCTCCCATGGGCTCTGCCCCCCAGCCCCTCACAGACTGCCCCATCTTACCTTGTCTCTCCGGGAACCGCCCGCCCGCTCCGGGGCCCGGCCGCGCTGCTGCCTGAGGCGCTGGGGACAAACACAGCATCACGGGGGGGACCACTGGGAGATGCCTCCATCCACCTCCCCCATCCCAGCACCGCAATTCCACAAACAGGGCTTTGGGGTGCCCCAAGGGACTGTTCCTGCCTGCATCCCCATCACATCCTACCTGCGGGTGCTGCTGCCGGAGCGGGACCAGCAGTGGGTCCAGCAGTGGCTGGTGGGGGCGGCCGTGGGGCTTGAACAGAGTTGGTTCTCTTCACACCTGCAAGGAGGGGGCAGAATCAGCACAGACAACCCTTAGACAGCCGTCAGCCCTGTGCCCCCCAGCCCTCTCCTCCCACGGGTGCAGAGGCAGGCACAGGGGTGCAGGAGCACAGTTCTCACCAGGGCTCCTGCTGACCCCGCTCTCGGCACCGTAGTCCCGGCTCTCGGTGTCCCCACCGGTGTCCTCGCTGCCACACGGACCCGCCCGGCCCTCGGCCGGCTTGCGGCTCCCCCTGGGGGAGGCCGTCGTGTCGCTGCCTGCAGGAGAGGGATAAAGGCAGCAGTGAGGCTGCAAAACCAACCTCCCAGCCCTGGGTGAAGCCCAGTCTGGGTGTCAGAAAGAGGAGGAGAAAGAGGATGGGCACAGCTGCTACAGCATCACCCCAGAGCTTTGGGGACTGCAGCAGGAGGGCTCTGCACCATAAAACCTGCACACAGCGGTCAGGAAAGCCCAAAGGACACACCAAACCATGAGATGCAGAAATCCCATGGGAAAACAAGGGCAGAGGCATCCATCACCCAGTCCTGAGCACCCATCAAACCCCTAAGGCATCACAGCTCCACAGCCCCCAGGACAGGGGGATCATATTTTCCTTTTGTTGATCATCTTCCATTTATTAACGAGACAAGGGTGGCAGCTGCCTCTGCCTCTCACTTCCATCACCCAGCGGATAAATCCCAGCCACACACTCCAGGGTGCCCAGAGCGCTCCGTGGTGACAAATTGCAACCCACAGACGTGATGGAAAAGGTCCCGGCGCTCACCTGGCTGGCACTGGAGATGCCAGGTATAAATCTTGGCTGTGACATAAATGGGATGTTTCTCCTTGGCTGGGCTCTCAGGGTCACCGGAGAAAGCGAAACGCAACAGATTGTAGGTGGGGGAGAGGAGGGAGGGAAAAACACTGGGATGCCGAAGAGCAGGGAGGAGTGGAAACGAGCATCCAGGCCCGAGGAGGCCCGTGGTGCAGAAACAGCAGTGCAATAAATAATTTTCCAAGGGAGCTTTAGGAAAATCATGGGCACGGCACGAGCATGCTGAGCACCGGGAGGGACCTGCAGAGCTGGCAAAGCCTCCCTGACTTGCAGGAGCCAGAGGCTCAAGGAAAGCTGCCTGTTGTGGGGCTGGGAATTTCAACAGCACCAGCTAGTGTCACAATTAAGTCACCTTAATCAAGTGGTTTCCCCAAGTGCTGCTGTATGGGAAGGGGAAGATCATTAGCTGGGAGCACCAGGCTGGGCACATCATCTGGAGCTCCCCACTGGGCTGTGACTAAGCCCAGGTACCCACAATGGGGCTTGTCCCCACACATAGGATGTGTCTCCATCGCGTGGGGTGGAGGGAGCACAGCTCAGAAAAAGGCTGTGCTGCCAACACGGAGCCACATCTGGGAACTCAAGCACGGCCACTGTCACAACAGAACCTTGGGCTGAAGGAAGGGTGGGGTGGAGGGGACCACGCCAGGGGAAACGTCCCCTCAAACCCCTTCATAAGGAAGGAGAGGAAGAAGAGGATTTGCAGCCACTGTGCTGCTCCTATCTTAATGATTGTCCAGCCAGGAGCAGGTGGTGGTGGAGGGGGGCCTGGAATCCTCAGCACCTCGGCACTCTGATGTGGAACTGTGAAAATGCGGGATATTATTCAAAATTAACTCCCAGTGAGACCTGGCTGGTCTCTCCAACTCCCTGACAGGAGGCTGGAGCCAGGTGGGGGTCAGACTCTGCTCCTGGGGAACAAGGGATGGGACAAGAGGAAACAGCCTCAGGTTGTGCCAGGGGAGGTTTAGGTTGGATATTAGGGAAAATTGCTTCCCTGAAAGGGTTGTCTAGCCCTGGCACAGGTGCCCAGGGCAGGGGTGGAGCCACAATCCCTGAAGGGATTTAAAAGACATGTAAATGTGACACTTGAAGACATGGGTTAATGGCGACCTTGGCAGTGCTCGGGGAACGACTGGACTCAGTGGTGTTAGAGGGCTTTTCATAACGAAATTATTCCATGATTCTAAGTGGTGCAGGGGCCAAGGTATTACCATAAAAATCCCCCAGTGAATCTCTCCCCTGCTCTGCCTCCTGTGCATAGCACCAGCCTGGACACAGCCCTGTGCTGGTGCCCTTCTGTGGGGGAAACCAGAGCAGAGCAGCTCAGCTGCCCCACCCGTTGCAGACATGCACAAGCCCCCACAAGCCTCCAGGAGTTTTCTCCGGGAGGTTTTCCGAGGACTGCAGTTAAATAAGCAGAAAAGCTCCTGCCCCTCACAGCAGGACCCACCACCCACAGAGGCAGCTCCGCTCAGCGCTGGAATCGCAGCCTCTCAGCCCCGGCGAGTGCAGGGGGTGGGGAAGCCCAGGAATAACTCAGTCTCCGCGTGGTGGGCGGCAGCAGCAGCAGTGAGAGGTCCTGCTGCAGGAAACTCTGCAGGAGAATGCCGTGGGAATGGAGGGAGGGAGAGAGGGGGCTCAGCACAGGCGGCACCGGGGCAGTGGCGCGGGGAGGGGGCGAAGGCCGGTGCTTACCCTCGGCGTCCGGCTCGGCTGGGGGGGGCCCGGCCTCCGCCTGGCCTTGGGGGCACAAACAGAGCGAGAAGGGGTGAAGCTGCAGCCCACACTCCCCCCCCCGCCACCAACCCTTATTTCCCTTTTTATTCTTATTTTTCCCAGTGTTCTCCGTCACCGTGTTCATACCCAGGCACTGCCCAAACTCCTGATCCCCACCCGGGGCTACTTTGCTGAAGGCTGTTCCTGCAATCCCATCCATCCCGACTTGGACAGCCTGGATAAAGCCTCTGCAGGCAGGGAGGGCATCAGGGACCATTTCTACACCCTTTAGGGCACAGGCAACAGCCACAGGACTGCTCTGGTGCTTTTTCCTAGGGTTTTCCCATGCCAGCAATGTGGAGAGACCCAATACCACACTGGCAGCACCCCTGGCAATGTGGGGGGTCACCTACCTCGGGTGGGTGCCCGGGAGGACGGTTTGGGGTCCGAGGTGGGCGGCTCTGCCGGGCTGGGCTCGCTCGGGGCTTGGGGTCCCTTGTTCTTGCTGACAGGCATCGGTTGGGGCAACATCTGCTTGGGCAAACCCTTGAAGAACCAGGCACCAGAGCGCTTCCACACCTGGGGGAGAAGGGAGAGGGCTGGCATCCATGTCTCAGGAGGGATCCTGGGGGCTTCATCCCCCTGCACCATTGGGTGGAGGACATGCAACTCCACACCCCCACCCTGCAGCCCATGCTGCTAATTAATTAACTCTTTGGCTCATGCTGCAGGCAGCAGGGAGTCAATCTCTGCCCACATCGACCCCTGCGACACCAAGGCTTTGTTCTGGACAAATAAATGTCATTTTGTGTAGAGAACAAGACCCTGCCATAAGAACCAGACTCAAGCAGCTGGGCAAGGCTTAGTGGTGCTGAAAATCCACGGGAGCTTGAGTTGGTCCCATCTGAGAGGTCTGGGGTGGGGACAGTGCACAGGGTGACACCAAGGCCAGGGACCACCATATCCACGGGGCAGGGGGAGCTTGGGGGTCAGTCCACACTCACCTCCCGCTGCTCACTGCAGATCTTGCAGAGCCAGATGGCGTGGGGCCGGTTGTTGGTGGTCTGCACCCCGCACTTGGTGCAGACGTTCTGCAGGGAAAACAAAGGTCTGGCCACCGCAAGGTCCCACCGCACCAGCACCACCAGCGGGAGGTTAATGAGGGCTGCTTAACGAGAGCTCTCCCAGCACAAGCACCAGTGAGCACAGAAACCCTTGGAGATGTCCTCTCCCACGCGTGGAGGGATGTGGGGCTACACAAACACGCCCCCAAAGACTGAGGTTCCCCTGGGCTGAGATGCTCTCCCAGATTTGTCAATAAAACCCTCCCCGAGGACTGCCCTGATGCTCTGTGTGAGCCACGTGTGGCAAAGCAAACTCCTCCTTTCCTCCCCACACAGAGCACCCTCTGGAAACACCGGTCCCATTGACAGCCTATGCAGAGACCAACATCTCACCAACTCCCCCGGGGACGTGGGGAATCGCTGAGTTCACCCATCCCATCCTCCTTTCCCCCTGCTCAGAGCTGCAGGAGCTCCACTCTGCTGGACCCCCTCACTCACAAGCACCAGCAGCATTCAAAATTATAATTTCCAACTGCTAAGAGCCCGAAATTACAAAATAAATTGAATTAACAATCCCTGAGCCAGCCAGTCCACAAGGTATCTCTGCAAGCAGGTTCCTGCAGTCAGGATCGATTGCTGGGGGATTCCTTGGGGGCCACGGGCTGTGGGGATCAGGGCTGAGCTCTGAGGGTCCGGGGGGTGCAGGGCACAGGGAGGGGCCTCACCTTCTTGCAGTCCTCACACACGACGCAGGCAGAGCCACGCGGCCCCAGCTGCTCCCCACACAGGATGCAGCGGTTCACCCCGTCCCCCAGCACGCTCCGGCGCATGTCCTCCAGCCTGGTCATCAGCCTCCTGGAAAAGAGGGCACAGGGAATGTCAGGAAAGGCTCAGGAGATTGGGGTCAGGGTCCTGGTCCCGAGGGGCAGCCACTGCCTTTGCTCCGGCCGCTCCTTTTCCTTGGGCAGCTCCCAGTAGAGACTCTCCCCTTCCAACTGTGGGAATGCAATGAGGGGAAAAGACATCCCAGTGGGATCCAATACTCCAGCATGTCCTTTATATTGCACAGTATCAACTTCCACTGGTGCAGCCAGAGAGCTGACATCAGCCCCAGCTCCACGTACACACATGTGGAAATCCAACCAAGGCAGCACCTCTGCACAGAGTAATTTGGTATCAGTGAAAAAGCTTTGCCCCCAGATGGAAACTTTTCCAGCCAGTGACTGCCCAAAAAGAGCTGTAAGAAATCCTTGAAGGGCTCTGGTAAGGACTGAATGAATTAATTAGTTTTCTTATTAATTAAGGAAAAATATTGCCTGTAGTGGAAATTATGGAAATTCCTTAAATGAAATGCTAAAAGCCCACTGGAGAACAGGCTATAAAAACACACCTGGCTCCTGCAAAGGTAAAAAAAAACCCAAACAAACATTTAGGGAAGTTCTGGAAAACCAGCACTGGCAAAAGGAGTTTGGGAAGCAGGAGGGAGCTGCCAGCATCGTGCGCTCAGTTAACCCAGAATCCTGGCCCTAAAAATAGCACGAGAAGGGAAAAAGGATGCATTATTTATGCCATTCAGTGAGGAAGAAGCAGGAATGAAGGAAGAGAGGAGGAGATCCAAGCCCACCAGAGAGAGCAGCCCCCGAGGCCGCCATCCCCCGCCCCGGCAGCCCGACCCAAATCCGACAGAGCCGCCGACACGGCGCGGCGCGAAAAACACCCGGGCTTGGAAAGACATTTTCCCACATGTCTGATGACACCTTTGCATTTATGGTGACTCGGCTGCCAGCACCTCTGAAAGGCTCATAAACCATCTAGGAGCTTCCCTTCCACACAGGGTGCCTCTGGTTTGGTGTCCAGCCACTTGCACTATGGCTGGTATTCCGTGGGCTCCGTGGGGAAAAGCTTGATGAAGGAACAGCAGCAAGAGGGAGAAAAAATCATGCAATCATAGAATGGGTTGGGAAAGACTTCATAGATTGTTTAGTCCACCCACTGCCATGGGCAGGGACACCTTCCACTAAACCAGATTGTTCCAAGCCCCATCCAACCTGGCCTTGGACACTCTGAGGGATGGAGCAGCCACAGCTTCTCTGGGCAACCTGTGCCAGGGCCTCACCACCCTCACAGGGAAGAATTTCTTCCTAAAATAAAGCTCTGTGGGACGTGCAGCCTAGCACAGCTCAGAAATTCCTCACTGCAGCCAACAGGAGCATCATCTCAAAGTGCTTCACCAGCCACCACATCAAGTCCAATGTGGCGATGCAGCTCCGTGACTCCGCAGACATTATCCAAACAAAGCCACGTTATCACATCATCTCAGTTAGGTGGGAGACATCAGCTCTGCTAAAACCCACCGGGAATCTCCCACTCCTTCCTCTGGGCTCCAGGCTGCCGGTGTGGAGGTGCCTCCTGACAGTTCTTAATGAACCTGCACAGCCCGTTCCCAGCAGGGAGATGGGATTGCTGGGCTGGGTGGGCAGCAGCAGAGCCAGACGGAGCCAGCAGCGGGGAGGAATGGCTGTTTTCACAGTTGCAGTGTCACCAGACAGCAGATGGAGGAGTTCACAAGTTCCTTCAGTCTCCATCGCCCGCAGCTCCGGCAGCGACAGGACCACGGGGGCCCTAAAAACAGCAATTCTGGTTTGCAGCCTTTCCTTACAAAATAATGTCCTTGGACCCTGGCGAGGGGATTTTGTGCTTTCCCACTTCATGGAACAGGTGCTCCAGTGCTGGATGGAGCTTGGAGCGACCTGGTCTAGCAGAAGGTGCCCCTGCCCCATCATGAGATGGGTTTTAAGGTCCCTTCCAGCCCAAACCGTTCTGGGATTTACTCAAGAGATGTGACTGTCCATCCCTGTCCATCAGCACCCACCCTTGGTGCCTTTCCCAAGCTCCATGGTCAACACATTTTGCTGCAAACGCAGAGCTCCCAGTGACTTCAACAGAGCTGCTTCATCCCACAACCCCCAGCCAGCAGTATTCCAACAAAAACCTGGAAACTGGCTGTTCCCCAAGCGCTTCTTATTTAAATGTAATGAATGCCAGCCCACGCAATGCAGGGTCCCCACCAAGAACCCCCAGCAGCAAACAACCCACAACCTCCAGCTTTTGTGGCAGCACATCATTCCCACCTCACCACAGGGGAACATTTTTAGGGGGGGGGGGAAGCCTTTCTTTTCCAAGCAGCAAAGCACAAGTACCTCCTGCAATCCCCCTCCCTCCGGCTGCGCTGCAAGAGCTCCAAGCAAAGCAGCTTCCCGTTGGAAATCTGCAAGCCCAAACAAACTTATTATAGAAACTAGAACAAATGGCACAATCAAAGGGATAAAAAAAAAAAAAAAAAAAAAAAAAAAAAAGGGAAAAAGCCTTTGCATTTCAAGAGATTCATTATTTAGCTGCAAAAATCTCTCCCAGTCTCTCATTTAGCACAAGCAGCTCCTTAAGTGGTTTTTTAACCAGTGGAAGAGCTCAGCAGCCAGAACACACACCTGTGGCACCCGTTGCAAGCCAAGCACATTTCCCTAATTAAAACATCCCTACAAGAAGGAGAAATTGGGCTTTTTTTTTGTTGTTTTCCATGATTCAAACACTGCTGGGAGAGAAGTGGATAAAAAGTTTAAATTTAAAGTCCTGGGGTGAGCTTGGCAGAAAGAGCCCGGGGAAAGGGGGTGTTGTGTCAAGACCCCTGGGTTGGGAAGCTCCTGATTAAGTAATAACTGGGAGCAAACAGCCCAGGTTTCTTTCCACCTCCATCCAGCACCTTCAGAGCCTCATTTCCACACTGTCTCCCACCAATAACCAAGGGAAGCCCTGCTCTTGCCAAGTTTTCTGCCTTTCCCAAAGCTTTTCTCTCCCCTAGATATGATTTATCATTTTTACTGCCCTCCAGTTCATCCCTCACATGTCTGAAGGGCTTCACATCATCCTCGCCATTATCTGCCCTTCCAAGTGCCCACCCCTTTGACCTCTGTAGGACTGGCTTCAAAGAGCAGGAAATATCCTTCAAATTGTTAAAACAGGGGGGAAAAAAGCCAAGAGAGGAGTAATTGAAGCTGGTGGCAGGGAGCTGGCTCAGCCCAGCACCCCGAGCCAGCCTGTGGAGCGGGAGAACATCCGTCACCCACCAAAGAAATACGGATTAGTCACTGACAGGAGCGAGATAGGAGCAGCTGTATCTGAAAATGCTTCACGTGCACCTGAGATAACAGCAATAAAACAGTCCCCTGATAACATATTAACGACCCAGCCCCATAAATATGGTTTGGAAGAGGAAGGTGAGTAGCCCCAGGGCGGTGAGCAGTCCTGCCCACACTCCAGAGCCCTGGAATGGGCAAGGAAGGGCTCACGGTCACAGGAGACCTGCAAACATCTCCCATGGGCTGTGGCTCAACCCCAGGCAGGATGGAACCAGTGATGGGTTTGGAAGTGTTGGGCTAATGGTTGGATTTGATGATCTTGGAGGTCTTTTCTAACTTAAATGATCCCATGGAACATTCAGTGCTGCAGGATCGGTGTTTTCTTTTGCACCAGGACCAGAGGGATGCAGAGAAGGACTGAGAGACACTGGAATTAAGTGCTGATGATCCCAGAAAACAAGACTTAACACCGGGGCAGGCACACAAGAGTTTGTTGTGTTTAAATATTCATTGCCGCTCAGAAGTTAATGGTAAAGATGTGCTTAATGGGTTTTAAGTTGTGTCAGGGAGGACATTTAATGCTGTAAAGGGGGTGGGAGAAGGACCTGATGCATGCGTGATGAGCCAGGTGCTCCCCACCATCCACGTGGGAATTAGCAGGGACAGGCTCAGCCACCAAAAAACCACATCCATGGCCAAAAGAAACTCCAGTAGAACACAAAGGAGGTCACAAAGTGCCTCCAGAGTTAAGCATTGCTTTGCCTCCATGGGGAAATCACGTGCCTTAAAGGGCTGAATGTTAAATTAAGGCTAATTTTAATGGCATAAAAGAGACGAGAAAAGCAGCCAACCTACAGATTAAAGAAAACATGATTAAATTTGGGATGGAAAATGAGAAGCAATTTTCCTCCCCTACAAGTTTGCAGGTGACTAAAGGTAAAGCACCACTTGGCCTTTCCAGGCTGAGCCCTCACCATGGAGGGGAGATGCCCACAGAGCCCTGTGTTTTTCCAGGTACCCCATTCCATGCTCATGTGCTTGCTGCCTCCCAGGATGTGTTACAGGAGGGCTGTTACTTACAGGCTCCTCCCAGTCTTGGAAATAAGAGAGGAGGAATTTTTTTTAGGGAAAAAACCCAACCAAAATCCCACAAAAACCTCAAGCAGCTTGAGTTGTCTCCCAGCCATGAATCAACCTCATCTCCTTTAGAAGCTGGCATCTTGGGAGACATCCCTGTCTGTCTCCAGCAACCTCCCTGCCCTTCCTTGACCCCTAATTTTATTTTTATGTTGTCTGCACACAGGGAAGAAGAGCTGAGGCTGTGGTCCCCAGAGAGCCTCCCTGCTGCTGGTCACCAAGGTTAATGACTTAATCCCCTGTGATTTCAGCCATCTGCTCCGGCATTATCCATGTGTCATCCCAGCAATAAGCAGCCAAATTAAAATGCAATCCTGCTCCAGAGCTGGTCCTCTCAGAGGAAAGGTGAGAGGCTGTGGCCCACAGGGAGACAGTCAAGCCACTGCACTTTTGGAGGGGATACAGGAGCCATGTGTCACCTCACCCCTGGGAGAACCAGCTCTGTGCAAAGCACTCTCCAGAAATATCAATTTCTGACTTTGGGTGGTTTGAGATCTTTCCTTCAATGCCAAGAGCAGGCTGGAACTCATTAGGCAGCAGAGCAGACTCGGTGTGTTATTGATGGCACCCAATTATAGATGCATAATGGAGTCAATTAGTGCCTGCAGGTGCTCCTGTGTCAGCTGGGAAGAACAGGCTCCTCCTGGAGTGCAGCTGGAGCATCATCACCACCACCACCATCACTGGAGTGTCACCAGAGACAGCACAGGGACCCCGTGACAACGAGCCAGGCCAAGCAGGGAGGGAGATGGGACAAGACCAGATTCAGCCCTGCCAACATGGACCTCTGATCCCTCTGCCCAACAGCTTTCAGTCCCTGTGTCCCTCAACCAGCCCAAGGGATTATCCTCCTCACCCAGCAGTTGTGAAGTCCTTCATCAGCTCTGTCCGGACGTGCTCTTGCTGTGTCATGTTTAAGATGATTTCAGCTCCTATTTATCCTTCTCTGTGCCATGAGACAAGGAGCCAGCCAAAAAAAGCCCCACACAAAGTGTTCCTGTCCTACAATGCTCATCAGCATCCAGCTCATGCATCCCACGGGCTCCATCCACCCTTGTAGCTAAAAATACTCTTTCACTGGATTAATTCGAGCTGGGTTTGACACAAAGTACAGTTCCACAAACAACACTCAACAAGCAGCATCGATTTGTTCCCAGCCCGACTGAGGTAAGGGGCTGGTGGGACAGAGGATAAAGGAGAGGGAGGGAACTAAATTCAAAGAGACATCAGGCACAAGGAGGTTCATCTGCAGCCAGCACCAGCTGTGGGATTCATGATTGCTCAAGTATCAGATGTAAAGCTCAAATGAACCCCTCAAAAACATCCACTTAACTCCAAATATTTACCACATATTCCCTCTTTGGAAGGCACACTCAGTCCATGTGAGCTATTCCTTATATTAACCAAAACCAGTGTTTTCATGGAATGATAGAATGGTTGGGTTGGAAGGGACCTTTAAGGCCATCCAGTTCCACCCCCTGCCATGGACAGGAACACCTTCCACTAGATCACGTTGTTCCAGCCTGGCATTGAACACCTCCAGGGATGGAGCAGCCACAGCTTCTCTGGACAAGTTTTAAAGGATCTTTTTTTTTTCCTCCCTTACAGGAAGACAAAATCCCAGAAAATCCCAGAAACCCAGGCTTTCCAGGAGCAGCTCCCTGGAGCAGCCTGTCGGACTGGGGGACATCCACATCCTCTGCCTCCCTGCCAGAGGCCAGCCTGGCAAACCCGGATTATTTTGTAATATAAGGAGCTCTCCTGGATAAGGTCCGAGCAGCTCCTGAACGGATGATTCCGTACGAGACTGATCCAGGCGCTGTCCCACATTTCTGGAGCTGAACATCCCACAGCTCTTGCTGTGCAAGCCAACAAACACAAAGGGGCTGGCACGGCTCCCGCTGCGCCTCCACGCAGGGAGGGGGGGAGTGGATCAGCATTCCCGGCTCCCAGCCCTCCGCCCGGCTTTTCATGAATGAGGATGAGCAAACCTCCTCCTCGGCTCACGAAGGCGAAAGGGAGGCTTTCTGCAGGCTGGCAAACAGCTGCACGATGCAAAATAAATCTCTCCCCCCCCCCTCCTCTTCTCCGCTGAAGATGATTTATGCCCGATCCAAAGAGCATCACGTTTGAGAGTAATTCTTACAGGGCTGTAAATGGGCAAAACCGGGGAAACGCTGCTTGTAAGCACTTTTTGGGAATGAATCACCGCCATTCACAGCCACTTTCACCTGGTTACTGCCAAAAAGCCCGGGGAGGAAAGCGCTGAGTGTTGTAAAGTGAGGTGGTGCCAAGCTGGGGAGGCATCTCGAGCCTGGGGGAGCAGCACATCCAAGGGGCACATGCCAAGCCCTGGCAGTGAGAACAACCTCTGTCAAGGCTAAAGCTGCCCAGGCTGTTCACAGACCACTCCTAACAAAGGATTTCTAAAAGTGGGTAAATAAATCCACCAGTTCGGAGGCCACAGGGTGCAGTCAGAGCACCCCATGCCTGCACCACAAACACACTCAATATTTACGTGTTATTAAGGGACAGCAAAGCTTCCCCAAGATACAAGATGGGGCTTTGGCATTCCCAGAGCAGTGAAGAGCACAGTTCCTGCCTGGGCCTGAGTATGTTCCCTCCAAGATAAATAAAACCAAAAAAGCCAGATGCTTAAGCTCAGCAAGAAGAAACTGTTCCTCTGTAAGGAAAACAGGTGTGAT
This sequence comes from Lophotriccus pileatus, assembly GCA_035583135.1. NCBI lineage: Eukaryota > Metazoa > Chordata > Aves > Passeriformes > Tyrannidae > Lophotriccus > Lophotriccus pileatus. The sequence goes on from JAWWES010000037.1 coordinate 9,729,729, forward strand.
GCCTGACAGACGGGATTATGGAGATTCCACTGGAAAACCAGCCCCAGCAGAGCAAGTTGATACCTCATTACCATTATTTCACCTGGCAGTTTTGCCCAAGAAGGGCAGAGGGGCAGGAAAGGAAACACGGGCACTTCTCAGCCTCTGAATTTGCACCAGGGATGCCCCCAGGACCCATCAGTGGTCGTGGGTACCCCAGAATCCCCAGGAGCTGCTCCCAGCAGGTACCAGCCCTGAGCACCACTCAGACCTACTGAGCCTCAGAGACAGCTCATTTCAGGGTGGCAGGAGGGATTAACGACAGGGATGGATCCGTCACCACTCCAGCCCCACGTCTGTGCTCCCAAAACAAGACAAAGCCCCTCTTGGTGAGCCGTGGCTTTGCCCACACTCACGGGGGCTCAGGCTCCTGGACAAGCGGCTTCATGAAATGACACGTTATTAATGATCCCTTTGAGGCTGAAAAAACTGACTGACACTATAAATCCTTGTCCCAGACCCCCGTGGCACACAGAGCAGGAGCAGCACACGGAGCAGATCCCTCCCCTGCGCACAGGTTCCTCCTGGCTGAGGACCAAAGATCCCCCGCAGGCTCATTCAGGAGAAACACTGCACTGCAGTAGCTGCTTCCCAGGAAAGCAGCCAAGCAGGAGCTTCCTCTTCTGTCCCTCTGGACCTCCAGTGCCACCAGCGCCACCAGCACCGCCTTACCCGATGCGCTCCTGCTCCATCTCCTCCATCTTCTCGGCGCGGGCGATGACCCTGTTGATGATCTCCTTCTCCTCATCCGTCAGCTCCTCGCCCTTGCGCTGCCGGTCGGCTTGGCCGCCCCAGCCGGCGGGGAGCCTGTGGGAACAGGGATTCATCCACGGATCACACGTGTGATTCCTACCACGGATCATGTGTGTGTGCAGGAACAGCCAGGCACCAATCCCCAAACCCAAAGGCAGGGATACGACATCACCCCGTCCCTCAAATCCCTTCCAGCTGCAAATGGCCCCCCACCCCAGCTCTTATCTCCACTTTTGGAGGGTTTCATGCGGAAACACTTGTTTCATATGGATAAAAAATTTCCTTTATAAAAATATTCTCATTATTTCCGTGTTTCAACCAACACCATTCACTTTGCAGCCTCCTCTCCGCTGTGGAACACCAGGTTTGCCAGTGAGCCGCGGTACTGGGGTGATGGAGCAGGAGTGGGTGGGGGTTTTTTTGGGAACATTTCAGCAAACATGGGAGTGTTTCCTCCTCTAACATCATTTCCGAGGATCCTTTCGCCCAGCCTGGGCGTCAGGCAGCGATAACCTGGTGACAGGGTAACGTCTGCCACTCAGACTAGAACCACAAAGGATGCAAAAGGAAAATGCCCCTCATACCTTCATCTCTCTGCTCATCTCAAGGCCTTTCCCGGGTATTTTTCCCCCTGGATTGAACCCAACTGCATGGTCTTGAACCTTAAATTCATCAAAACCCCGTGCCACACTTTCCAAACTCAGTTTTTATTTTTATTTTTTTGGTATCTAAATGCTTTTCCTGTTCTCTCAAAACCATCAGAGTATCCGGTAAAGAGGAATAAGTTAAAAAATAAAAAAAAAGCAAGGGAGATACTTACTGCTCCTTCTCGCTGCTGGGAGGCACAAGAAAGAGAGGGATTAAGGATTAGGTGGGAGCAGGAAAAAGGACAGCTCAGCCTGGCACAGTCAGTGCTCTTCCCCCCTCGAGGTGACAGTCCCCAAAGCAGCTCCAAACACGAGCTCTGCCCAGCCCCTGCATCCTGCAGGCTCCCAAACCTGTACCCAACCACGGGTGCTGCCACCACCCACCCAGCCGGGACAGAGATGGATGGAGCACCTCCCTGCCTGGTAACCACTTTGGAGGACATCAGGACAGACAGACAGGGCTCCTCATCAGCACCAGGTTCATGCCCACCCACGGGTCTGTCCCCACCGCCCGCTCGGGGGGTTTAGGAGGTAACACCGCAAAACATCCTCATCCAGCCGGCACAAACCCAGTTCCTGATGTCCCCAGAGGAAGACCCTGTGTCACCTCCCACCCTGGGGACTCCCTCTCCTCCTCTCACCTGGCTCGGACAGACATGGTCCTGTCGCTGGGGCACATCCACCGGTCGGAGCTGCCGCCCACCACGGCGTCGGTCATCGCCCGCTCCCGGGGCACTCGGGGGCTGACTCCAGGGACACCAGTGCCCTGACAGAAAGCACCAACGTGGCACACCGGGCAAGTCAATCACCTGGCTCCCAGACAGCAGCAATGCCAGTGAAGGTAAGCCGGAGCTTCCAGCCAGGCTGGAGGGAAAAAGGAAAAAAACAAACAAGAAAAATCCCAAAAATCATACCGGGAAAGGCTTTACGTTTGGCATTAAGAGGATTTGGAGCAGGGAACGTTACTTTGGTGACTGTCTTGATATTGTGCATGAGACACAGGATCCTACAACCACCCCCCTCCCAGGAGGCAGCGCAGCCGCGCTCGGCGCGGATGTAATTAATGAGACACCCGACCTCACATTAATTATGAGGCTTCAGAGCTGGGAGGAAGGAGGGTGTTCCATTTCAGAGAAACATTACAAACCACGGAACTTTCTCCCCAAAACCCAGCACGTCTCACTGCCCTTCCCCAAACCAGCTTCCCTCTTGAACCAAACTCCTTTTTTTGTTTTTGTTTTACTACAGGTTTTGCTAAATGGACCCAGGAGAGGCACTGAGGGAGGACGTGGGAACAGGACCCAAGCACGATGGTCTGTCCACTCATCTCCAACAGATTCATCAAGAAAGGGTTCTTCAAACCCTTCTCCTTTCAGCAAAACAGATACTTTTATTAAAATACAAATTGATGCCAAATCCACAGCCTGAGTGTTCTATACTTCCATATTTTGAAGGTGTTTTATCCCCCCACCCACCCACCCACCACCCCTAATCCCTGCAGGGGGCTGGCAAAGCCCAAACTGATGTGACCAGCATCACCCACAACACAGGGATGGATTCCATCATCCCTTCTGAGGGAAAACCAGTGACTTTTATGGAAGGAGATCACCTTGGGCAGAGCAGTGTCCTCCAAACCCAGCCCAGGGCAGGATCCATCCCCCTGCACAGCTCCTCACCCCCTGCACGGTGCCAGGGATGCTGTGATGACACTGCCCGTCACTGTCCCACCTGGACCATCAGCTGGTGTGTCCAGGGGTGGCATCACCCACGAGACCCCACTTGCAAAGGGAGAAGCTCAGGTTGAGCCTCCCTTTACAGCCCTGCAGGTGGGAATAAAAGCAAAGACAATCCCTCCAGGAAGGGCTTTGCTGCAGCACTGACCGGAGCACAAGGCTCTGGGTACAAACCCTCCCTTCCTTGGGGCCTCCTGCTGATGGAGGTAATTTTTTTAGCTCAGCTACTTCCCACCCCCAGGTTTCCCCCCACCCATCCCCTCCATGGGTGGGGGGACCAGCACAGACACCCCAGCAACAGCCTCCCACCTGCATCGCTCACAGCACCTGCATTCGAATTGCTTCCTCTGCCTGCAGAAGAACTAAAAATACACCAAAAAAAAAGCCACCTAAAACCCTCTGCAGAGCCTGGTTGGGGATGATGAATGGCCCACAGGCTGGAAGAACCTCATCTCCCCGTCCTGCTGCCCTGGGATGATGTTGCTGTGGATTCCTCCTTGCCTGGGAGGGACCCTCAGCACCAACCCCAGCATCCCAGAGGTGCCAGTGCATCCCAGCAGGACCAGAGCTCAGCCTAAATGGATAAAAGCACCTTTGCAGGGCATGAAACAACTCCAGCAAAACTCCAGCAGAGCCACTGGGGAGGTTTCCCCAAGGAGAAGAGGGAAAACAGGAGGTCGTAAACTTGCCCCACTGAAATCACAAACTCCAAGCCACAAAAAACATAAAACTTCCCCAAAAAGAGAGAAAACGCATAATTCCCATCACCCACTTCCTGCTCTGCAGTATCTCTGAGGAGTCAGAGATTTGAGGCTCACCTTGGCTTCCCTGGAAACTTACATATACATGAAAATATTTTTGGAAAAAAAAGGAGAAGTGAAGCACGTGGGTAATTAGTGCGCCGCTGGTTTCACACAGAGCCTATTCCTGTGCCAAACCAGAAGGCTCTGATTAACAAGGTCAGTTAAATAAGCAAATTGTTCATTTAAGTCCCCACCGCCACCTCCACAATCCGCAGTGCAGCAGCAAATTCCCGCTGGGAACGAAGGGTCCCAGCACAGCCCGGAGGTCTTGTGGGGCGGGCACACATTTAACAGGGTGCTCTGGGAGGAAGGGCAGCGCTGTGATGCCACCACCCACTTTTGTGGAGATGTGGGTGGGTGAGGGGCCTGCCCAAGGTCACATGGAGCAGGAGTGTCCAGCCCAGCCCTGCAACAGGGGGAAAATAGCGAAAAATCCCTGTTTTTTTCCTAGCAAAGAGGATAAAGTGATCACCAGCACTCAGCACTGGGGAGGAAAACTTCTTCCCCCAGCTAGAACTTTCTGCTAATAATAGAGAGGCCACGAGTGTTTCGCTTTGTTGCGGATGGAGCGGAGCCCAGGGACAGTTCCTGAAGGAATTCACAATCCGTTCCTCCGCCTATAAATAATAGATTTGGAAGATCTACTTTGCATTACTTCCAGCAACTACCCTCGCTTGCCCTAATGCTTGGTTCTGCATTTTTAGCACATGGTGGAGAACAAAATAACAGCTTACTGTGGTTTTTTCCCCCCCACCAAATCCTTGCTCCCAAGCCAAAGGATGTGGCCCATCCAAGCGGTGATCGATGGGATGCAGCAGCATTTAGTTAATGAAATGGAAACATCCCAACCGAAGAGGTTGCCAAGACCTTCCAGGCTTCGGCTGACCCTGGAGGGACCCAGGCTTGCTCCCCCCTGGTCTGGGATGAGCAGGGATGTGAGCAGCTCTCCGGTGGATGCTGGAGGGAGGCAGCAGCTCCCGCCGGCGCCGACGTGTCCAGGGCAGAGCCAGGAATAGCAG
>JAWWES010000037.1:9734822-9764378 GCA_035583135.1 Lophotriccus pileatus
GCTCTCCGGTGGATGCTGGAGGGAGGCAGCAGCTCCCGCCGGCGCCGACGTGTCCAGGGCAGAGCCAGGAATAGCAGTGAGGTCTTAATTTCTGGCCTTAAGGAAGGGCCACATGACTCCAATCACGCCGCTCCATTACTTCTGTGTGACGGAGCCCATGAATGTGATCATGCCCTGATAAAACGGGATTGAGCGCCTTCCGTAGATCCCTCGGCCTCTCCCGTCATCGGCGCTCGCTCCGGGCCAGGAGGTGCCAACTCATGGGCACATCTCCAGCACCTGGCAGATGCAGCATCAGTGACCAGCGTTCCTGGGCGGGCAGGGAAAGGCAGCAGGAGCCCCACGGAATGAGCCCATCCCACCCCACAGCACCAGGAAGGACACGGAGCCGCTGGTTCCCCGGGCAGGACCCAAAGCCATCCACAACCAGGGCACCTGAAAAGAGAGACCCTCCCAGGGCTGCCCAAACACACCCCTTTGGCCACCTGGAAATAACAACCCAGGGTAGAAAAAGCAGACAATTCATTATTTTACAGGCTCCCAGTGCAACAATCAGGTTTTTACGGTGAGCTCAACGCTCCACACTCGATGCCTGCAGAGATTGTCTCCACCAGCAAAGACACTGACACAGGCAACCTATTTCTCCAGCCTTCTCAGCTCTGCAATGCAGCTTTCTTAAATATTGAATAAGTCTGCTGCTCTCCACCACCTGCCAGTGCCAATGATGAGGTAATTTTTGCATTGACAAAGCCTGATGTGATTAATCTGGTTTGAAAGGAGCAGGTTTTAGGGCTCGTCCATTCACTCGGAGCACACTCGCGGACGGAGCGTCGGCAGCAGCCAGACCCCAACCAACCAACCCAAACTGCTGCTCCGCTGCCAAGTGGGAGGTTATTCCTGTGTGCCATCACCAAACAGGAGGCTTTGAACTTGAATGGATCCCAACACGATCCTCTGGCAGGCTGGTGGGGTTTGCACACTGGCACGGGAGTGGATTTACGCTCCACAAACGGAGCTGCGGATGGGGACGGAAAAATAGGATATGAGGATGGGTTCGCCTGATGGGGCTCCCCAGCGTCTTTCCCAGGAAGGAGAGGAAATATTTTGGGTTGATAAGCACCCACTGGGGCCCCCCAGCTGAGCAGAGAGAAAAGGAAATGCAGGAGCTGGGACGCGCCAGGGCGGAACTGTCTCCTCATCACTCAGCGTCCCCAAACACCGTGTTTGGCTGGAAATTTCTCCCAGCTCATGAGAACATTCACTGCCATCTCACAACTCCATCAGGGTCAGATCCTGCCTTCTCCAGCTCCAGGGCCCACACCTGGCACTCAGGAAGGTCTGCAAACTGCAGGGGACCCCAAATCCCGACCAGACATTGAACACAGGCGCTGCACCCCATGTCCAGCTCTGCCCTGAGCACCTCTCAACATCCAGGCCTTTTCTTTCCCAGGAAAGGTGGATTGCCCAGTGCAGGTGCCACGCACACCCCACACCATTCCCTGTGGCACAGGGAGCCCATGGCATGGCATTCCCATGGCTACAGGGTTCACAGAGCTGCCCAAACCGGCAGCGGGTGCTCACTGTCCTCCAGTGTCAGGTGAGATTTGGTACAGCTGGATTTGCCTGCAGAGGTGCAGGAAAAAAAGGTGGAAATAGCCCCAAAAAATCTGCTGGAACAGCTGTGTAACACTGCAAGAGAATCAGCAGATCACATGGGGGGCCAGGAAGGCAGCCCAGCCCCATAGGATCCCACACACCAAAACTCCCTCAAATCCCGACATTCCATCATTTGTCTCATCTCACATGTAATTATTTTAAGAAGTTCAGGCAAAATTGGGCATCTGCACCATGGAACAGCCCACTTTGGAGGCTTTTCATTCAAAACAGGATGGAGGGAGGCAGAGCTCACTGGCACAAAAGCTGCTTGGTTTGGAGCCCCCCTGAACACCTGGACCAGGATCAGGGCATGGGACAGCAGGACAGTCCCAGATGAAGCACCGGGTGACACTCTGGCATGGCAGCACACGCTGCCAGTGTTCCCACAAGGACCTGCATCCTCCAACAGCCCAGCAATGCCACGAGGTGGGATCAGACCCTGGGCACTGAACCCCTCCACCACCCCACGGGAAAGCAAGGATCAGGAGTCCTGGGAATCCAGCTTTTTGGAAAAGACCCGGAACTAGCAAGTCCTAGACCTGGGGTCATCACGTCCTTAAGCCCCACAACAAACCCTTGCAGGGAACAGCAGCCCTGCAATTCCTGAGCCAGCTTTAGTTGAATAATTAAAGCTAAATGTGATGGCCACATTCCCCACAGGGACCCACGGACATGAAATGCAAAGCAATGGAAATCCCAGCCATTCCACAGTGCCCTGATACCACAACCACCCCTGCAAGCCCACCCAGCAGCACCCACCCACCTTCAGTGCCATGGCACACCAGGATGGCAGCACCTCAACCTGGCACACTGCACTGCCCCACGGAGCCCCCAGGGCTGCTCCTGCCTGCCCTGCCCTCCAGCTAAACCCACACCACAGCACCTGGGAGCCCTCCTTAAGGAGATGTCTGTGCTGCCTTTAAATTCCCACAAGGTGCTGAGAAATGCCTTCTTTCCCCTCCCCCCTTAATTCCCAGCTCCCCGTCATCCTCCAGACAAAGCTCCATCCCAAGGCAGCCGAGCAGCATCGCACAGTCAATTTTATTTACGCAGCACGTTGACATTTCCTCCAGCAGCTCCTTCACAAACCAAACACTGTTATGATGCTGTCACAGGGATTTACTCCCCTTGATTAATTACAGGAAAGACAATGGTAAGAGAAAAAAAAAAAACACATCATTCCTGGGTTTATCCGACGCTTCCCTGTGGCTGTTGGAGCTGGGGGTCCGATGCCTGAGCCCACCTGGTGCTGCCATCGCTGCTTGTGCCACACAGAGCTGCTCCAAAGCTGCTTAGCAACAGATAAATCCCCGCCACAGATCACACCCTCGATGCCTAGGATGGGGAGAATGGCCAGAGCCACCAGGGTGGACCAGCCCCAGCAGGGATGTTGGTGCAGTGACTCCCCCAGGCACCAACAGCAGCTGGAAGAAGTTTAACAATGGGGAAAAGGCTGGGAATCACCAACCAGTTGTGCTTGGAGGTGGCAGGTCCTGTTCACTGCCAGGGAAGGTTTCCCCAAAGGTGGTGACAGTCCCCATGAGATGCTCCAGGGGCAGTTGAGGGCGACAGTGTCACACCACAGGTGTGGCACCCCCAGAGCACGACCCTGGGGTGCAGGATGCTCAGGGGTGCAAACCTACCCTCCTCATGGGATGCCCAGGCTGGGGCACAGGAGCCATCCAGAGCCAGGCCCCCAACACCAGACGTGTGTAGAGGGGTCCTCGTGGTGTTTAGAGGATCCCCCCAGCACCACAGCCCCTCTCCAAGGGCCATAGGCAGCCCAGCCACCGGCAGAGAGGAGCAGGGGCCACCCAGCACAACTCCTGCATCACCCTGGGCTCCCAGTTTGCCCAGTCACCAAGCACAGCTCCTCTCCCTCCCCACACACCCTCAGCATCTGGTTTCATGCAGCCAGACCTGCTCCCCATCACCAGCACACCAGGTCCAAAGCAGAGAGTCCATCCTCACCTCCTGGGGCTGGAGAAAGAAAAAGCTGCCTCTAACATGTGAACCTCATAAACCATCCCAGCCTCACCCCCAGCTGCTCCCCAGCCTAACGAGGATGTGGGAATTAATCAGCCCGGCCTTGGGGAGCAGAGCCCTCCTGCCTTCCCAGACCTTGAGTGCTCTGCTGGGACCACCTGGAGCGATTCATTACCGTTATCACTAATTGGCAGTGACTGCAGTGGCATCGTCACCGGGCTGTGGGCAGGAGGAGGGCACTGAGCCAGGGCCACCAGCGAGCTGGCAGAGGGTCACCGCTGCCAGCACAGCCCCCGGGACCTGCGGGGCACACAGGGGAGGACCATCTCGTTTTAATCTCCCAGAGAAACCCCCTCAAAACTCAAGCACAAAAAGAGGCTCGGAAGCTGTGAGCCCCCTCACCCTCCCTCAGCAGCTTTTCCTTCCCTTGCCCTTCCCCAGCCAGGGAATGTTTAACACCAGCACACACGGCCACGGAGGCGCAGCAGAGTCCTGCAATGGGCTCCTGGGTTTCACCCTCGCTGCAAAGGGTGCTCCACAAGAAAAAAAGGACTTTTTCCACGTTAGGCACGTTTTTTGGCTCTCTGGGGAGCCAGAGCAGCGCCAAGGCGAGTCTGCGAGGGAGGAGGACGCAGAGGGGTGGGCTGGAGGCAGCGCCGAGCTGGGCACGGGGTTTGCAGCCAGGTGAGGTGCTCTGAGCAGGGCTGGTGGGTGCGGGGTGTCCCTGGAAGCCCACCCTGCAGGTGGCAAACAGCTCCCACCGCATTGCCTGGCGATGGCTCAGCGCCGCCGGAGCCTGCGGGGCTGCTGCGGGCGAGCAGAGCCCACCCAGCGCTGCCCTCCCGGGGGATCCCAGCAAAGTGCCCACGGGAGGCTACAGCAATTCCCTGCCCCAGGGCTCTACATCCCCAGGCTGGTGCCCACGGAACCCCTGAGGCAGATCTCCTGAGTCAGCCCTGGAGCAGCAGCGAGCAGCTCGTTCAGTCCCTGCCGGATGAATGATGCATCATCAAATAAAGCCCAGTGTCACAACATTAACAATATTTATTTTCAGGCTAAGCTGCAGTCTGGGCTTTTGATACCAGTAATTAAAGCAAATGGTTCATCTGTTATCAGCTCTGCATCCCTGGAGCCAACTGTCCGTGTTCTGAAGCCCTGTGTTATCTTTTTTTCTTGCAGCCTCATGGGAAGGGGGGGATCAGGCTGATCCACACACACTTCCAGGATCCCGGGAGGAACGTGGCATGGCCCGAGCCCACAGCAGACCCACAGCTGGGGCAGCCAGCTTGCTCAAAGCTTTCTTTAGCAGTGAAATGAAGGAGTGTGAACTGCACAGAGACAAACTGCTGCTCCAGCTTATACCTGAAACCAGAATTATTAGAAGGACAGCAGCAAGAGAAATAATCAGGTCCCTCTCCTGCAGGAGCCCGTCCCTGGGATTGGCAGCATCCAGCAGCCTCAGCCTAATTTCCGAGGTGGATGATTTTGCCTCCCCAGGTTCCAGGCTACTCCAGAAAGGTTTTTAATGCCTCTTGCACCACTTTTGTCCATCCTGGGAAAGGAGCAGTGAAGGCACCTGCCAAAGCCCTTGGACCAGCCCTAAGCTGGGAAGTGATGCCCTTTCAGAGCCCCAACAGGGAGCAGAGCACCCCAAGTGCCTCCCCAGCAGGGACGGGTCGCTCCCTGCATCCCGCTGCTCTCAGGTGCTTGAGAGAGGGCTCAGCCCTTGGTGCCACCGCAGCTCCCACTGGGCACACTCCGGGGACAGGAACAAGAGCCAATTTTGGGGGTTTGAACCCCCCGAAATGCTCCACACATTTCAAAGTTGTCCACACACTGGGAAGACCAGCAGCAGCACCCAGAGCCCCCCTGCACCCGCACCCACGGGCGATGCCAGCCCCGCATACACCCCGGTACCCCCCCACCCGCACCCACGGGCGATGTGAGCCCCACGCAAAGCAAGGGACCCCCAGACCTGTACCCACAGCCCCACACACACCCGGGGACCCCCCACTCGCACCCACGGGAGATGCCAGCCCCTTACAAACCCAGGGACCCTCCACCCGCACCCACAGGCGATGCCAGCCCCCCACATACACGGGGAGCCCCCACCCGCACCCACGGGCGATTCAGCCCCACGCACATCCAGGAACCTGCTCCAGCCCCTGCCACCTGCCACCCACGGGCACCGCGGTCGCGGGGTGGGGGGTATCACCCACGGCCCGCACCGCTCCGAGATGCTGCAACTTTCCCCTGGCCGGGACTGGGGCTGGGGGGAAGGAGCATCCCCGGATCCGCATCCCGATCCCTGTCCCTGCGGAGCCTCGGGGCACCCCCTGGAGAGATGCGGTGAGACACCCCCGCCCCTCGCTGCTGTTCTCCCGCTCCCACGCTTGGCTGCAGCGCGGGGGACCCCCTTACCTGGGCCGGGGTCCCGGGGGTCCCGGGGGTGCCGGGGGTCCGGGGGTGCCGCGGCCGCTCCCCGCGCTCGGCCGGGCTGGCGCTGCGCGGCTCCGGCGGCAGCACTGCGGAGCAGCGCGGGGCGGTGCGGGGAGGGGACGCGGGAGGGGACACGGGAGGGGACACGGCCGGGGCCGCCCCGCTCCGTGCCCGCCCCAGGGAGCCGCCCCCGCCCTCCCCCGGGCCCCTGTGGTTCGTTCTCCCGCAGCCGGGGGGAGAGGGGGGGGCAGGGGGACACCTCTGCTCATCCTCTCCCCCAGCCCGCTCTCATTCCTCCTCCTCCTCAACTCTTTCTCACGCTTTTCTTCCTTACCCTCTGGCATCCCATCCCATCCCATCCCATCAACCCCCAACCTTGACCACTGCAGGGCGAGGGAGGGGATTCTCCCCCTCTGCTCTGGTGAGATCCCAACCTGCAGTGCTGTATCCAGCTCTGGGAACCTCAGCAAGGAAGGAGATGGAGTTCCTGGAGTGCTTCCAGAGGGACACGAGGGTGCTCCAAGGGCTGGATCCCCTCTGCTCTGGAGCCAGGCTGGGAGAGCTGGGGGTGTTCAGCTGGAGAAGAGAAGGATCCAAGAAGGCTTTAGAGCCCATTCCAGTGCCTAAAGGGGGTCTAAAGAGAGCTGGAGAGGGATTTTGGACAAGGGATGGAGGGACAGGACAAAGGGGGAATGGCTTCCCACTGCCAGAGGGCAGGGGTGGATGGGATATTGGGAAGAAATTCTGCCCTGTGAGGGTGGTGAGGCTCTGGCACAGGGTGCCCAGAGAAGCTGTGGCTGCCCCAGCCCTGGAAGTGTCCAAAGCCAGGTTGGACGGGGCTTGGAGCAGCCTGGGATAGTGGAAGGTGTCCCTGCCCATGGTGGGGGGTGGAATGGGAGGAACTTTAAGATCCCACACAACTGCAGCATCCTCCAAAAGGTGTGAGAGTTTCCTATCCCTCCTAGTTCCCAGTCCCTGGGGATCCCACAACCCTGGCAGCCCTAAAGATCACCCTAAAGACCACTCTGAGCCGCAGGTACAAGAGGGGCTATCTCTGGTCTAGCTCTGCTCAGACTGTGGAGGAAGGACAATTCCTCATTCCTCCAGCTGGATTTCCCCACTTTTATCTAAATGATTTTCACCCAGCTGCACATAAGCCTCTCATGAAAACCCTACTTTTTTGGGGATTTAAAAAGAAATCCCTAAAGAGACAGAAATCCTTGAAGGATGGAGTGTGTTCCTGCCTTCAGCAAGGAAAGTATTCCACCACTCAAGGCTGAGCGTTGATTGGCATCATGTAAATGCTTGATGGACACCTCCTTCCCTTCCAGGCCCAACTCTGTGTTTTTATTTAGCAAAAGAATTCCTCACTTATGCAAAATAGTTGGAGAGAAAAGCACAGGACTTTCAAGCTGATCTGTCTTGACACCTTCCTCGGAGATTCATAAAAAGCAGCAGAAATTTGAAAATCAGATCTAAAACTGGCTTTCCAGAAAGGAAAAAAGCAACACCTGCCTCTCTCTGTTCTGAATACCTGGCACTTCCCCACTCCTTTTTTTAGCCCATCCTCTAAAATAAAAGAGCCAGTTTGATTCTTTGTGGAATTAGAAATTCATTTTGGCAGTCTGGCAGATCCTGCAGCAGATCAAAGCAGGGGGGGTTATTTATTTATTTCCTCCCTGGTTTTTTTTTACACTCACCAGCCCTCTGGTTCTCCAGGAATTGCTGTGTTTCCCTTGGGATCTGACTGAGCATGGGGTTGCCCTCTCTGTTTGACCCCAGAGCCATCCTGCCTGGATTTGGATGGAGCACATGGACCAGCAGATCCTGCCTGGATGCTCAAATTCAAGTGCAGAGGTAAAAATCCTGGAAGTTTTCTGGGCAGTGCAGCATTTCCCTGCTCCAGGTTGGAGCTCGGACTGGATGTGGCTGCATCCCATGGTACCAACAGTCTTGGGTTTATCTCCATTGGCAGCTGATTTCAGTGGGAATAATTGAGGAATAACCCAAGTTCATGGTTACAGACAGCCCTGGGGGTCAAATCAGCACCAAATCCAGACCTGGAGGCTCTTCCTCACCTCCAGCTGATTCCTGTGCTTGGATGCAGCCAGTGCTGGAGCCAGTGCTGGAGCTGGGGATGGAGCTGGGGATGGAGCCAAGGGCTGAGCCCAGGGATGGAGACGTGGATGGAGCTGGGGATGGAGCCAAGGATGGATCCAGGGACAGAGATGTGGATGTGGCTGGGAATGAGTTCAGGGATTGAGGCAAGGACTGAGTCAAGAACGGAGCCAGGGATGGAGCTGGGGATGGCATTGCAGATGAGGCTGGGGTGGAGCTGAGATGGAGCCAAGGATGGAGCCAGGGATAAGGCTGGGCATGGAGCAATTCCCTCAGGGCAGCACCGGCAAATGAAACACAAACACCGCTGACTCAGCACTGCCCACCCTGCACCTCTGGTCAGACAGTCCAGGAGGAAACCTTTCCCCTCATTTACAGCATAATTAGTCACACCTAATTGGATCACAGGACAGGAGATAGAGAGCAACGAGCCAGTGCCAGGACCAGATTATCCCTCTGGTAGTTGGGCAGTCCAACGGAAAAAGGAATATGAGCTTTATAAAACAATTTTTCTTCTACGCTTTTAATTAAGATTAAAAGTGGTCCAGTAGAAATCTATAAACTCTCAGAGCTCAAGCATACAAAAACTCTGAGTAACAGCTGACTCTGATACAGGGGAAAATAAATCAGGAGCACGCCAGGCCCTCCCCACACAGCTCCAAGCATGGGTGCATGGAGTCAAATTAAAAGGATTTATGGCAGCTTGGATGCCCAGGGGAGCATTTTTCCACTCCTGTAAATCACTTAAAGCTGAGCTGCTCCACCCCGAGCTCGCCTGGCCACAGATCCCAATGGATACCCCCAGGAGCTGCCTGGGATGGGACAGCAGGAATCATGTGTGGCTGCACCATAACTCAGCAGGTGCTGCCCATCACACCCCACCCAAGGGATTCAGGGTGACTTAGTTATTTGGCACGTGAAAGAGATGGGAAAGGACCCACCACTCATCACCCCAAAGTCATAAACAGCTGCCCAAAGCAGCTCCTTGCTGGGGATTATGCTTTGGAAAAGAGGTGGAGGAGAAAAGAAGGAGAGGAGGATGGAGAAGGGATGACAGGCACCAGCCTGAGCTTTCTGAGCAGCAGGACAGAGCCTGGCAGCTGAATCTAGGGAGGCTGGGGACCTACTTTTTCAAGGAGAGAAAACCCCAAGCCAATATTTTGGCTGGAGTAGCAGAAAAACATCCCTCAGACTCTCCCCTGGGACCTGCCAGGGTGCGGCCAGATCCACATCATTTCATTAACACCTTGAGCCCCTCCAGTCCACCCTCCTGCCAGCTCTGAAAATAACAAACAAGGCACAAACCAGAGGAGACAGCCTTGATTAATCCCCCCTGTTAAAGTGTTGGATTAAAACAAAACAAAACAAAACAGAACAAAAAAGAGCCATGAAAAAGGAAAGGAAAGGAAATTTTCCCCCTTGTCACTTGATTCAGGTGCTGGGATGTCACAGGGAAACCAGCTGCTCTGAGGGCTGGTGAAGGGACTTTCTCTTCTGGAGAAGCAGAGGAGGAACAGCACCTTGTGAGGATGCCAGGACATTTTTGACCACCTGCAGTGTCAGCCCTCTGTTCCCATCCCTGACAGAGATACCAAAAAGCATCCACAGCAGGGGGGTTTCAGCGTCCCAACCCACTCTCACCCAATCACAGGTGAAAATCCCCCTCCTCAGCCCTCTTCCCACCTCACCCCACAGACAGGAAACCCCAGAGGGACCCCAAATCCCTCGGGAGCTGCCCCATGCCCCATTCCCGTGGTGGCACAGGCAGGATCTGGCCCAGCAGGGTCCCAGCAGCGCCGCAGAGCCCCGAGCTCGGCAGGCCCAGCTCGCTCATGTCGGCAGCTCATTACACCCTTTTAATAAGATATGTGCTAGTTTTACATTCATTTCTCATTCCTGATAACGTCCTGTCCTATATAACTGCACTATTATCCTTGGCGAGGTGAGGGGAAGAATATATTTCCTAAAAGACTGCCTGCATTAATTTTGCAGTAAGTGCCATAAAAGATTTAATCTGCAGCTCCTCTTTTGTTAATGGGATTAGTATAACTTATTTACTGATTTAATTAATTGGCATGCCTTCCACTCAGCTGAACACGGCATTTCACAAACTTACTGGTTCCAGCTGAGGAGAACTGGGCGTCGTTTCATTTTGGAGGCTGCGGAGAGCACGTACCTGTGAGCCTTAAATAATTGAAATGATTTCCGACAGCGCATTAAAAAGAGGGGAGGAAGGAGCTTTATCTTCCCTCCTACCCACGAGTGCAGAGAATCATCTGTGCTACACCACTGCTGATATATATTCAATACCAGTTGTCACTGGTGACACCCTCCAGCGCCGTGAGGGACCCGCGGAGATGGTTGGAGGGACCTCCTTCATCCCACCCACCGCCTCCTCACAAACACAGGCATTTATTCACTTCTCCATCTCTCATCCCTCTAAAGCCCAGGGTGATGGCACTGGGGTGAACACGGGAGGGTCCTGAGCCGTCACCCCAGGACTGGGGGAGCAGCACCCCCCGACACCTCTCGCATGGCTTTATTTAGGTCACCCTGTGCTCGGCAGCCCCGCTCGCAGCGGGGGAGGTTGGACTTCACACTCTTGCTCTCGGAGCTGCTTTTCTAGGTCACCAACCCACAGCGGTGTATTAAAATAGAGCCTCTCCCCTCCCCATCCCCACGGCCGTAGGCTGCTGCGGTGCCCGGGCTGTGCCAGCCGCCAGCCGGAGGGGAAGGGGTGTGACAGGGCGGCTGCGATCCCTGCTCCTCCACGGAGCGATGGGGAGGGGAGGGGGAACGCTGCGCCCCCAGAACAACCAGCTCCAAGGGCATTTGGGGTGGGCACGGCAAAATGACCCCATGCTTGGGGACATACGGATCCAGCAGCCCCGCTCCTGGCTCCCTGTCCAGGCAAATCCCAGCCCGGACAGGGAGCCCTGGAGGGGGCAGAGAGTCCAAGCGCTGGTTTGGGTCCCCAGCCCAGCACCTCTCGCACCCACGGGACACCCTCAAAGCCACCAGCAACCATCTCATACAAAGGTCTGTTTTCCAGCTTGTTTCCCAACAAATCCTGCAGGATGTCGATACCTGGAGGTGCTGCTGACCCCAAACTCGGTACCCCATGTCACTGGGTGTCACCTCTGAGCTCTAGCCGGTGACCAGGGACAACCACCCTGTGCCAGACTTTATATAAAGAAATCCCAACTCCCAGCCCCCAGCTCAGCCCGGGAGGTGCCGCCTCCAGCAGCGATTTTTGGTCGATCTGCAGTAATTAACTCCCAGCCAACTGCGATGTCCAGGCAGGCGGCCGCATTCCCAGCCGGCACAGAACTCTGGAAGCATTTCTCACATGGAGGGGTGGGTGTCTCCACTCTGAAGCAGAGAAGCATCACTTCGCTCTTATCTCACTCCCCAACAGCTTCCAAATGGAAATTTTACACTGGGAAAGAAAAGCCCAGCCCGACAGGTGTCTGCTGGCTCCCCAGCCTGACTCCAAGAATATCTCCCTGTTCTGCCAACACACGGAGGCAGATTTCAGCTGGCGGCTCCCCCGTCCCTGCCCAGCCGGAGCATTGCACACGGATCCACAGGGACGAGGCAGAAAGGCTGCTTGGGTGGGGACAGGAGCACCAGCTCACCATGACACTGCTCACCAGGGATGCCAGGGCTGGCCTGCAGCTGGGTCAATGGAGTTAACAATCTCCTGCTCTTTCCAAGTAGTGGTGACCCACTACCGGTCATTATCCCATCCAGGGACTCCCTGGAAGCACACGGTGGGTCTTTGGGGTTCACTTGTTCTTATTTCTCTTCTCTCTGATTTTTTCAGGGCTCCTTTCCCATGCCCTGGGAATGATGCTCTGCCCCTGCTTTGCCTGGAAAAGCTGTGGCTGCCCCATCCCTGGAAGTGTCCAAGGGGATGGGGCTTGGAGCAACCTGGTCTAGTGGAACTTGTCCCTGCCCAAGGAGGTGGAACTGGATGAGCTTTAAGATCCCTTCCAACCCAAATCATTCTGGCATTCTGTTATTCTTTCCGGATGTCACCCAGGCCAAAGGTTCCCTCTCAGAGGAAAGGAAATCAATAATATTGATCATCCTCTGCCCCACCAGACCTGCTGTGATCAGAGATCAGGACCTGAGGTCCCTTCCCAGTGCTGGCAGCAGGGACAGGACTGTGCAGGTTTTCCGTATGAATCCACAGCAAAAGCCTTGACCAGTCTGAGCTCCCCAAAATCTCAGTTGGGATCAGGATGTTCCGGCAGCAGCACACGTTGTACTCACATGGGAGGGAGCAGGGGCACCTTTTCCAGCCACGGCGCTTGTTTAACAAGCTCAGGGATCAATACTGTCATCAAGTCCTGTCCAAGAGACAGCAGGAGCGACACTCGCCTGCAAAGGGATTTGGCTGCAAAGGGATTTGGCTGCAAAGGGATTTGGCTGCCAAGTCTTCCCAGCACAGAGCGATTTGCTGGATGTTGATCCCAGGGGCAAAGCCCAGCCTTGGACAGGGAGCCCTGGAGGGGGCAGAGGGTCCAGGTGCTGTGATTTGGGTCCCCAGCTCAGCACCCCTCGCACCCATGGGACACCCTCAAAGCCACCAGCAACCGTCTCATACAAAGGGCTGCTTTCCAGCTGGTTTTATTTCCCAGCCAATCCTGCAGGATATCTATCGATCTCTGCTCAGGCCACTGCCTCCAGAGGAACAAGTTGCTTGGGGAAATTAAAGCAGCAGCAGCTGAGTTTCTCACATAAGAAAGGTTGCTGGGCTGGTAGCACAAGGCACAATTTGGGAGCTGGAAATTTGTTGTAGCTCCCAGGATGTGGGATGGTGTACTCCCAGCTGCCAGCGTGCCTTGTTTTGGGAAGAAACTCAGCAGGTATCCCTCATCCAGGGCAGCACAATGTGCTGAGATGCTCCAATAGCCTAGAGAGGACAAGCGGCTCCTCACAGCCGGCTCTGGAGCCTCTGCAATCCCTTGGGAAGGGTTAAACGCGGAGTATCACAGCATGAATATTCTCTCCAACACCTGCATCTCCTCCGCAGGGGAGGGAGAGGAGAGGTTTTGAGGTATGCCAGTACTGTTGCTTTGATCTTCAGTGGAGTCTTCTTGCTGCTGCTTAAAGGAAAAACAACCTCGAAGGGCTTTGATATTCCTGAATACACAAACACTGGGAGAAAATATTCCTTAATACACAAACAATGGGAGAAAACAGAAATGCTGTTGAGTAGTTAATGTGTATTCACGCTGGATTCTGTTAACCTGGATAAAGAAGGTCTTAGAGAACAACCTCCTTAGCATCCTCCCAGGAGGGTGTTTGTGCAGATCCCTCTTTCAGGAGAAATATGCAGAAGGTCAGAGAAAGTCACCCAGATCAGCCCAATAAATACAGGTCACCCATCGCTGGGCAGCTGTGGCCGCTTAGTGGAGATTTATGGCCCGGAGGGTTCCCGCTGAAGATAAAATGCTGTTCCTGGTTCTGTGACCCAGGAAAGGGGCACAGCATGGAAACCACACACTGAAATGTATTGCTGGGCACTCACTGGATGGACAGATGGACACACTGGGCCAAGATCCCTTCTGGACACAACAGCCAGTGACTGATTTTTGTGTTGCTGCCCAGAAACCACCTCCCATGGGGGGATTTCCAGGCTTTGCCCTGACTCTGGGCAGCATCTCCTACTGGAAATGCAGGTTTTCCCAGCTCCCTAGCAGCAGGGAGGATTGTAGGGAGAGAGTTAAGGCAGGATGGAGACAGTTTAGTGCTTGGTTTGACAGACTTAATCGATCCCACTCCGCAAAGGATGCTCCAGTGTGATGACATCGGAGCTGGGCTGGGGCTGCAGGATCATGGGCAGCACCTTCCCACCCTGCACTCCAAGAAATGCCCCTGCAAGCCCTGACCTGAATTTCCATGCAAAACCTGACCACAATTGGCAGCTCTTCCCCAGAGGATCAGGTCTGGGGGGTTGGTGAATTCGATCTTTGCTCCAGCAAGCCCAGCCAAGATGCTGCACAGACGGATGCTCTGCTCCAGCTACTGCACTGGGATATTAGAAGATGTAATGGACACGTTCTATTTGGACCTAGAGACAGCTAAGGAAGAGAAAATGACTTGGCAAGAGCTGAGCCCCCATCCAGCCACAGAGATTTGGCTGGAGGCAGCACAAGGTCCCTGGAGCAGCCGGCAGAGCCAGGAGAAGGCACCTGGTCAGTGCCAGCACCGCTCCAGCTGATGGATCGGGAGCGACAGCCCAGAGCCCTGTGGCTGGAACTCTCTGCACATCCACGGAGGCCAGCAGAGATCCACGAGCCAGAGCTCCCTGGTGAGAAGCTGACCCATCCCTGTATCCCTGCATCCCTGCATTCCTGCTCAGGAAGGGAGATACAGCAGGAAGGAGCCCGGGGTTTAACAGGCAGTGCTTCCAGCAAGATCCCAACAGTCCCAGGGGTTGGCACTGATAAAGGAACAGCAAGGATTGGTCTTGGTGCAAGGAAAACTGCCTCCATCCTGATTATTTTTTCCTGACAGAAAGCCAGCACAGCAAGACACCATGCAGGTGAGCATGGAGCAGGATGGGGAAGGAATCTCCACTGGTAAGGAATGTTGGCACTGCCGAGAGTGCAGGAACTGGCACAGGGAACAGGATGCAGCCCCCTGTGCCTGGACCAGCCCCAGCAGCATCACCATGGCCAGGAGGGATTTCTGGGGTGTCTCCCCACCTGGAGAAGTGACAGTCGGGACTGGCCTCTAAATCAGCAGAGCAAATGTCCCCATTGCAAGGTGCTCCATCCTCTGTCCCGTCCTGCACTGCCCACCCAGAACACGCCCCATCACATGGGCAGCTCCCACTGCCTCCGGCTGCTCCGATCACCCTCCCAGCTGCTGATCTCAGAAACATCTGTTAAAGCTCCTTTTTCTTCCAGGAACAGATTGAAGTGACCCGATTTCCAAGACTGCTCACATGCACCTGCACCCATCCAGCAGACTTGGGGTTTATTTCCCAAACTGCCTGTCCCCACTCTGGGATCTGCACAGTCACTGCTCCCACATCCCACTGACCTGCAGCCCCTGCTCTCCTCTGCTTGTCCTCATGGATGGTCCGACAGCATTTGCAGAAGGAAGAGTGGGATTCCTGGTTATGGCTGGACGTGGTCACCTCTTGCCAGTGATCACCAGAGCAAGAGCTGAGCAGCCTCATCCCTGCTTGGGAAGCGAAGGAAGGTCCACATCCTCCTCATCTGCCTTCAGCCCAAAGCAGTGGCTGTAAATCCGTGGCTGTGCTGCAGCCCTGGTGTCCCAGTGACATCCCAGGGGCACCCCAGGGACAGCTCTGGCACAGCTGGTGCATCCTGGTGGGTGGCCTAAATCTCTCTCCACGTCCCCCTCCAGTGCCAGCACATCCCTGGCCATGGCTGGGAGGTGACCCAGTTGGGGACATCAAATCCCCCAGAGCCCAGTGGCCATTCCTGCACCTGTGCCTGTTTGTGGCCCTGGTCCAGGTGGGACAGGCAGGAATCACATCACAGCTCTGGCACAGCACGAGGCTGTGTCCAGCCAGCACCCCTTGGGAAGAGACCATCCACCGACAGAACCAGTCTGTCCCAGAGCTCCTGTTCTCAAAACAGCACAAAAAAAAAGACCAAACCCCAGGATGAGCTTATCCCCCTGGACACCTCCCCCCACAAACTCAAGTCTAAATTTCCATCAAAAACTTGACTGTGGTTTGGAGTTCAGAGGATCAGATCCAGGGTTTTGGTGAATTCAACCCTTTCTTTGGCAGCACTGCTTTTCCTCATCCTCTCCCACAGTCCACACCCCCCGGGGCTGGCTCCCTGTCCCTGTGTCCTGGCACCCCGGGGTGGCACTGGGGACAGCAGGACGGAGCGCGCGGGTTCTGCCGGCGCCGACGGATCAATAACTTATCTGCATCATTATGTGCCTTTGCAGGGAAATAAATTAGATGTGTAGGACACTGAGCAGCCAGAGCAATGGGACAAAGCACCTCCTGTTCCATCTGCCATGGGACAAAACACCCCCTGATCCATCCCAACAGGTCAAGGCTCAAATCCAAGCCGAATCCAAGACAGTGCACACCCAGAACTGGAAATCAATCCCAATCCTGCACACTTCTCCGCTTTTATTTCAGGATTTCTTCATCTCCTTTGCTTTCTCTGACTCCTGGACACCATGTGGAATATGAATGGGGAGCTTTCCTCATGGAGCAGACAGAGAAATCCCTTCCCAGGACCCTCCCTGGAGCTGCAGGCAGCCTGAAAGCAGCTTCTCTTTCTCTTTTTCCCAAATCTCTGCCCCACGAGGGAAGCTGGGGGCTGTGCCAGCCCCTTCCCGGCCGCCCAAGCTGAGCCTGTTCTTTTCCAGGGCTGTAAATCCTGACACAGAGCTTTCTTTTTTTTTTTCCCCCCTGCTTTTTACCGTTTGGCAGCCGTTCAGGTTGTATTTGTGTTTTGGCTGCCAGCAATGCAGCATTTACAAACCTGCCCTGGATTTATCCGCTGCGGCGTGGGGCACTACACTGACAGACACAAAAGTTGGGGATATTTTGGAAACGGCAATTTCTGACACCCAAAATGCACCGCCAGCCTCTTCCCACTCCCTCAAATCACACACCCCCCCCAATTTCTTCTTCCACCTCACAACATCAATTCGCTTTGTTTTCCCACAAAATGAATTAAACACACACGTTGCTTTTCTCCCCACCCTCCCAGCTGGGCTTTGCCCCATGTGACATCTCCAGGAGTGCTTCCCCATAGGTCAGGGTTCCCCTTCCCTCCTAATTTTGCGGTTCCCCTGGGAGAACATGTGATAGCACAGACTTTCCTCCCCAAGGGCCTTTTCTGTGGGGTCCTGAGTAGATCCTCTGGTGACACAGCAGCCTCTGTGTGCACCAACACCCTCCTGGGAAAGGCTTTAAGGTGCTGACAGTCCCCATCCCTGGAATTCCCCTGGAGAGGGTGGAAGGCCCACTGTGCCAGTCCACCTAGCAAGTGGAAAAGCAAAGGTGTGATGACACCCAGGGCAGGTGCTGCTGTGAGGTGCCAAAGCTCTTCCCAAGGGCTTTTCCCGTGACAGAGACACTCTGCTCTGCTCCTCAAAGCAGCAGGAGGCAAGGATGGCTTTGGAGACATCACACCTTCCCAGACATCCCGGTTTGGATGAGCTCCTGGCGTTGGTGATGATTCCTGCTCTGTGCCCTGCAGCCAGGGAACAGATCCCAGAGGGATCCAGCACCAAAGAAGGACCAAGATGCACAGCTGGACCACAGGCACCATCTGGGCTGTCACCAGACCCTGAAGCACAGCTCTCCCTGCCACCAGCTGTGCAGAGCCTGGGGTTGAACACCAGCTCCTCAACCACCCACATTCAACCCCTTCCACTGACTTAGTCCTGTGCTATCAGAGCTGGCTGGTAAAGAGGTTTCCTTCCCAGAACTGTCAAAAATTCATTAAAGAAGTGACTGGTGACTCCTCCAGTGCTTGGGGCAGAGCCAACGGTGCCATGTGGAGCCTGTGTGACATTTAGGGGTTTAATTGCTGCACGAGAGAAAAGAGCAGCGCTATTAAACTTAATGGAGGCAAAATCGAGCTCAAATGCAAAGAGTGAAGCTGAAATTTAGGCAGATGAAATGCTCCTCAGCTCCCGAAAAACCAGGACAGATGTGCCATCAATAACCCCAATGGAGCTGGCACGAGGTGGGATTCTCACAAGAATTGGCACCTCCTGTTTTCTAATCCGTTGATGGGGACTTTGCAGGAAAGATCAGGATTTTGGTGCAGTAACCTGCAGGAGGGAGCCCCAGCCAGGTCCACTCTGAGCCAGAGGGGCTGGCACAGCGAGATGAAGCAGTGAGACAATTTAGGGAACAATGAGATGCCAGCACAGCCGGAACACGATGGTCCAAGCAGGATAAGCTCCTCAATTTCCCCAGCCCAGGGGACCAGAGACCTCCTGCACCTCCAGCTAATCTAGTTTTTAACTCCTCTCTGAGCTTCCAGCTCCCTCTCTCTCCCTCCAGGGTTTAACTGTTCCATCTCCCTCTGCACAGCCGTGATTCTGAGGGCTGGAAGAGGAGGAAGATGGGTTTAATTCTGCCCCCATCACTCAGCAGGTCCTGATCTTTCACCACCACCATCAACCCAAAGCCACCGCTTACTTCCCTGGAGCTACTCCTCATTTACATCAACATAATTGATATTCTGGCTCGTTAGGTTTTAATGCACAGCTTCGAGAGCTTATTTAAAATTCACCGAAGCTTCCCCGCTAGAAAGGATTTAAGACCCGGTGGAAAAAAAAGAAAAAAAAAAAAAACAAGGTGTTGGTGGAATTCTGCAAAGCCCCGGAGGCAGAAGGACGGGAGTGGATCCATCTGCTCCGCAGCGCAGCGGGAGCAGGGCTGGAGGAAATCGGGAGGGGGTGACACAGAGATCCCTTCGGCAGCCACCGGTGCTCCACTCCGGCCAAACACACGGAGAAACCCCCTCCAGGCCCTGGAAGAGTTAAAAACCCCCCAGTTTTGAGGTGGCAGACACTCCCTGCACCACGTCCCGCTGTTCCCGGTGGCAGCTCGGGGCTGGTGGGGTGGGCACTGTCCTGGTGAAAGGCTGGGACATGGAGGGGACAAGTGGCCACTGTCCTGGGGCAGGGCTGAGTTTGGAATCACAGAGTCCCGGAATGCGCCGAGTTGGCTGGAACCCATAAGGATCATCAAATCCGTCCTTGATCAATGGAGAGTGGGCACCACCAGAGCTGTGAGTCACTTAAAACACGTGAGGGAAGGAGACATCCTGGGGATTTTCCAGTCTTTTTTCCCTAATTCCCACTGAGTCCAAAAACACGTTCCAGGAGAAGCTGCGAAACACTCCGGAATCAACAAAGATGAGACAAGAGGCAAGAGGGGAAAGCAAATTGGGTTCTTCTGCTGTTTGATTTTTCTTTTTTTCCTTTCTTCTCTTTTTCTTCCATTTCTTCTTCTATTTTCCCTTCTTTTTTCCTTTCCCCCCTCACACCCCCGCCTCCTTTTTTCTCCCCTTTCTTCTTTTTCCATAGAATCATTAGGGTTGGAAAAGACCTCTGTGCGATCACCAGGTCCAAATTCCCTTTCTTCTTTTATTCTCTCTCTTCTTTTTCCTTCCCTTTCCCTTTTTCCCTTTCTTTACTCCAGTTGCCTCCCAGCACCCAGCGACGAGCAGCTCCCACAAAGAAGGTTAACACACAACAAGTAACCACGGGGAGCAGAAGTCGCACCTCCCAACCATCCAGGGCATCTCTTTACCCCGCACAGCCACGAACTGGGGGGGCGGGGGATTTAACCGTGGTGGGAGAGAGGATGGAAAGAGAAATTTAAAGGATATTAAAACCCTCAAGGACAGTCACGGATTGTGCATCTCCCTCCCTAAACCGCCCCGCGAGGCTGAAGCGTTTCTTCCTCCTCTTCTTGCTTCTTCCACCCCAAAAGGAAAGAAAAATAAGCAGGGGACAAACCGAGTGCACATTTCCGAGCAAATCCCTTTTCAGAGCCCACTCGGGGCTCTCCCGGCGCAGTTTAAGGAATGTAACACGTCCTCTCAAAGGAGATGGGGGTTTTTTTTCCCCATAAAACGATCCGCTAATGGCTTTCCAAATGCAAGGCAGGAGGATAATCTAAAGGCATAAAAACTCTTGCCAGAGGCAGATTCTGTGGGATGTGTTTGTCAGCGGCTCCCCCGCTGTGCCCCCATCCCCCTGCAATGGGGAAGCACAGGGGAGGGTCAAGGCAGAGCAGCTGCCCCCCAAAACCTCTGGACACGAGGTCAGATTCTTGTGCTGTTCCCCATCCCAAAATCTGCTCAACCATCAGCTTTCCAGAGAGTCCAAAAGGATGACGAGTCCAGCCCTGGGTCCATCCCCTCATGCCTCTCCTGGGTCTGCTCCCCACAAACGCAGCCACTGGAAATAAGAACAGATCCAAAAGGCAGAATTAAACCAAGGAAACAAAGAGGGAATCAAGGAGCATCAAAGAGGCACCGTTTACATATGAGAACCCAAGAATTCCAGAACTATTTGAGTTGGGAGGGACCTTAAAACCCTTCTTGTTCCACCCCCTGCCTTGTCCAGGGAACCTTCCATTGGACCAAGTTCCTCCAAGCCCCGAGAATTTTTTAAGACCAAGGTAAGCCCAGGATCACTTGGCTCTCTCACCTCTCCCAAGGCAAATAAAGCAGCAAACAGCTACTCAAAGCCTCTCCACAGAGATCCCAAAGGATTCTGGCTTGGGAATCACTTTGTTGAGTTGCACTTGGGCACAACAGAGGCCGGATTGGCAAAGTCTCAGGCACTCACATCCTCTCTCTGCTTTAAAAGGGTTGGGAACACAAAAACTGGAGGAGCAGGTAAGGCCAGTCAGCTTGGGGAAAGAATTTAATGAAGAACAGAGAGAACTGGTCGCTGCTTAGGGACAATTAATTATTTTAAAAGCTGCAGGAAAAGATTCATAAAAGCCTCGCTCGGGAGACATAATCAGGCTTAACAAGATTTATTTAAAAAAAACACAATAGACAGGACTAGATTGTTGCTATCAGGTAAATTATAAAAGGAGAGAAAGGAATGGGAGAAAGAGGAGCTTGGAAGAAATCCTGGTCCCTGTCCAGCCCCACCAGGTCAGGTCCAGGTCTACCTGAGCAGGGGGGTCAGCCCTGGAACCAACAGGTGGGTGGAAATGCTGCTGATGACACAGGGGATTTGGGCTTATTTAGTACAGAAGATGAAGAATGGGATGATGCATCTGTGCCATGGTACGATGGGATGTTTTGTATTGCAACACAAACTAAAACAAACCAATAAATTGAGATTATTATTAACACCAAGCTTTTAAAAACCCAGCAAGATCTGGAGCAATTGAAGCAAAGAGGTTTAAATGTGTTGGCCAAGGAGTTAATTCTGGGTATTATTTTAATGGGTTTTTTTTTTTTGCTTTATAAGGCCTTTTTAAAAGGCTACTTTGAATTCCAGTGGTGTTATTTATTTCCTTGCACATTAAAACAATCCACGTCACCTTCCAGATCGTTGGGCTGACATTGAAAACAAGGGAAGGTCTGAAACAGGACTCGCTTAATGGAGAAGTGAGAATTAATTAGTGCCAATCAGCACACATTTCGGAAAAGCAGATCTCATTAACCCAACCCCAGCTTTCCCTGAGATTCCAAAATGAGTTTCCCAACGTGCTGGGTCCTTGGATTTGACCCGGGGGTTGTTTTGATGAAGGAGCTGGAACAATAGAAAAATCAACAGCAGAACCTGTTAAAGCTCCAAACAGCTGGTTCCACCCAGGAATGTCAGGGAGGGGAGCGAGGGATGCTGATGGGAATGCTCTGATGGATGGTGATGGGAATGCTCTGCCTGCTGACAGCTCCTGGAATAACGAGGGTTATTCTGAGGGTTGTTCCTGATAACGAACACGGGGAAAGCAGATTTACAGCCGGGGTAAGAGCAAAGCTCGGGCCAAAATATTCCTTAGAAGCCATTAAATGAAAGGCTGGGAAATGGGGAAACATCTGGGGAGAACAGAGCTGGGGGTTCTCTTCCTCCCATCCCGTCTGGATGGACACACACATCCCATTTGGGATATTCCATGAGCACTGCAGCTTCAGTCACGGCTCCATCCCAGTGTGATGGATCTGCCTGCTGGCGGTGATTTTCCAGGCTGGATCTGTGCTCTGGCTTTTATTCCTCTCCTGGGAAATCAGGAGCAAGCTCTGCAACAGGCAGCCAAAAAAGAGAAATGGGAAAAAAGAAAAAAGCACTTACTAGGACAATCCAAAAAGGGAAGAGCTGGGAATTGGGATGGATCCAGGCTGGGAGCGAGGGCAGCACAAACACAGGGGCAGAGATGCTGCCAATGAACAGCAGGATAAGGACAAAACCACAGCAAGAGCCAGGGGGAGAAGAGGGAAAATTTTGCATCAGCCCCCAGGATGGGCCACACAAGACATGTGCAGGAGCTGCCAGGAAGAGCTCGGTGGCAGGGGGTGGACAAAGGCCACTGTCCTGCCTGGCCTGATGGTGGCAGGGGTGACAGGGAGGTTTGGGGATGGTGGGAGGAAGGATGGGAGCAGGGAATTGCAGGAAACAACCAAACAGCAGCTGGGTATTAGTGCAGAGGGACAAGGACCTGACCCAGCCTCAGCTCCATACAAAATCCGGTGCCTTTACACCACCCAGGGAGGAGTTTTTCTCCCAAAGGCATCAGAAGATTTGGACACACAGCTCCTGTGCCTGCAAGCAGCATCACAGGGAGCAAAAACAAGCAGGTCTGTGGTTCTGGAGGTGCAGAGGCACCTTCCTCCTCTGCAAAACCTTCACGTCTCTGCTCAGGCGAGCACCAAACCCTCCTCTCCGTGTCTCCAAGCCCTTCTGTCTCCAGCCCCTGCTCCAGTACCTTTGGGAGGGATCACAGGACACCCCGAGCCAGGAGGCTGCTGCAATGTCATCTCTGTGCAGAGGAGGGCAGGGGGTGGCTCCTCAGGGCTCCTGTCTCGACAGAGCTGTGACAGGAGGAGAATTAATCCTGAAGCCTCAGTTGTACCTTGGATTTTGGGGCCCTGGAGCATCCCACACACACACACATACACTGTGCAAGGTCTGGGAGCAGCAGGGACACACCAGCACTCCCGTGGTGATGCACCCCCATCCTGTCATCCTCCCTCAGGTCTGCCCAGACACTGATTCCTGCCCCAGAGACCTCTCCCAAACTGGGGTTGATTTCTGCTCATCAACAAGCCCATCAGTGACAACTCAAGGCCGTTAACTCCCGGCTCAGGAGCGCTTCTCCAAACCACAGCCAGCCTCTCACAAGGCTCCAACACTCTCATCACACCTCCCCACAGAGTCTGACACTCAGACATGAGTGTTCTGGTTCACCTCCAGGCCGTGGCCATCGGTGTCCTCCCCTGCTCTCCCCTCCCCCAGGCAAAAGCAGGAGAGAGGAGCACGAAGGACACATCACATCAAACACTGTGTCATGCTCAGAGACACGGAGGCTCCAGAGTGAGGGTGTGAGGAGGCCCTGGTTGGGTGAAGCCTCTGGAGATGACTCAGGCCCAGGGAGAACGCTGAGGGATGCACACTGTGGGTGTCCATCCGAGCGCTCCGGCTGCAGTGACCCGTGGATGTGCCATTTGCTCCAGCACTGCTGCGTGTCCAGGCCCTGCTTTCCCACAGGGATGTTCCCCAGGGGAAGGTGACCTGAAAGCTGCAATACAGCAAGTCCCAGCAGAGGATGTGACTCTGGAGCAGAAAGCCAGGTGAGACTGGCCCAGGAGCTGGGGATGGAGAGGTGGCACACTCAGTGCCACCACACGAAATGGAGGGTGTCAATTCCCAAATGTAGGAGCATCCTTCCCATCAGCCCTCATTCCTCTGGATTTGGACTTGGTGGGACCAAAAGCAGAGAGCAGATGAGCCACATCTCCATCCACTGATCATAGAACCATCACAGAATCCCAGAATTCAGTTTGGATTGAAAGGACCTTAAAGCTCATCCAGTCCCACCCTCTGCCATGGGCAGGGACACCTTCCACTAGCCCAGGTTGCTCCAAGTCCTGTCCAACCTGGCTTTGGACACTTCCAGGAATTGGAACAAACACTTTGGATGTTTTGCTGCCAAGGCCTTCTGCCAGAGATGTTTCTCCATGAAAGCTCTCCAGATGTGCTCCCAACTGTTCCTGACTTGGGGTCTTTCTGCCACAAGCTCCTGCCTGGGGTGGATTTCAGAAGAGCCAAGTGTTTCACCATAAGGATGATGGGTAAAGCCTAAGGCTGCTCCCAGTAGTCTCCACACCTGAGCTGGAGAACAGCCAGGTGAGATGTGACTCAACACTTCTCCACTCATCCAGAGCTCCACGACCAACAGGGAGAAACCCCAAACCCACCCCCAGCCCCACGGGAGTCCAACCATCATCGCTGGAGATCCATCACCCACCCAGGAAGGCTCAGGCAGCACAGTGGGAAGAGCAAACCTGCCTTTGCAGGTCCCATCATGGGGCAGACAGTGAGACATGCTGGAACATTGTTCTGGAACATCCTGCTGGGACACCACACTGACCTTTACAAAGCTGACTTTTCCCCCATCTCCCGCTCTCGAGTCCCGGCTGCAGCTGGAGCGGGACATTCATCATCATTTCCCACCAGGACTGAGGAGAGGAAGGGAAGGGAGCTGGGATGAGACAGCCACACTTGGCATTCCCGGTCCCATCTCCGCTTCCATTTGTCACGGCAGGAATAATAAGAAAGCGAAGCCGCCCGTGACGGTCCAGCCTCTCCCTAAAAACACGGATCACTGGCAGCAGCTTTATTGCTGCTGGTTCAAAGGCAAGCCAGGACAGTCTCTGCTTCCCTGAGCTTCCCAAGGATATGCCAGATGAATGTATGGAGGGGACACACTGCAGGGAAGCCCCACCTGGCAGCACAGAGCCCACCATGGCACCCACGGAGAGGGATCCCACCAGGATCTCTGCTGGAGAGGGCAGGGATGAGCACCTGCTCCCCCCAGTGGGGGACGTTAATTCCTGGTATCAAAAATAGCCAGGGGAGAAATGGTTACACCAGATATTACAAATTAACCCACAAATCTAAACATGACAATTAATAGGATCCTACACTTGAACTAATTACCAGTCCGTGGGAGGAGGATGTGCAGGAGGGAGGGGGGACCTGTGGACCTGCCGAAGCAGCAGATCCAGACTCCAGCTGGGGATGTTACAGGGGACCTCACCATGCCAAAACAGAATTGTCAGGGTGACTAAAGGGCTCAGGGGGGTCTCCTGCCTTCCAGGCTCCACCAGGGTGTTCAGGGCCTTCCACAAATCTCGTTAAACCTCCAGCAAAAAACAAAACCTGTGGTGACACTGCGGCATGTCCCCAATTCCATGTGGATATGCTGGTTGGCAGCACAGCCAACCTTTTGCTTCGTGCCCTCTGAGCTCAGCCCCATCCATCCCATCCCTTCCATCCCCGTGGGGTGGCAGAGCCCCCTCTCCTCGTGCCGGCAGGTTTGAGCAGGAGGGGGAATCCCAATTCCTCACCAGCACTTTTACAACTTTTATCTCCTCGAAAAAAGGGATTTCTCCCTTTGCAGAGATCAAAGGCTCCGACAGCCACTTTGCTCCTTGAGTAACCTGTTGGGCCGTACTCCCGGCATGCAAAGTGGGCTATCGAGGGCAAGGCGATGGAACATAAAGGATGGGATGTCAAGGAAAATTAAATCAAGTGTCAGGATAAAATTCCAGGGGGGAAGCTACTTTTATGATTCATATTGCCAACCAATTATGCGGTGACAGGCCGGACGGCAGCGTTTCCTCATGGCTCGCAGCTCGGGAAGGGAACTGTGCAAATCAGCTCATCTAAAGCTCCTTCCCCAAAGCCAGAGGACTCTGAGATGATCACCAGCACACACACTCCATCTTCCAGCCCCAGATGACACTCGGCGTGTGCCAGAGCTGACGGATTCCCAAGAAAAAGCAGCTCTGCCAGGGAAACGCTCCAGGCTTGAGATCTCTCCCACCAGCACGAGCAGGGCTCAGCCATCCATCCTGAAAACACTGTGGATCTTTTCCCTTTGAACAGCTCCATCCAGCCTGAAAATGCTCTGGATCTTTTCCTTCTGAGCAGCTGACGTGCTCTGGGCACCGAGATGGAAAACCAAGGTCGTGTTTCCAGCAGAAACACGGAGTAATCCAATCCCCCCACCAGGTAGGAAACGTGGCCCTGGGTGGTGGCTGCCCCCCAAGTGACACCGGGCGGCACCAGAGCGGCACTAACAGAGTCTGTCGAGGCCGAATGGATTTTGTTTATCCACAACACTCATCCCTGGTGCCTCGGCAGCCGCTGGAGCGGAGGGAGGTGGCAGCAGCCGTCAGTTTGACGGCAAGCCGCGGCTCTGAGAGCGGCTCGGGAAGCCCACGCAGCCTCCAGGTCAGGCTCAACGCCCTCAGAACACCCCCAGACACTGAGAGAGCTGAGGGGGAAAAAACGCAGCTCTCGGTGCAAAGGAGCGTGTGGGGAGTCGGGGCATCGAAGCCCAACGTCAGCGGTATTTTTAATCCCTGGCACAACCACGCTGAAAGGCAAAGGGAAAGCTCAGGAGGTAAAAAAGCTGCTGGAGAAGAGAGAAGCTGTGTGAGAAGACCTCACAGCACCTTTCAGGGTCTGAGGGGGATACAGGAGGGCCAGAAAGGGACTGTTCATCAGGCACTGGAGTGGCAGGGCAAGGGGAACAGGTTCAAACCGAAAGAGAGTGGGTTTAGATTGGAAATTGGGAAGAAATTCCTCCCTGTGAGGGTGGGGAGGCCCTGGCACAGGTTGCCCAGAGAAACTGTGACTGCCCCATCCCTGGAAGTGTTCAAGGTCAGGTTGGATGGGGCTTGGAGCACCCTGGGATAGTGGAAGGTGTCCCTGCCTATGGCAGGGGGTGGGACTGGATGAGCCTTAAACTCTCTTCCACTTAATAAGCCAAGCTCATCACCAGGACCTGGACACTCTCACCAGCTGCTCTTCCCAAAATACAGTGGGTTTTTTTCCAGTACATTGCTCTGCACTGCAACAAGGAGCCAGTGACCCCCCAGGGGTTTGGGGATCTGCCTGGTTGGAGGATACAAAGAGCTGTGTGGACCTTCCCTCACCTGGCCCTTGCTCCCACTACACGGACCTTCTCCAAGCGAGCAGCTTAAACATTTGCATCCTGGAGATCCAAAAGACAAACCCAGCCACCACCAGCTGGGTCCCCAAGGAAGAGCTTTCTGATTCCTTCCTTCCCTGCTCATAAAATATAATTCCTGGCTGGTCCAGGATCATTTTGGAGAGGTGTTTCACTGGCGCTCACTGTGGTAGGTTTCCAGCCCCCTGCCAAGATGGGATGGTTAATGGAGCAGGAAGAAGCTGCTCCCGCTCTGCTTCCAACAACAACAGGGCAGTGGGAGGCAGCACCAAGCCACTGGCTCCTCTCAGACACCCACCAGCTCCCCCACAGCCACAGGTCTTATGGCAAAGGGATTTTTTCCCTGTTTGTTCCCAGCCTGTGCCGAAACACTGCAGCGCTTCCCCCACTGAGCCCATGAGGATGGCAAAGCTGCTGGAGCAGAGGCAGAGCCCAGATGGTGACAGGCTGCCATTCCCACCTCTGCTCCATCCAGCAGGGCCAGGAACATCCCTCCTGCCTTACAGGGCCACTTCCACCTGGGACATTCCTCCTGGAGAAGCCAAAGACATGGACAGCACAGGCCCAACTGCTGTGCTCACAGAGCCCTGTTCCACACCAGGACGGGCACAACCATGGCACAAACCAGTTTCTCAGCAGGTTTTACCACCATTCCCAACCTTCTGGCAATCCATACACCTCCAGAGGTGCTCCAATTACCATAAAACCCCCCAGAGATGGATCTAGCTGTCCTTCCCACCCTCCCAAACACACACGAACCCCTTCCAGGCGCTCCCGCTCCCAGCAGAGCCTCAACATTCCCTCAGCAGAGGAACCTCCACCGACCCTGCACAGGCAGGTTGGGACAGGACATGATGCCACATGACACAGCATCCAAACAGCCTTAAAATAAACTTCCCCTCCTTCCTCATGCATGATTAACTCCCTCTGGAAAGCTCCTGTGCCTGAGCCTGCACGTGTGTGCACACACACACACAAACACACACGTGGGCTCCCACGACGGGCAGCAGAACCCTGGTTAGGTCTTAAAAAAAAAATAAAGGCATTTTTTAAAATCTCTCAGAATTTAGCAACAATCTCCATGGATACCAATGACTGAAATCCCTCCGTCACCATGGCAACACGTTCCCCATCCTGCCTGTTTCTCCTGGAACTGACACGCCATTTATCGGGAGTGATAGGGAGAGAATTTGAAAGCAACCTTCCCTAAGTGCACGGAAGCAGAAAAATCCTCAGTGAGGAAATAACTATTAATAGAGATAAAACAGCTCCAGAGCGGCTCAGCCCCGGCCTGACGGAACACGGGCTCTGTGCCTGTGCTGAGCTCCAAAACCCCCAGGAAA
Organism: Lophotriccus pileatus; assembly: GCA_035583135.1. NCBI lineage: Eukaryota > Metazoa > Chordata > Aves > Passeriformes > Tyrannidae > Lophotriccus > Lophotriccus pileatus. The sequence continues at coordinate 9,763,071 of JAWWES010000037.1, forward strand.
CCGCCAGGAGAGCACAAATCCCAGCCACAGGGAAGGCAGGCAGGGGCACAAAGGCTCAGAGCACAAACTCCCCGTGATTTCTGGGTGTTTAAAGCGCAAATAATTGACAGCAGGGCTGTAAGAGCAGGGCTGTGGGGCAAAGGGATACTGGTGCTGCCGTGGTGGCACAGGGATAGTTTGTGAAATGCTGCTGGCAGCACCCTCAGAGCCTGTGGGGGATGATTGGGACTCTCACTGAGACCTTATCAGGGCTGGTGGCACCACAGCCTGAAATTACCTCCTTTTTCCAGCAAAGGGGCTTCCAGGGGAGTGGATTTGGAAATCCAGCCCTGTGAACTACACCTGGATGTCACACACCAGGTGCTCACCAGGGTAATTCACACCACTGGGGTAAAATATATTTACCACCAGGAAAAGAAAGAAGGTTTAGATGGGACATTGGAAAGAAATGTCCCATCAGCAGCACCACCAGCACCAGCCCAGTTTGCAGCACAGACTGGAACAAACAAACCTCTCTGATCCTGAATGTGCCACGTGTCAGAAACACTCAGTAACCAGCTGAGAAAAGGGGATCAAGCCTGGCAGGAAAAACCCACCACCACCAGAGCCCTTCTTCCTTCAGGCTTCATAAAATACAAGGAAAAATGCTCCAAGCCCCTGGGAGGGAGGTTCCTCCCAACATCAGTCCTGTCCCACAGCCCCACAGGGCATAGCAACGCTGACCAGGAGGAAGAACAGCAAACATGAGTACCAGAAGCTTTTCCATGCTTTGCAGAAACCCCTTCTCTGTGATGGAAGTCACCACTCAACGCCCTTTGATTGACTCAGCTGAATTTCAGGAGCAGTTTCCCAGACACCAACATAACCATGTGGATCTCGGTCTGGGAAATGGACCAAAGGAGTTCAGGGCAGCTGCTGATGATTTGGGCAATTATGAGCTGCTGTGAATCAATAAGGTTTGACTTTCTGGGAGATCCTTGTGGGAGAACCCTTAGGGGTTGATCTCAGGCGGGATTTAGTCAAAGCTTTTCATCAGGGACAAGAGCAGCCTCCAAAGCAGGAGCTGGGAAGGGTGGGGGCTCTGCAGAGGTGGGTGCAGGGCACCAGAGATCCAGCAGGGAGGCTCCGAGTGCTGCCTTTCCCTGAACTCACGAGCCACGAGGAAGGGGAATGGACTGCAACGTGCAGAAGGGCTCTTAATTTCAACATCCCAGCTCACTGCAAACATGTGTGAGGAGCAGGAGGAGTGCAGGAGCCTGAAAGATGGGAGAACATGGGGCACATCCCACACCCACCGACCACCACCAC